>CAMZMU010000122.1:16191205-16695174 GCA_947311845.1 Poa pratensis
TACTTCTGCAACTTTGATTTGCTGAATTGTCATTGATCCTTCTGCTATGTGATGGTTCTTTTTGCAAATTTGATTACTGGATTGCCATGGTTTGGTGTATTCCATCTGCATCTGCATTGCTGTTTACAGGTTGAGATATCCTTTTGTACATCTGCCAAACATGGTTGCTCGTTTCTTGGTTAATTCAACTGGGGTATTTTGCAGAATTTGAATTGATGTCTGGATTGTGGCATTTGCGGTTTCATCATGCACGGATGATGGTTATTGCCTTTCTGAATTGAAGTGAGTGGCTTGAGATTCACAACCCAAAGTTGTTTTGTGATACCAAATGCGTGTATTTAGCTCCTGAGATTTAATAATATTTACGGGAATGAAATCAAGAATATAAATAGTGCTCTTTATCAAATAAAAGAACATTGTGTGCTTAGCCAGCCTGAATTGATATCTGAATCCGGTTCTCTGCTCCGTTGAAGCTTGCTTGTGTGCTGTGGTGGATCAACTTCCTCTGTTTCTAAATAAACTTGCAATCTTCTCTTAGGAGTAAACTGGATCATCCATGCACACAAATATATCTCTCTTCCACCAACCTTGCTAGGCCTAGGTGGTCTCCAGTCAGCGTATTTGATGATACGAAACGTATGAAGGCTTTCTTTGGTCAATGTACATAATCGTAGTTTGAGGAAGCTGTTTGCAGACTCGTGTATTGCCCATCTCTGATGCTTAGCTTCTTGGAAAGTGTTGCGTTGTTTTCATTTGAATATTTGATCTTGAGATTTGTAGTTAATTTTGTTATGATTTGTCATTTGAATATTTGATCTTGAGATTTGTAGTTCAATACTGGTATGTCATTTCTCAATGAAAAGTGCTTAATCTGTGGCACTTTATTGTCTGGTTAGGGGGGTGCACTTAACTGCCAGCCTGATGATTATCATCAAGAATGGAGATCTGAATCCACTTCTCCGTCGAAGCCTGCTTGGCTTCTGTGCTGGATGCCTTTTTTCTCTCTTTTCTTGGCTGGGTTTCCCGCAGGAGTAAATTAAAAAACCTCCAACATGCACATGCACACACACACACACACACACACACATGTATGTATTTTGCACAAAGCAGGCTGATTGAGCCCCCAACCTTGCTCCGCTTTTTGAAATATATATGTAGACGCAAAAGTTATGAAGGACGTGGCTGTTCGGATTAATGCCCCCCACTAGATTCATGGTTTATTGTCAGGTGGTTTGCTGTAAAAGGACCATCATTGCTAGAATAGTTGTAATGTTTTTATCAAAAAAGGAAAATTGTGCGCTTGGCCAGCCTGATGATTACCTTTGCACAAACAATTGAGATCCAAATATGATCCTCTGATCCGTTGAAGCTTGCCTGGCTGCTGTGGTGGATACAACTTCCTCTGTTTCTAAATATAAATGAGCAATTTTCTCCTTTGGAATAAATACTCCTGGGTGTGCATACTCTCATACTCAATATACCTCACATAGTGAGTGCTCAGGATGGACCGACGAGGTCCCTCCGTTTGTGTCTGATTTGGTCGCCAGCGAGTTTGCTGTGCACCCAGTTTAATGGAATCTCCTTTTTACTTGTCAAAAAAAAAAATATACCTCACATATGAGGGTATTATACCTCTTTATAATTTTTTATATACCTCATTAATTATTCTAAGATACCTCAATTCAAATAGTATGAAAAAAACTAACACCATAGTCCTCAAATTTTTTCTATACCCTTATTACGTACAAAAAGCAGTATATGTGCAAATAATATAAAAGAGGTATATAATGAAGTCTAAGCTCTATTTAGACCCCTGGGTGCAGAATAAGTAATTCTACACCCGGGTCGGGATGGTCCCACCGAGCCGGAATGGCAGCCGGTTGCTGGTTCCATCGAACCCACCGTCCTCGCAATTAGCTTCCGCACATTGTAATTTTCTGTTGTTTTTTTTTATCTCAACGGTTTATTTTCTGAATTACGGTCGTGGCGTTCGATAGCTAGCCCATTACCCAGCCACAGCTGATATTTTATTTTTCCTCCCAGATCGTGTCCGGCGGCGAGCGGTTTGCAAACTCGATTTGAGGCGCGGCGGCGGCGAGCGGTTGCGCATCCGGCGGCTAGCGGGTGAGCGGCAGGTGGACTCGGGGGGGACAGGCGGCTAGGCTCGCCATTGTCGGCCGTCTGAATCGGCGGCGTCATGGTTGCTGGCCGCGGCCGGCCGAATCGGCGGCAACGGCGGTGCAGTAACCAGGTAGGTGGTAGCTGCGGGCGGCATCGACATCGACTCCATTTTCTCCCTTTTCTACGGCAAGTGCTGCGCCGCCTCTCAAAAACCAAACGTGCTGTCCGCCCTCAGCTGCAGTGCCGGCGAGCGGTGTCTCCCAGATTCGTCCGCGTTCATCAACGCTGCACTGCACGGGGTGGTCTCGAGTTTTCTGGTTGCGATCTCTTCTCCGGTAAGCTCCATCGGCTGTACGTGCAGGTAAGGAGCGCGTCCACAACTACATCGATCTGATCTGGAGTGAGTTCTTTGGCTTGGCGCCTTGGCGTCAAGCCTGTTACTGCATCTGTTTGCTACTACTACTACTAGCAGAAAATTTCCTTCTCTATCTTTTCCACTACGTGGTGTACTTGTGGAGATTGCTTTGCTTCTGCCAGTGTATTTTGCCATGGTAATTCCGTTTGGTAGCTACGCCATTTTCTTCTTAATCTATCTGTTGTAACACGAACAGAGTAATATATTATGTGATTTTTTTTTTTTGCATGCTGTCTAAACATTGACTAGTGCTGTTGATTTACTCGTTGATTTAAATGTGGTCCTAGTAGTTTTAAAAGAAAGTAATCTGTGTAATTACTGTGTTATACTTTATAGAGGAATTAGATTAGTGACAAATTACATGCTATTCCTGAAGAAAGTAATCTGTATAATAACTTCGTCACTGCTGAGTGCTTATTATAGATAACTAAAATTAGTCGGCTAGTCGCCCATAGGATTATGTCAAAAAGATAAAGGTTATGTTCCACATTGAATGAGAAAGTCTCGCCTGCTTATTTCTTTTCCTGTGGCACTATTCATAACCACACCATCTCTACCAATTTGAATGAGAATGTCTCGATTTTTCTCTCACGTTGTGAATCGGTTTTGGTCCGTAATTTTCAATCTTATTTGTCCATTGCAAATTTAACATCCTTTGGTATATTTTTGTAACAAACCTCGACCACTCGACATTATAACAGCCAGCCCCAACAAGGTGTTTATGGGGTGTCCCCCAGCACAGTGCTGCTATCGTAGTTTGGAAATGATCAAAATATTGTGCAGCGGAACTAATGTAACAGAGTAGATTACGTCGAGCACTGTGCAGTAGCAGTACAGAGGAAGTGATGGCATTATGGACAGTGCATGGTTTATAGCAATTTTGCATGTTTTGTTTTCTGAATTCTCCACTTTTTGCCAATTTTCGCGATTCAAATATTCTATTGTGTATTAGTAGACTCCACTGATTCATAATTTTGTTATCTTTATCACCAGGCCTTCATGTCAGAATCAGCCTCCTGAGATAATTGATTGAATAACTAGTACCAATTTTACAATAGCCATGATCTCATGATAGTAATGTTGAGAGTATTAGTACAAATATATGTCCCGTGATAATGTAAGTATTTGTTTATTTCTTCATTTAGGTTATTAGTCGCCCAAAACTCTAGATGCATATGTATAATGAGCATTTGCAATTTGTTGCACAATCGTGTTAAAACATGTTGTTGACAACAATTAACACCGCTGTGTAAGATGCTTCTGCTTTATTCTTTCATAGATGCCAACTAAGTACTGACTAGCTACTTAGCTTCACATGTAGAAAAAAGAATATAAGTTTGGGTCACCTTCTGCATGTCACCAAGGAATAAATTGGCTAAAACCATAATCTTATATGCCCAATATCTATTTTTCTGATGGAGCTTGTAGATTTAACATCCATTTGGCGTATTTTTATCAAACCTCCCACAAGAAAGATCATGATGGTGATGAGTATTCAAGTTCAAGTTGATGAGAAGCAGCTGATGGAAGGCCTTGACATATAGCACGCCGGCCCCAGCAAGGTGCTGATGAGATGGCCTTCGGCACCGTGCTGCATAGTAGGATGGAAATGACCCATCAAACATTGTGCAAGTCAAATTAATGTAACAAAATAAGTTACACCAACTTATGTACTTCACTACGTGTTCGACGAGTAATTTCTTATTGTTTCTTGGATTGTTAAACCTTGCTGGTACTTATTCTATGGGAACATGAGGTTATGACACTCAATATTACATCGAGTATTAGTCAGGCAATGTGATGGCGCAATTTAATCAAGAATAATCTTATGCTTGTGTAATAAAGCGGTTATCGGCTCTTAGTGAAATTAATACGTCCATAGTTTACAAAAAATGTTGGCGTTGCGGCAGAAAAAAACCAAGCATAGTGTTTTTTTTACATTGGATGGCAAGTTCGTACGTCGGCCATCCATTTATTTTACGTTGGCTACTGCTTTCCTAGATCGTTGACCGTTTCTTTACGTCGTTTGCTTGACAAAGAAAAAAAGAGGCGCACGACCTGCCACGGGTAGTTGGGCTGGGCGCACGGGGCATAAATTTACCTCGCATGCGAACTTTCTTACGGCCCACGGGATTGGAGCGGTGGTTCGGCGCGCTCGTTGGTTGCGCCAGGCGCGGATCGGAAGGCAATACGGGCTGGGTGCAGAATAACTATTCTATACCCTGGGTGTCAAATAGCGCGACCCTATATATATATATATATATATATATATACCACCAAGCTTGCCATGTGAGCTCCGGTGAGATCATTTGAAGATACAAAAAGTATGAAGGCTTTGGCGAATGCACAAAATGCTCAGTTTGAAAAGGTTGTTTGTAGACTGTTGTATCGCCAATCTCAGATGCATAATTTGTTGAAAATTGTTGTGATGTTTTGTTTTCATGTTGAGATATGCAGTTGAATTTTTTGGCTTTGTCATTGGGGTTATTCTGAATTAGCTGCCTAATGATTATTAAGAAATAAGAATGGAGATCTGAATGTACTGCCCTGTTGAAGCCTGACTTGGCCACTCTGGTGGACTGAATACCCTCTGTTCCACAATATAAGATGATTTAACAGTCTGTTGTAGCTTGCTGCTGCTACTACTGCCACGACACCACCACTGCTCCCTGCATGTTTGGACTACCATATCTCTCTGAAGTCCTGGTTTTTGGTAGCTGCTAGAGTTGCTATTATTTCCTTCTGCCGAGCTGGCTAAATGGGCTCCAGGGAACAAATTTGTTGATGCAAAAGTATGAAGGCTTATCAGATAAAAAAAATGCTCCAACTTATGTTAACCCAAGTTTTTATACCTTTTTTTGTTCATCCCTGACCGCTTAACTGTCATTACTCACTCTTTCTTCAGTGTGATACTTTTGCAACCTTGATATGCTGAATTGTCATTGATCTTTCTGCCATGTTATGTTCTTTTTGCGAACTTGATTACTTGATCGTATCTTCCATCTGCATTGCTGTGTACACTTTCATCTTGTTTGGCAATCCTAGGGAAAGGGAATGGGAGTTCATTGCCTCTTCACCATCCCACGTCTCAATTACCAGGTCCCTCCTAGGTAAGAGATTAGTGGGAGTTTTAGCGTGTGAATTACCTCTCCACTTCCCTACTTAATTCCCATTCCCTCCACTTCACCTATCTTTGATGCATAATTTCTTGGAAATAGTTGTGATGTTTTCATTTGATCTTGAATTTGGTAGTTGATTTTTTATGATTTTTCATTGGGATATTCTGATCTAGATGCCTGATGATTATTAAGAAACACTCCTATAAGAATGGAGATATGAATGCACTTCCCTGTTGAAGCCTGCTTGGCCACTCTGGTGGATTGAATAGTACTCCCTCCGTTCCAAATATAAGATGTTTTGGCAATCTGTTTAAGCTTGCTCCTACAACTACTACTGCCACGTCACCACCACTGCTCCCTACATTCCTGGACTACCAGATCCTTCTGAAGTCCTGGTTTTGGGGAATATCTGCTAGAGATGCTCTTGTTTCCTTCTGCCTGAGTTGGCTAAGTGTGCTCCAGGGAGTGAATATGTTGATGCAAAAAGTATGAAGGCTTTGCAGATCGAAAGAATGCTTCCAACTTATCTTAAGCCAAGTTTGTATACTACATCCTTTTTTTTTTGCATCCGTGGCTGCTGAACTGTCTTCGTTTTTTCTGCTATGTGATCCTCTTGCAACCTTGATTTGCTGAATTGCCATGGAACTTCTGCTCTGTGATGTTCTTTTTGCAAACTTGATACTGGATTGTCATGGTGTCTTGCATCTGCATCCGTGTTGTTGTGTACACGCTGAGATATCCTTTTGTACCTTTGCCGTACGTGGTAGCTCATTTCTTGGTTAATTCCTTTTGTATTTTGCAGAATCTGAATTGATGTTGTGTCTGCAGTCTGCAGTGTAGCATCTGGCGGTTTCATCATGTATGCACGACAGCTACTGCCTGTCTGACTTGAAGAAGTGAGGTGGTCTGAGATTCACAACCCGAAGTTCTTGTTTTGTGATACCAAATAAGTGTATTTTACTTTTCAGTTAACTTGTAGCTCATGAGATATAACAATATATTCGATTCTATGTAAATCTGGTGCATTGTGGGTTTATAACATATGGATTTTGATATATAGTTCCTATTTTCAATTGACATGGAAAATGCTATGTCACATCCATTGTTGCTGCCTTGCCCTAACCTGTCTGAATAAAGGTTTTCACCAATGATCTGAGATTTCATATGAACTGATTGACTGATGCCAGTGATCCCGATGGTTTAAACAAATCGAAAAAATATTTACAAGTTTCAAAAAATTCTGAAAAAAATCTCAGATCAAGCCAATGATGTATTCCACAAACGTGTAAACTATCAACTTCAAATACTTTGTATTTTGGGCTGCGTAGAATACAAAGCATCTGAACTTTATATTTTACACGTTTGTGGGATACATCGTTGGCTACACCTGGATTTTTCTTCAAAATTTTTTAGACTTATAAATATATTTTTCGATTTTTTGAAAGCACCAGGATCACTGGTACTCGGGTGCGTAAGACACTTTCCGCTGATTGATACGCATAAGTTGTAAGTTTGAGTGCACTGAATAAGTATGTATTGTGTTAGTCCCAAAATCGAATTCACTAATTCTCATCTCATTTTTTATACATAATCTCCCGGTAGTTTTTGTGAGGATATTTTTTTCTACGTTTTGTTTCGTAGACTGAAGCCTAAATCTATTGCAGTCAGTTCTAGTCCAACCTGTTCACAAGTTCGTAATATGAATTTGAACGCTACTTGCAGTGGAAATTCATGTTCAAACCGGTGAACTGGGTTGCATGTGTGGAAATAAAATAACGATGGCTTATATCTGTTACCTTATAAACTTAATTACAAAAAATTGTATGCTAATTTGGGTAATTTCTTTAGTGAAACCTTCACGGATACAAATCTTCCCTCAATACTGATAAATAACTGCAATCTGCGTTTGCGACAAAGGGAAGGCCAAATCATGGACAGGAGAAAACTCCCAACATAAGTAAGGATTGCAAAGAATCGTTCGCTAGTGTTGACTACACACATATAAGCAGAAACAAGAAAGCCAGACCAGTGAAGCACCAGCTCAAGAAAAGAGTCAAAGAATCATATATAAATTAATAATGCAGCTAGTCAACTCCTTTCCCATTGTGTAGGCCTGCAGCAAGTGTACCCATATGGTTCATTCAGTTGGAAGAATCTCGAAATCATACACCAAATCGACTTGCTTCTGCATGTAACATTGCATCTTAAGCAGAGCGTCCCATCGCTTTTGGAGTTGGCGTCCTAACGAATGCCTTGCAGTCTAACTACTCATGTAAAGAGACTATAAACTCTGCACGAAACGATGCGATTCCGTCTCCAGGCAGGTAGTTGTAGAGCAGGTACCAGCTGAAATGCACCTGGAAGTACGCACCAACATCAAAGTCGATATGCATTTCGTGCATCCTGCCATGTATATATATATACGCGAGGAACGTGGCTTGTTTTCTTCAGACCTGGAAAACGGTTTTGAGTCTGATCAGTTCAACAGCTGTAGAAAAAAACACACCCAGAATGAACTCCGACGAGCGTGGCGAGACCTCCAAGTCTCCCCTGAGCAGGGGGGTCAGTAGAGGGGTATCCATACTTGACCTCGTGCTTCGCGTCGTCGCGGTCGTCGGCACCCTCGGGAGCGCCATCGCCATGGGCACCGCCACCCAGACGCTTCCTTTCTTCATGCAGTTCGTCCGGTTCAAGGCGCGCTACAGCGATTTCCCGGCTCTCACGTATGTGCAGAACAGAAGCATCTTCAGTGCCTGTTCAGATTAAAAAAAAGAGAGTTATGGTCTGATGCTCCAACGGTTGGAATTATGTTGACAGGTTCTTTGTGGTGGCTAATTCTATTGTCAGCGCCTATCTCATCTTTTCGCTCCCGATGTCGATTGTGCACATCATTAGGAGCAGGGCTAAGTGTAGCAGGTTGATCTTGATCTTCCTTGATGCGGTAAGACTACATCTGCTTAAAGCATATGATGAGTGTTGAACACTTAAATTAATATTATATCTAAATGAAATTATGAATTTTTTTGATGATCAACTACACATGATCAGTTACCTAGTATTAAAGAAAGATAATCATGTATCAACAACTGTATCAGCTACTAACTTAGTTTTCCTTATGACTCTTGTGAAGGCAATGCTAGCTCTGGTGACTGCAGGGGCATCTGCAGCAGCAGCCATTGTTTACCTAGCACACAAGGGCAATGCCAGGGCAAACTGGTTTGCTATATGCCAGCAGTTTGATTCTTTCTGCGAGCGTACCTCTGGCTCCCTGATTGGGTCGTTCGCAGCGATGGTTCTGCTGATACTGCTCATATTAATCTCCGCCATTGCCCTGGCCAGATGCTAGGCAAAACTGTGCATCATTCGCTCCCTGAAGTACTAACTACTAAGTGTGCTATGGTGTGGTTCTTGCACTTGCTTGCCTAATGTAATAATCGGTGTGCCTACTTTCCTCTTGCTATCATCCTCTCCTATACTATATCATATGCCACTTATTATGTACTACTTCTATTTTGTCGGCTTATGTACTCCACAGAAGTTACAGAAATAAATAAAGACGCACTGTCATGGATTGAGTAATGTAAATTTTATGGTAGTTCTCGGTAAATTGCTGTCTAACTACCTGAAAAACTGGTAACTTCGTACCTGCTAATTGCACTGATGCTGCCAACTCCAAGTGAACCGACCAACCTATGGTATTTTTCCTGTTTTCCAATATGATTTGACTGTCCAGGCCTCCTGAGTCCTGGTATCTCCCTACCAGAGTCCTACTTCCTCTCCTACTCTTCGGCGATTGAGCATAATATAAAAATCTAAGCATGTGATTAGGCCACTTCATCTAAATTATCCTTGCAGACTATGAAAAGCTTCACACTACTGAAAGATAAGCCATTTCTTAGCCAACCTGGGCATAACCAGCAACCTTTCTTACTCTCCTTTCATCCATTGATCCCCGCACTGTCTCCACCCCAAACCATTCACCACACGATGCGTGAATGCCAGAGAGCATCACATAGTCTCCGCTCGCATCTTCATTCATATTCATAAGCCTCTCCCTGGCAAGCGTGCCCAGGGCTGCATTCCCGTGGATCCTGCAGGCACCAAGCAGAGTCCTCCATATGACTGTCTTCAACCAATCCGGCATGACTGCATGCACCGAGAACACAGAGGAAAGAAACCGCATTTGGGCATGTTCCCGCTTCAAGCATTTTCTTGAAGAACTGGATGGACTGTTCCGCCTGCCCATGGAAGGCCAGGCCTCCGATGACCGAGTTCCATGTCCAGACATCCCTCTCCTTCATCCTGCTAAAGACTTCCACTGCAGTTTGCACATCTCCACACTTTGCGTACATTGATACCAACGCATTTCCAAGAATAATACTTATACATGGCCAACTTTCCATGTGCAAAGAATGTACCATCCTCCCTGCCTCAAGTAACCCTAGGTTCGCACAACACGAAAGCAAGCTAACAATGGTGGCCTCATCAGGCATCCAGCCAGCACACTTCATCTCATCAAGTACCTCTAGTGCCTCCTTCAGCATCCCCTTCGCCGCATACCCTGTGATAATCGTATTCCATGAAACCACATCCGTCTCCGGCGCACGGCCAATCAGCTCCCTCGCCTTCTCCATCTCCCCATGCTTAGCATATGCGGCCACCATGACGTTCCAGCACACCAAATCTTTGTGCCGACAATCATCAAACATTTTTCTCGCAATGTCCAACTCACCTCTCGCCGCGTGCCCCGCTATGACAGCGGACCACGCCACGACATCCCCCTCACCAGCCTCGCCAAGAAGCATACCAGCCACCCGCAAATCCCCGCACTTGGCATGCATGTTGATGAGCGCGTTCCTCACGAACGCGTCCTTCGAGAATCCCAGCTTCAGGACGGCGCCATGGACCTGGCAACCCGCGTGAGAACCTGGCAAGCAAGTGCAGGCTCGGAGGAGGTAGCAGAACGTGAAGCCGTCGGGCCTCAGGCACGCCGTCTCGATGCGCCGGTACAGCGCGAAGGCCGCGGCGGGCGCGCCGCCGTGCGCGTAGCCGCGCACCATGACGTTGTGCATGAAGAGGTCCGGCTGGGGGATTCCGTCGAACACCTTGCGGGCGTAGTCCATGCCGCCACGGAACAAGGCGACACACGCGAGCAGAAGGTCCCGTAGGGGCTGGAGGCGGGAGGTGATGCCCTTGACGACGAGGTTTCCGTGGATTTGCTTCAGGGCGCGCGGGCTTAGACGCGCCGGCCCCTTCCGGATCATGCGCCGGTGGGTTTATGGTGCGGCAGGGTCGGTGTTTCTTGGGGATCTGTGGGCCGGGCTGTCATTCTAGTGAAGGAGGCGGTTGAGGACGGCGTTGGAGAAGAGCGCCCGGGCAATGTAGCGGGAGATTATACAGCTCTGTAGAGAAAAAGGAAAAAGAAAAACGACACTTCAGTCCATGAAGTTTTTTTTGACATTGTACGTCGCAGGGATACATTACTTATACTGATAAAAGTACGGATACAGAGATGACACGAATATAAGCAACATAAAACTAGGAGAAAATAAGCGATTAAACTGATGCAAACTGCCATCACTGCAACTACCAAGCATCCACCTCTTCCACCGTTGCCGGAGAAGAAGAATATCAGCAGTTGGTCCACATCTTAACGCTGAAAAAAACCCTTGCAATAAGCGGAAATCTGTAACGGGTTGTATGTCCAGATGATCACACTATCTGTACCATCCTTCTCCCTCGTGATCCCCACCCACCCGCGTATTCTTCCAGGTATTCAAGTGGTATATCTTGGCGGTGTCAGGAGGTGGTCCCACCAAAGCCAGAGGCATTATGAACCAGGATTCCGTTACCAGTTGAACGGAACAGAATTTTCCCCGTTTTCCTGTGCGCCTACAACGTGGACAGACGGAGACGCGGCACATTTATTTCTTCCACTTACCAAAGCCTCCTACCTCCTCTTCACCGTTCGCCCACGGTTCTCCAATTTCAGTACCGAAACCTGAACTAGGATGAAATTTTGAAGATATCATTTCCTGTTTATTCGAATGCAACCAACCGACAGAACTAAATGTTTTCGCCCTTCTTCCAACAATACTAATGGAATTTCCATATATCTGTTGTATATGTACCTACCAGTTCACCAAACAATCGTTCATCTACTAATTTGGCCAAACCTTTCCACCATTGAGTACTACATGGTGTCAGGAAGTGCCAAACCTAATTCAACATAACATGCGCAAGCAACACTGCTGCATTTCAAACATTTCATGTTCTCATTACACCAACTGATAGATAACCACACTTCATAACTAGTACTTAATAAGGGGTATGTGGTCCAAGACCCTGCAACATTACTATGAATTACAGCACACCTAATAGTTGGAAGTATAATATTTTAGCCGCCCTCTCCATGTAACTCAAACCAAATACGCAAAATTATCCCAAAGTCCACATTTGCATTCTCACTAGAATGGTCGATTCACATGTATTTGATATTGGAGGGTTGGCTTGACGGTCACGTAGCAGTAGTCTAGAACAGATGCTGCACCATGAAGTCCGGGAGATCCCCAGCATTTCCTTTCACAGTGTCACGATCAGGTACGCCATCATCTTCCGCAGATACGCGAGCCCCTCCTGCAATCGAGAATAAAATTAGCTCTCCACCTCCTTCATAGTAATCATGACGACAGCTCAACAAACATACATTATTCAGCATTTGCCCGAGATACATCCCATTGTAATCTCTGATGTAGTGTAGCATGTACACACCACTGTCCTCCCTGCAGATGACATTATCAGCTACCAAATCCACGTAAACAACAAAATCGCCGTGTATCCATCCAGTTCATACCTGCTACAGCTGAAGTGCATTCTGGCGTTGTAGTCCAGAGTCCATTCACCGGAACTGATCTCCCAATCTGGTATATTTTCATGGATGCACCTAATGAGTCCATGGAGAATCAGTGTCGCATTCTGCTCATGTTTCACGTGCATGCTCTATCTCCCCTCCGATGTCATGGTCGGGTCCATGACAAGCAAGTGTTTATGCTCGATGTCAAAGACATACAGCGACCAGCTTCCAAGGAAATCCACAGGCAACATCAGCGGCAGTTGAAGTCAGAACAAACATCAGCATACAAAACAAACGACACGGAAGTCTCAGTGTTAAACTTTAAACATTATCACAAAGTAGTGTCGTACCCTTTTCACATACTCCAGATCATACCCCAGAGCTTCAATAGACATCATCCTCCTTATGTACTCGAAGTCGTACTCAGGCCCATGGTTCATCAAGTGCAGCTGCCAAGTCAACATATAACAACATTAGAAAGTTCGATCTCAACCTAGCTATGCGTGTGTAACAAACAAAATGATGATTATGCTTTATCCGTACCGCAAACAAGGGTTCAAATATGTGACGCCAACGGTCCGGGGAAACTCCGTACAACTTAACCTCAAGCACGACCAGCATCTTGTGAATTGCAGTCCATCCGACCACTGTAATCCTCCTCCCTGGGCGCTTAAACCATTTCCTGCAAACACAAAGGATGCGAATATATTTGTTCTTAAACTGTGGCAATTTTTACATCTAGTGACATGAGTGCGCATTTCACATTTTGCACATACTTATCCAACAGACGTTCCGCACAACTCATCATGTTGCCAATGAATTTATGGACAAAAGTAGCAAGTGGTTCTTCATGGCTAAGACCGTAGGCTCCCGAGAATTTCTCCCCAAGTTCTGTTTTTATCCTCATATTCCTCCCTCCAGGCCCAAAACCAAACACTTCCCCGTCACAGTTGCTGTCTCTTCATCAGAATCTAGGTTAATTACTGTGTCCACGTGTCGTGCTCTGACTCTAGGGCCTGCATGAAACCATTACCCAGAATGAATATGTTACATACATCACCAACCGGTCCAGGAACAACAAGAACCTCACACAGAAGACATGTGTAATGCATATTTTTTTTCACACATGAATTACATGTGCTTCTGCTTGCACGATCGGATCCTCTTCTCGGGTTTGAACTGGAGCCACGACCAGGCGAACCAATTCCTGATAGATGCCTGCCTGTGGCGTCACAAACAAACCATACCCCAACATACTGTAAGAATTATCCATTAAAGAAAAACGCATCCCGCCAGAAAGGTATCCTATGTATTGTTCGCTACCTTGTGTTAGCGTAGGCCGACCGATAACAATATGTTCTGCCAAATCGCCATGTGCCGCTGCTATGCCACTTGATTTACACCACAACATTTCATTAATGACAAATTCAGAATTTATATGCAATCTATAAGAGACAGTAGACCAGAAGAGATTACCGGTTGGGCCTCCCATCTCAGAATGCAGAGCTGTTGAACCAATATCACATGATTCACTTCTCACAACTTCAACAGATCCACCTCCGCGAGAAGCACCCCTGCCGACTTGCCCTGATGCGTTTTCATGCATGACATACGAATTTCAGCACACACAACAGTAAACAATTACACTCCAGACGTAGCAGGAAACCTTACCAGCACTGCTTTGCCCCCTGTATTCCTTGCTGTATTCAGGCGAGATGCAGACCTCCGCGCATAATGCATTGGTGAACTGGAGCTACCCCCTGGTGAACCAACTACATGGAGTCCACCTAACACTGCACACCAACGGATATTATTACAACGCTAAAATTTACGACAATTAACTAGTTCTACAAACAATTATCAATGGTTTGGTAGCGCATAGAAGTGTTTCGACAGTTTAGGAGTTCCTCACCGTTTTGTCCACCCAGGGGCTTCAGGATTTACACGTAGTGTTGATTGCTCTGAACTTGCTGGACCATCATCAACATGATCTCTCTTTCTCTGTACTGAGTTTGCTGTCGACTTCACAACGTGCAATGGATGTGGTTCATTGCCGCACTCCCCGTTGCTCTCCGCAACCGAGCTTCACATTCTTCAGCCCCCACTCTTCCAGCCTGGCGTTCCATCGGCGGCAAAACTCCTCCTCCCCCTCCTCCGGCGCTGTTACCGACGCCGGCGGCGGCCACTACGCCCACTACACCCTCCTCCCTCAGGACAACAACATATCCTAGATCTACCCTCCCAAAGTTCTCGGATGAATCTCTCAAAAAAAAAGTTCTCGGATGAATCCTCAATTTCCAGCCTACTCCACAACGTATGGGATTGAAATCAAATCACATGATTCAAAAATCCCTAACAAGACCGGAAAAGAAATTCAGCTGCTAAGAACTGACCTCTCCAGCGGGAATGCCATGACTTCTGGTGCGCGAGTTGTTTCGCCGACCTCCTATGATCAGCCGATCCCGACGGCAGCGCACGGCGATTTGGCGTTGCCGGCTGCCAGCTCTCCGCCGCCACCCAAGCGGAGACGTTGCCCTCTGTTTTCCTGCTTCCAAGATATGGAATAGAACTGATGGGACCAGCTAATCGACACATACCGTGCGGCCGTTTCAGAAACGTGACGGACCAGAATTATGTACCACCAGAACACATTTTCCCTAAACATCCAGTACCACCGGAACACAAAAAAGTGGGTCGCACCGCTATCTGCTGCATCATTTATTGCCTGCGTAGACGCCTATAGCAGGATTTCTAAAATTCGCAGCTGCCTGACTCCACTTGACAGACATGAATCCCAATCGATGGTCCAGATAGTATGTCCATCTGGGCATATGACCCGAATTGCCGCCTCCTGCAATAAGGCGTTAATGATCTGCAATAGCCACAAGTCCCGTAAGGCTCGATCTATTTCCCTAACGAACATCGGTTGGAGGAGCCCTCCGAGGCTCTTCAACGTCGGATCCAGGGCCAACGCCACCCCGCCCTTCAGCAGATGGCCGGATCCACCACCATCTTCCGCAGATCCACATCAGTTGAAGTTGTCGCGGAGAAGGAAGTTGCTCCGTGCCGTTTTGGATGTCTTTTTTTTTGCAAATACCCCCTAATTTTTTTGTTTCATTAGTGTTAGAAGCTTGACATTTCATCAAACATGTTGTTCAGCACCGGAGCGAACGGGCAAGGTTACTGGCCTCGGAGAGGTCCATGGCGACGGTTCAGACTTCAGAGGACACAACGGGATGTATATAATAAGAGGATAAGAATGACACACGTGACCGGAATCGTTGACGCAACGGACGACCATGATTCATCTTCCGAGGTCGATTTCATCGTCTCCATGGCTTGTGGAGAGAGAAAAACATACCATCTTCAATCATATTGACAGGTTACTCCCCTTGCTTACTACTCTTCCATTTTTAACAGCGCGTGCGGAACACACATTTTCTAGTATGCCACTGAGCGGGTAGTGGGTTTCTGAACTAGTTTGGACCGTCTGAAAGGTTCCTAATGACCATCTATTCACAGTAGAAACAAGGAGGGTACCCATTAGTAAATATAGTTGTAATTAAGTTGTAACCTCAATATTTGAGGATTATTTTTAACAGCAACAACATATGTGCTAATACCTTTCCGCCCTGGCGCCGATCGAGCATAGATTCTCTGTATTTTGCTAGATACTCTCTAGCGTGTAACTGAACCACTTTCTATCATCTGAATTGAATTGGTAGAACACCTGCCGTTATCCCTCGAAAAAATAGATTTTGTTTCTGTAGCCGGCGACGAGGAAGCTTCGGTAGGCGCACACGTCACCGATTCCTCAACCAGAGAAGCTTCTTTTCGACCCACACACAGCTCGTGTAATCTCTGCTTCTCCACGTAGGTCTCGCGAGCTATAGGGCCCCGCTTCTGGAAAAAGACAAATGATTTTAGCTCACGTGTGGCTACGCGTAAGCAGATGGTCAGGCGTGTGTACGGTTAACCCCACGCTCCTTATCACGTTAGCCAGTCGCTGCTGGTCTTCTTCTCCGGCCGTACCGCCCCTCCTCGTGTCGTCCGCTCCTGCGTGCACGTCCTCGGCCTCTCCACATCGGCGGTGCTGCGTACGCGTCACGATGACAACCACCGTGTCGTACTGCCCTACGTAGCTCGACTGCTCGAGTAGCTATAGGCATGCACGGCCATTGCTAGCTGCTTGCATGCCATTGGTTTGATTATGGCGGCGTCGGAGATGCACTTCTTGCTGGTGCCGCTGGTGGCGCAGGGCCACATCATCCCCATGGTGGACCTGGCGCGCCTCATCGCCGCCCGCGGCCCGCGCGTCACCGTCCTCACCACGCCCGTCAACGCCGCGCGCAACAGGCCCGCCGTCGACGCCGCGGCGAGGGCCGGCCTCGCCGTCGAGCTCGTCGAGCTCCCCTTCCCCGGCCCGCAGCTCGGCCTACCGGAGGGGCTGGAGAACGCCGACCAGATGCTCGACCGCACCATGTACTACAAGTTCTTCCACGCCATCTGGAGGATGGCCGACTCGCTCGAGGCCTACGTGCGGGCGCTGCCGCGCCGCCCCGACTGCCTCGTCGCGGACTCCTGCAACCCGTGGACGGCCGGCGTGTGTGCCGCCCTCGGCATCCCGAGGCTGGTGCTGCACTGCCCCTCCGCGTACTTCCTCCTCGCCGTGCATAACCTGTCCCGCCACGGCGTGTACGACCGCGTCGGGGACGACGAGACGGCGGAGTTCGAGGTGCCCGACTTCCCCGTGCGCGCCGTGGGGAATAAGGCCACGTTCCGGGCATTCTTCCAGTGGCCCGGCCTCGAGAAGGAGCACCACGACGTGCTACACGCCGAGGCCACCGCGGATGGCCTGCTCATCAACACGTTCCGCGGCATCGAAGGCGCCTTCGTCGACGCCTACGCCGCGGCACTCGGCCGGAGGACCTGGGCCGTCGGGCCGACGTGCGCCGCCATGGGAAATGACGCCCACGCCAAGGCCGGCCGCGGCAACCGCGCCGACGTCGACGCCGGCCGCATCGTCTCGTGGCTAGACGCTTGGCCGCTGGCGTCCGTGCTGTACGTCAGCTTCGGCAGCATCGCGCAGCTGCCGGCCAAGCAGGTCGACGAGCTCGCGCGCGGCCTCGAGGCGTCGGGGCGGCCGTTCGTGTGGGCCATCAAGGAGGCCAAGGCCGATGCCGCCGTGAGGGCGCTGCTCGACGACGAGGGGTTCGAGGAGCGCGTCCACGACAGGGGGCTCCTCGTCCGAGGGTGGGCGCCGCAGGTGACCATCCTGTCGCACCCGGCGGTGGGCGGGTTCCTGACGCACTGCGGCTGGAACGCGACGCTGGAGGCCATCTCCCACGGCGTGCCGGCGCTGACGTGGCCAAACTTCGCCGACCAGTTCTGCAGCGAGCGGCTGCTCGTCGACGTGCTCAACGTCGGCGTCCGGTCCGGGGTCAAGGTGCCCGCTATGAGCGCTTCCGGGGTGGACGTGGGCGTGCAGGTGACGAGTGCGGACGTAGAGAGGGCGGTGGTGGATTTGATGGACGGAGGGGAGGAGGGGACGGCGAGGAGGTCCAGGGCCAAGGAGCTCGCTGCGGAGGCGAGAGCGGCCATGGAGGAAGGCGGGTCGTCCTACACCGACCTGGAGGACATGATCCGGTACGTCTCGGAGCTATCCATCGAGAGGAGCCACGAGTACGGGTGGGACGCCCGCTTGACGACACCTCTGACTTCCGCCGCGTCGGCGGCAGAGCTCGGGAGCAACAACGGAGAAGGGATTTTCCACTAACCGGTTGGCCCCCCGGCACTATCTTTACCGTCCATATTTGTTGGAGATTCGTGCGGGTCAACCGGTCAAATCTCCGGGTTGATTTGCATTTGAACCCCGTAAAAGTCTACATTCAACCCGCAATCCACCACTCGTATATAAAGCATTAGAATTGACCGAACCCTAATTATTTCTTCCCCACCCACCAAAAGCAGCCGCCACCCGCCGGTGCGTCGCCTACCTGAAGCCTTCCATCAAAATCGACTCCGGCGGCCAGGAGATGGAGTCCACGCCCTTGAGCCGACCTCCTCCGACCGGGAGATCGGCCTCAGCCATGCCCTTGAGCCACCGCCGGCGCCCGGCGAGCTCCGGCCGCGCCCTCGAGCCCTCCTCCGACCACGAGCTCGGCCTCAGCCATGCCCTTGAGCCGCCGGCGGCACACCGTGAGCTCCGGCTACGCCGTCAAGCCTCCTCCTCCTCCTTCTTCCCGGATCTGGGCCTGGATCTGGGTTCCTGGAGCAGATCCGACCGGTGTCGAGCAGATCTGGTCCGTGACTAGAAGCTCCGGCCCCGTCCGATCCGGAACAAGATGGCGGCGGGGCGAGCCAGGTGAGGAAGGGCGGTGGTTTATCTCCGATGGGGGTGCGAGCACATGTGAGGGATGGCAACTCTTGGAACACGCACGAGCTGCACGGCTCCACCAATCTGGGCCTGGATCCGTGTCACCTTCTTGCTATTTCTCAGTTTTCTAGATTTTTCAGGTTCATTCAAATTTAGTAGGTGTTCCAGCCCAGATTCGTTCAGGTTGAGGCCCCGGATCTAGGCCTGGAGGGTACCGATATGTGCTAATCCGAGCTCTTGCTTTGGTCTTTGATATTTTGCGACTTTTTTTTATCTCTGTTTATCTGAATCCGGCAACTGTCTCATTTTTTCGTGACTTTGCATGGGATTTTTGAAGTTAGTTTTTGTTGATTTTTTCTGTGAATCAATAGGTGTCTGTTCAAGATCCGGAACACAATAGCAGTTTGTTTTGTGTTTCGCTGCTGTTTGTCCCATGATTTACAAGATTCATTGCAGCCAGATGTGTAGGGACGATGTAGTATGAAAATATGTGAAAAACTTCCGTAAAAATAGTGAAATTTGCAGTAAACTTGGTGAAACTGGATTGAATCATGATTTTGTCTATTGGATCTGTGTGTTCTTGACTCGTATTTTGTATTCATTCCGAGATCATTTTTATTTTTGTTTCCTCTGTCCAGTTAAAAGAAACATAACAATTTTGTATGGATCTTTATTTCTGTAATGAATGTGGTATGGACGAGTCGAGATTTAGTCCAGATTTATTGTAAATGCATACGTAAACCTCTCTGTTTACTATAGTTTTCATTCAAGACTTGATTGTATATTTGTACATGCATGAAACCAGGCTACTTTTGCTGTGATTGTATACTGATTGTGTGTCAAAAAGGATGAAACTCTGTTTTATAATGTGAATCATCAATGGATGTTCATTGAACTTCTGTGAATCGTGTATGAGCTCGTGTTGAATATATATCGTGATTCCTGTGTTCTATGAATATGTGAACCGCGTATGAGTTTGACAAAAATCAATTATGAATCATTTTGTTGTACCATTTTTTCTATTGTATTTTCTGAAAAATTATATATTCTGTAAAAATTCTTGTATCACATACTTGAATTAATGTCATCTGAAATTTCGAATCTGAAAGTATAACAAAAATTTGTATGAAACTGTATTGAAACTTATGTGGAGTTTCGAATTTCGAGTAAAATATGTGTCTGAAAACTTTATGAAAACAGTATTGAAGTATTGTTTGGAACTTTTATAAATATTGTTGAATATTCTTGAAAGTATTATTTTTCATACTGTTGAATATTTCCTGAGAAGAAATATTGTTTGATAAACTCTTCAACAAATCTTCAACAAAACAAAGGCATAGAATTTTTTTATTCAAAATCTGGGTAAACTACACTGTTGACACAGAAAAAATGAACATGAAAAAAATGTGAATGAAACCACACTGTCCCCCCAACCACTCCACGTAATTCTGAAAAGACAAGGGGCATTGTGAAAAACTGAAATGGACTCAGAACTTGGGTGGAAGGGGTGCTTTGTAAAAATGTTCAGCACGAATCTCCAACAAGTCAAAGGATTTTAACGGCACAGATAGACCCGTTGGAGCCAACGTGCGGGTGGAACTGCATTTTTCGCAACAACGTCGAGAAGATCGAAGCTGATGCCGTCTTGTCAGTGCAGTCATAATCCCAATTAAGCAGCATCACGCCAGCCATTATCAACTTGATATATTGCACTCCGTAGTCCGTACAAACAAATTCATTCTAGTCAATACCCATGGTTGCACGTCGTAATCAAACAGTGCATTCATGTAGTACTACTCCGAATGAATGAAAATGTTTATACAACTTCACAGTTTACACAACTGATACAAGGTTTACAAGTCTATAAAATGTACTCCGTAGTAGAAACAACTCTTGTTACATTACATGGATAAAAACAACACAAACCTACTTACATATAAAAACAAGAAAAATAATGATTTGGTTGCCATAATTAATATAATAACCACATTAAGAGATTGTTGTGAAAATAAATAACGTTATTATCCTAGGTCCCATTAAAATCCTACATGAAAACCAAGTGGTAAGCTAATGAAGTGAGAAAAAATTCAAAAAATAAATTATGTTCAACAAGTCCAAGTAAGAAGGGACACAAAAAGAAAAAAGTCAATACATGAAGAACGAAGCGCACTAGGAGAAAGATTTGTGGGC
Organism: Poa pratensis; assembly: GCA_947311845.1. Taxonomy (NCBI): domain Eukaryota; kingdom Viridiplantae; phylum Streptophyta; class Magnoliopsida; order Poales; family Poaceae; genus Poa; species Poa pratensis. Next base: position 16,212,280 of record CAMZMU010000122.1, read on the forward strand.
TAGTGCATCATAGACCATACACCATACCCTCTCCCTAGTCCATCATGGACTGTGGATCAAAGACTACCTCCACTATCCCTCTCACATGTGAAAGGATAAAAAAGGTCGACGGGTAATCGACGATTTCAAGTTTTGATCTTTTCATACAATTTAACGGATAACAAGAATATAAACTTTCTTGAAATGTAAGATTGTCTCCACTGTCGCTCCCAATGGAGCGTCCGACAAGCGTGCCGAACAAGCGCTATTGGGAGTACCGACAAAGGTTGCCGCCCTATTGGGACCGGGAGCCCCCAAAGGTGGTCCAATAGGTTTTTTTCAAAAACTTGAACTCATAATCATAACTAAGCTGTGGAGTTTCATTAGAATTTGAGCTATGTTACAGTTTCAAACCAAATTTAACATAATACAAACTAATGATATTTATCGTAGAATCGTAATGAAGCTGCTCCGGCATGAGGCGCCGCCGGCGATCTGTGACGGCGTCGCGCCGCTCCCTGTTTGTGGTGGGGAGCGGTGGGGTAGCGAGGCCGCCCAGGCTAACGTTCCAGCTTTGGTGCAGACGCATGCCCGGAGGCAGTTCTCTGCCAGCAACGCCGCCTCGTCCTTCGTGAGACACGTGCCGCCGCTACCATCGGCTTTGTCGTTGTTGGCCATCTGCGCCGGTTGTGAGAGAGAATGTGGATGGGAGGAGAGGGAGACGGTGGAGAGGGCTATGAAGAAAGTGATGTGGATGGGCCGGTGCGCCCCGTGCTTATAAAGCCGGCACGTGGTCGCACGGGAATGCGGCGCGACAAGGTGGGTTGACGCCCATTAACCCCGGTAACGGTTCCCAAGGCGCCATTACGCCGACTACGTGCATCCGGATAGGTGAGGCGCATTAAAACTGGGAGACCGGCCGTCATCGCCTGCATTAATTAATCTCACCGTCGGTTGAGTGACTGATACGGATGGCCCTTCTGTTAGGCTCCGACGTGGGAGGTTTGCCGCGCCTACCCAGCGCTGCCACCCAAGGTCATATGATCATGCCTGATTTAAAAAAAACATTTAGAAAATTCTGACAAATTTCGGAGACAAACATATACAAGTTTTATGCATGCGTGAAAATATCCGTGCGAAATGACATTTGTGATGCCCTGCGCGAAAAAACAAAATCATTGGCCAAAATGGAATTTTAAAATGTAGTTTGTAGAGCACTGCTTTTTTCGCAGAGCAACACAAATGTCATTTCATAATGAAACTTTGCAAATATATAGAACACTTGTATATGTTTGTCTCCAATGTTTTCAGATTTTTTGAAATGTTTAACTATTTAGAAAAAAAATCGGGCAGGAGCATATGAGCTCGGGAGCCAAAATGTCTCTCCCGACCAAAGTTTTATTTTAAGTTTTTTACTCGTGATTCATTCAGTTCTATGTCCCCACTATACTTTTGCCAGTTGCTCGCATTAGTTAGTAGTAACATGCCGTTTGTATGACATATCTTTTGCAGAATATCCGGTACAGCTTCATCCGGTTTAAGCCAATCGAGCATGGTAAACACAAGTGATAGAGGTAAACAATCTTTCACTTCAAACTGTAATTTTGGCCAACTTTTGGAAATCCGTCTAAAGCATAAACATTTCAAACAATTCTGAAAACATGTTCTTCTTTTTTTTTTTTTTTTTTTGAGGCTGCGTATGTATTCATCAGAGACAGAGTACAAGTACAAGTACAAGAACTCTGAAGAACAAACATGAACACAAACACACGCAGAAAAAGATCCAGAGAGCAAGGCCACCGACGGCGACGACGAAGAAGAAGCCGAACCTCCAGCAGCCCACAACCGGAGAGCACCTCCTCACATGAAGATGGTCGCAAGACTCGTCCGCCACCCCGTGACGGCACCTGGAACGATGAACGGGCTCAACCAGCGCTCCCTCCCGCCGCCACAACCACCTCCCACCAGCCCACGACTCCATCAACGCCGAAGAAGACCTTGAAGATCTGGATCTCGAGCCTCCTGTACACCCCACAAAAGCTGCCCGCCGACGCCGGAGAGAACGCCGGCGAAGCAGAAACGCACCTGCAGCCCAACGGCGACGCCGAAGACGACGCCGAGGAGGGGAAGCCGCAGAGCTCCAAAAGCCCAACGGCGACGCCGAGGAGGGGAAAACATGTTCTTCTATGCTTGCTTTAAAGAAAAAAATGACTACAACATTCAGAATACATAATTTAAGTGGAGCACCAACAGTTTACTGAAAACATAACTAAATTTGGCGCATAGTATAGGTAAACAAAGCGTACCATCAGGCAATATTTCTGAAATCGTCGACAGCCGGATGGGCATGTGTCCTCCAGACTGCATCAGCAGGTTCCTCTTGCTTAGCAACCAAGTACTGCCACGATGAGACCGATGGCCTTCCGGCCATGTCGGAGATCGTCCGAGAACTCGAGGTCATCTTGAGGATGATGCCAGAGGTGGATCTTGTTCTGCTGGAGACCACAGACAGACTCAGACCGATATGACAAAATCTTTGTCGACTGCTTCAGCAACCGGTGCTTCCTTTGTCTCACAGACCTATGGCAGTGTTGATCCGAGCAGCCGCTTGCTGACACACCTCGCTGATCTTGGTGTTTTCGTTGTTACTTGTAAATGCAACGATATTTTGTAACATTGACTATTACACTAGGATCATTTGCCTTGTGCTAATCAATTAGTCAACTTTAACATAAAGTAGCTAATGTGAATGAACAGCTGAGTAATATTGAGAAGATGTGGTTCCAGAATTTCATAACGTTCCTGCACACAAAACGGCATGAGTTGTTTTTTGAGGGAGAGCGAACACGGTGACATGAGCTATGAATCTCTCTTCCATCATTTACACAGCAACATCAGCACACCGTAAAACCAGCCTTGCCAATCAAGTAAACAGAACTGAGAAACAAACATTGCAGCGCTTGAGACACACCAGATTAGCATGCCATAGAGGAGTTACGAGTGCTTGATTACTCGTACCGGGAAATTACTTTACATGCAAATCCAGCCAATGGGAGAGTGATTACTGAACACCCAAATATCCAAAAACAAGCCAGCAAAATGACCTGGTAGAAGAGCGTTACGGTAACATACTTGCCCTAAGTACCCCTATGTTTTGGGTCTGATGTAACTAACAAGAAAACTACCATCTCCCACTGAGCTTTCTTCTTTTAGCTCCTTTTAGAGGTTCAGGGCTGGAAGGGGGTTCAGAAGCAGCCTGAACAGGCTCTTCGTGAGCTGAATCGCTGTCGACTGCATCATTAGGTTTGGCCTCGCTTGCATCCTCTATAGCTTTACAAATGTAAATCTGCAACAAGTAAACAATTGAATGTCAAAGCCTGTAGAAGAACCCCAAAAATGCAACTGGATATACATAAGAACTAGACTTGATGCTGTTGAGTTCAAGAAAATAGCACACCCATTTTCTTACTTGCCAGTTTCCATGCTTGACTGATACATTAGGGGCTCTAGTACAGTTATGCTTGCATTCTCTTAAAGGCATTGATGTAAGATACTTATGATTTTTTTACTTCTGTAGTTCTATATGAGCTCCTTAATTGGAAGTTGGGACATGATTAGGACCTTTTGCAGTAATGATAGGGAAGTTTCTCTGTTTTAGATTAATGAGAAGATACGTAAAAACAGTACCTTGAATCTATCAGGCTCTGCCAATTCAAAGACCAATGAATCCCCATCTTCCAAGTCGTGGTGCACCGAAAAGGTGGACCATCCACCACTCAGACCTGTTCGATTTCCAATGTATACAACATCAAATTCACCACCTTCTTCATCCTCCAGCACCATATCATATCTCTTGGGAGGCAGATATTCTTTGCAGAAGCTAGAAGGGAAACCCTTGAATGATGGAAAATTCATAAAGACAGTATTTAGTTGATAGTACACATTGAACATTAGTTAAACAGCATACAGAGAACAACATCTTACAAGCCAATAGCAGCCGGATACATGTGATCGAACCATGGTCTTAACAAACGAGGGGTTGTCAGAGTCCAGAATATCTTGAAGTTTCTCAGCTCTTTTTAAAGCACGCTCTTGTTGCTGATATGAAGAAATCCTTCCATGGTATCCCCTTCCATTGTCTGGACCTTTACTAACCCTGGTCGATACAGGCAAGTAGCCACTTATATTAAGAAAGGGACAACCATATGTGCAAGAAACCAACAAAGTTAATGAGTATTACCTTCTGCGGCGCACAAAATTATCCACTTCAGGAAATTGTGAAAAAAAATCAAATGACAACTTAGTCTCAGTTGCGAAGGAAGAAAAATCACCACTTCATGAACAGAATGAAGGGATGTTCTTGCACTACAACTCTAACCAATTAAAACTACAATAGGTGGACACACTCAAGGCACTAGTGACCCATTTGTAATGTACACCATCTTAGGTCGCCATGAACTTCACAAAATAGGATACGAAATTATTTTATCTATATTTTCAGAAGCATAACAACTGAATCTCATTTCATATGGCACATGTCTTTCATGACTGTTTTAGCACGGTACAGGAGTGCGACCCCAAATGGACACCCATATAACATAAACCCTTTTTTTTTTGTTCCTTGCGGGGGAACATAGACCCAATATCGGTGCATCAGATTGCAGCAAGAATGACATAAACCACTTTCAACAAGGATATATCCCCCTTCAAACGAATACAAGAACCAGTACTCCAGTAAACTTGACACAGCAAATCTTATCAAGCCACAACACCAGCTTTAGAGGCCGGTAAGTAACTCACATCATCCTTGTAGGAAACCGGAGCGGTCCTGGTCCTGGAGGAGCGCCTGACCTCGGTAGTGGCCTCCAACTTCTTCCTTGGCTTGGGGCTGGCACGGGTGCTCTGCAAGAAGGCACCACGAGGAATCAAACCCACGGCAACCACAACAAATCGACGACTTAATTCCCCTTATACGTATATCATTAACATGTACACCGGAGAGATTATGCAAGCGATGCGAGGAGTGGGCACCTTGTCCCGCTGTCTGGTCGCCTAGATCAAGCTCTTGGCCATCTTGGTTATGCCCAGACCCTGCAAAAAGGAGGAACGGCACAGAGAAATTAGCGAACTGAGACAACATACACAGGTCGAAGCAGCTACGAAGAATCGGGAGAGAAATCGGCAATGAGGATCGCTCCGAAATGCGCCACCTTTCGCGTATCTACTCGTCTAGAAAGATGGAGGAGAAAGAGGGGAAACAAAACCGAACAAAGGGGGATTCACGGATCGATCCACGCGGGTTGGCGTTGGGTGTTGGGGAAGCAAGGAAGAAAGGATAAACGAGTTGTACGCGTGCGCGCGTACCTCGAGGTGCTTGTTGTTCTCGAGGATCCGCTTCCTGCGCTCCTCCTCGTAGGCGGCGCCGGCCCCGGCTCTGCTCGCCGCCGTCGCCATGTCCCGGCCTCTTCCTCCGCAGATTCGCCGCCTCTCTGTGTTGGCGGAGAGGGAGCCGCGAGTCAAGGAAGTGTCAAACAAATTCCTTGTTGGGAAGACGCCAATGGGTTCGGATTTGAACGTTTGAACCAAGCGCCTCGTCTTCTTGTTGGGCCGGCGAACGGGAAGGGCTGGCTGGCATTCCCGTGCCGTGCGGCCGGCGAAACCTATATGCCGCCCGTTAGCGGCGCGTATCGTTCCTGCCGCTAACGGGACCCTCTGGCGGGCCGGCCCACTTTGGCGTGTTTCCTTTTAATTTTCTTTTTCGTTTTTCTTTTTTCTTTTCTTTTTCGTTTTCTTTTCTGTTTCTCTTTTTCGTATTTTTTTGTTTCGTTTATTTTATTTTTTGTTTTCTTTTAATTTACTATTATTATTTTTCTGAAACCATTTTGAAATATTGGAACCATTTTCACATTTGAAACCATTTTCAAAAAAAATTGGAACCATTTTCACATTTGAAACCATTTTCAAAAATTAAAACCATTTTCAATTTTGAAACCATTTTTAAAATTGAAACCATTTTCAAAATAAAATGGTTCTAAATTTAAAATGGTTACAAATTAAAAAATGGTTCCAAATTAAAAAATGTTTCCATTTTGAAAATGGTTCCAAATTTAAAATGGTTCCAACTTAAAATGGTTCCGAATTTAAAATGGTTCCAAATTGAAAATGGTTCCAAATTTGAAAATTGTTCATTTTTTTGAAAATGGTTCCAAATTTAAAAATGGTTCCATTTTGAAAATGGTTCCAAATTTGAAAATTGTTCATTTTTTAAAATGGTTCCATTTTGAACATGGTTCCGAATTTAAAATGGTTCCAAATAAAAAAAAGGTTCCAAATTTCAAAATTGTACATTTTTTAAAATGGTTCCATTTTGGAAATGGTTCCAAATTTTTTTAAAAAAATCCAAATTTGAAAATTGTTCATTTTGAAAATAGTTCCATTTTGAAAATGGCTTCAAATTTAAAAATGTTTCCAAATTTGAAAATGGTTTGGAATTTAAAAATGGTTCCGAATTTGCAAATTGTTCATTTTTAAAATAGTTGCATTTCGAAAATGGTTCCAAATTTAAAAATGTTTCCAAATTTGAAAATGGTTCCGAATTTAAAAATGGTTCCAAATTTAAAAATTGGAACATTTTCAAATTTAGTACCATTTTCAAATCTGGAACCATTTTTAAAATCTGGAACCATTTTCAAAATCAGAACCTTTTTTCAAATTGGAACCATTTTCATATTTTTTTGGGACGTTTCCGTACAAACTTAACGAGAAAAACATGCAAAACAGCTAGCATACGAACAGTTTCCGAGCGAAATAGGCAAACGATCGACACGCAAGGATATGGACCAGGCCCAATTACGGGAGCACGTAGGCGGCAGTGCATCGAACCGCCGCTAAGGAGCGACGTGCAGGTGCTCCCCGTGCGGCCGACATGTGGGTCCGACTCCTCCTACAACAGCTTTCCGCGTACATAGCGAAATGCACTTGTCGGGTAAGGTAAGTACAGCGTGAAAATTGGGCAAAGTTAAACCTTAAACTTGTCGGGTTAGCTAAATCGAATTCTAACCTTTGAGTCCGGCAAGTTGGCATACTCAACCCATCGTATGAAAGCGTCAAGTCCTGATTGTTCCCAGGTTGGTTCTTTGGTACAAGATATAATATGGTTGGCGGCGGGCTTCTCTTCTGCCCTTTATGTTCTTTAAACGAAGCGGCACTCATTCTTGCTAGAAGTTGTGATGTTTTTAGCATAGGCTTTATTTCTGATTCTGCTCCGGATTGCATCCGGAAGAATAGAACGGTTTTCAAAAGTGTTGATGTGATTTGATCAATAAAGTGTTGTATTTTCAAATGAAAAAACCCAGTCTATTCTGAATTCTAGAACGGTTTTGCCAACCTCCGAACTTGAAGTTCTAGGTACTTTAGCTAACACCTACAAATAAAAGTTTAAGATTTAAAATGGACATTTTCCTTGAAAATTCCGGTGAGTTATCCACAAACTTGTCATGCGGTGCAAAATTTGTCTGAATCGCTATTGTGCGGACAGACGGTGTTTCTTTTTTGCGAAAACCCCCCGTTTTTTTCCTGCAGTCGTGACCCAATTCACCTTGTTTTTTCGTCTCGTCTTTCTCGCTCCTCTTGTGGCGGTCGAGCGAGTGCCCATGTAAGAGAGGTGCTAAAGCTGTGAGATTCAGGTGCCTTGCTCACAAGTGGCGGTGGCGGAGCATTCATAGACCAGGCGGGGTCGCAGATGTCTCAGCGGAATCCAGCGCGTGGGACAACCTAGTGATTAAAGACGATAGTGGCGGGAAGTACAGTGAGTCGGGATGCAGGCCGCAATACCGAAGGCGGCACATGTCTCATGTCTCATGTCTCTGGGACTGCTAGGACCTGGGGGACCAGTTCACCGTCACCTACCACCTGCTTTGGCATAGTCACCAGCCAGACGGTCGCTTGCAAGTCCATCGCCAAGAACAGGCTCGTGTCCCCCGACAAAATGCATGCCGTCGGGATGCAGATTGAGACCATGGTGTGCAGTGTGTGGATCTTGGGTCAACCAGCCGGGGCAGAAAATGGGCTAGGAAGGCCTTTTGGGCCGGATTGGGGGCCAAATGGGGCAAAAATATGGGGTTTTAGCCAAAATATATCAAAGAGATATATGCACGGTTAGTCACTGAACTTGGCCGAGATGAGCACTTTGGTCACTAAACTTGCAAAATGTTGCCCGCGGGTCACTCAACTTGGCAGAGATGAGCAAACTGGTCACAAACCATTGACTGAGCAGTTGACCATTGACTCTGACCATTTTTTTTGCAAAAACACCCCTGTAGAATCACAAAATCACATCATTTTTTTTGCAAAAACACCCCTGTAGAGAGATATTAATGTGATTTTGTGATTCTACGGGGGTGTTTTTGCAAAAAAAAATGGTCAGAGTCAATGGTCAACTGCTCAGTCAATGGTTTGTGACCAGTTTGCTCATCTCTGCCAAGTTGAGTGACCCGCGGGCAACATTTTGCAAGTTTAGTGACCAAAGTGCTCATCTCGGCCAAGTTCAGTGACTAACCGTGCATATATCTCTTAAACGAACTGTATCGGTTTTGCAGCAATATTATAGATGACACAGAACTTTATCCTACAAGCATAGCAAATTGTCCAACAAGTCCATCACCCATAGATACATTTAACTAAGTAATATAGTTACCCAGGGTTCGCTTTCTAGCTATATATCATTAACTCCAAAACCTAGTAGCACCTAGATTTGAATCAGGCATGTTCGAAATAACAATAACTATTTCACTCAAAAGGGTCCCAACTCCCAAACTACAGAAATCAGTAATGATCTAGTTAATCTCAGATCCTATCATTGGACTCGCAAAACTAGAACAGGCAATATGGCAGTTTCCTGTCTCACAATCAGTAACTCATCCTTATATGCCACGTAATTACTGATGGATCAGTTCAGGCCCTAATCAAGCAAGCTACCATCTAATCTACAAATCCTAGTGCAGTGTTTAGCATCGATGACAAATATCCTAAACCCTCAGAACGAGCAAGATCGACATAACCTATTAAGCATCAAAATCGAAATAGTAGAATCGAACAGCAATAACAATTAAACGAAATGAAAACAGGGTACTCACGTTTCGCTTTGCTCTCCTCCTTGTCCCCCTCGGTGCTGCTGTCCTTCTCCCCCGAGCTCCCTGCAGCCGGCTCCTCCGTCACCGGCGCCGCCCTCTCCTTCTCGGCCGCCTTCTTCACGGCCCTCTCCTTCTCGGCCGCGGCCGCCGCCGCCTTCTTCTCCAGCTCATCCGCCTTCCTCTTGGCGTCCCTGGCCTTCATCTCCGCCTCCATCTGCGCCCTGGCCGCCGAGGCCATCGCGGTGATCTTGCTGACCGCGGAAGGGTCCCGGAAGAGGTAGGTTTGCCGGTGCGCGACGTCGATGGCCGCTTGGAGGAAAGGGAGCGCGCCGCCCTTCCGCTCGAGCACCGCCTCCAGGACCTCCAGGTCCACGTCGACCGCCGCCGGGGCAGGGGCCGCCGCCTGCTGCTGCTGCGGCGCCGCCTCCTCCTCCTGGATGTCGGAGATGATCGCCATGGCCGTTTGTGCTACTCTAGGGTTTCGATTCGGGAAGTGTCGTGTCGAGATCTCAGATTGGGCTGGTTGCAGACGACTTGACGGCTCGACGAGGTCTCGGCGTCTGGTTTAAATTGAGACCTCTGCGGCTTGGTCTGGAAGATTCTTGGGGAAACCGGAGTGGACTGTATTCGGTTCTACTGCTAGGATGTCTGCTCGAATTCGTGCTTGCCCCGTTTGAGTTTCCAAAACATAAAGCGCGTTTGGGAACTGTGACGGCAAGGTCGAAAGTTATTTTGACTCCCGAATTACAGTGCTCCTCTCTATTTAAAAATCGAAAATCATATAGTATATAAGTTTGGAGAAATCTAAAAGAAACTGCATGTTGTCAATGATGTGAATGATGTATGATGCAAACGTGCAAAATCTTGATTTGAAATCTTTAAAGTTCTGAGCTACAGAAAAATGATAAAATCTTGTATATTTTGAAGATTTAAACGGTGTACATTTAAATTCATACATTTGTTATTTTTGTGTAGCTTAAATATAAAATATTTTAAATCGATATTTTGCACGTTTGTGTGATACATCATTAACAACATGCAGCACTTGATCAACTTCCTTACCATCCGGATCTAAGTGAAGATCCGCCTTGGAGTCCATGGGAAACTTATATGGCTTGGCATTGTTCATATCAAATTTCTTGAGCATGTCCTTAATATACTTGGCTTGACATAAGAATGTTCCTTCTCGAAATTGGTGGATTTCAAAGCCAAGAAAATAATTCAATTTTCCCATCATGGACATCTCAAATTCCTTGGTCATTAGCTTGCCAAATTGATCACTAAATTCACGGTTAGTGGAACCAAAGATAATATCATCAACATATATTTGGCATACGAAAAAATCTCCATTTACCCTTTTTGTAAAAAGAGTGGGATCTATTACCCCAATTTCAAAGCCACGGTCTACTAAGAACTCCTTGAGATGATCATACCAAGCACGTGGAGCTTGCTTGAGCCCATAAAGGCCTTATGTAGTAAGTAGACGTGGTTAGGAAATTTAGGGTCTTCGAAACCCGGTGGTTGTTTAACATACACCAATTCATTTAGTGGACCATTTAAGAAAGCACTTTTAACATCCATTTGATATAAGACAATATTATGAGTAGATGCATAAGCAATTAGTAAGCGAATGGATTCAAGTCTAGCAACGGGGGCATAGGTTTCACCGTAGTCGACTCCTTCGATTTGGGTGTAGCCTTGTGCAACCAATCTTGCTTTGTTGCGAATGACTTGACCATGTGAGTCTTGCTTGTTCTTAAATATCCACTTGGTTCCAATGACATTATGGGAGGAGTCATTGGGTCTTTCCACTAATGACCATACTTTGTTGCGCTCGAAGTTGTTCAACTCTTCATGCATAGCCGCAACCCAATCCATGTCTTCAAGAGCATCATATACCTTGAGAGGTTCTAAGCTAGACAAACAAGAGACATGACCACAAAAGTTAGATAATTGATTGCGTGTGGACACACCTCTACGGATACTCCCAAGGATATTTTCTTTGAAGTGTTGTTGGTAATCCAATTTTGATGCACGCCGGATGACCCGGCGTTCCGAGGCTTGACCAATTGTTTCACCAACACAAATATCTTCATCATTGCCTTTATCTTGCTCATGGTCAACCCGAAGTGGAGTTCTTGGAGTTGTGGGTTCATTATGTTCTTGTTCACCACTAGAGTTGGGTGGGTCTTGACCATCTTCTTGATCAATATTTGAGGTGGATGGCTCAACTTGAGTAGAACTTGTTCCTTCTTCTTGAGTATCATCAATGGGTCCTTCAATAGGAATTAGTTCTCCAATCCCCATAGTTCTTATGGCTTGAGATGGAGATCATCACCTACATCATCATGATCAATATGCTCCGCTTGGGAGCCATTATCCTCGACAAACTCCACGTTCATAGATTCTTCAACACACCCGGTGGATATGTTGTAGACCCTATAAGCATGAGACTTTGCGGCATATCCAACAAATATACCATCAAAAGATCTAGATTCAAATTTAGCAATTTTGCAACCTTTAATGTAAACATGGCATTTGCATCCAAAGACTCGAAAGTAAGATACATTTGGCTTTTTACCGGTGAGGAGTTCATATGGTGTCATGTCCTTGAGAGGACGGAAGAAGAGCCGGTTTGAGTAATGACAAGCGGTGTTGATGGCTTCGGCCCAAAAGTTGTATGGGGAATTAAATTCGGCCATCATAGTTCTTGCCATATCAATAAGAGTGCGGTTCTTCCTTTCGGCAACACCATTTTGTTGGGGAGTATATGCAGCGGAATATTGGTGTTGAATGCCCTCCCCACTTAGGAAATCATCCATAGTGTAATTCTTGAACTCCGTACCATTGTCACTTCTAATTGCCAAAATCTTGGAGTCATATTGGCGTTGAACTAGGGTTGCAAAGTCAATGAATATCTTTTGAGTTTCACTCTTCTTCTTGATGTAGAAAGTCCAACAATATCTTGAGTAATCATCCACAATCACCAAACAATATTTCTTGCCACCAAGACTATCATATGTGGGAGGCCCAAAAGATCCATATGAAGGAGCTCCAAAGGCCTCTTAGTGGAGATAATGGTCTTCTTGGGGTGATTCTTTTCATGCATCTTTCCGGCTATGCAAGCACTACAAGGACGATCTTTGGAAAAATTAACATCGGTTAGTCCTACCACGTGTCCACCCTTTACAAGAGTTTGTAAATTTCTCATACCGACATGGCCAAGTCGGCGATGCCAAAGCCACCCCTTGTCGCCTTTAGCCATTAAACATGTAGCGATTTGAGTGGTCTCTTTTGAGAAATCAACCACATACAAACCGTTTTCACGAAATCCAACAAAGGCGACATTGAGTGTTTGAGTGAAAAGGATGGTCACGTGGTATTTATTAAAAATAACGGTGTAACCGGCATTGCATAATTGACCAACGGAAAGTAAATTGTATGAAAGAGATTCACAAGGAGGACCTTCTCAATGGATAACTCCGGAGTGATCACCACTTTACCAACTCCCACTACCTTGAGTCTTGCATTGTTGCCAACGGTGACATGAGAGAATGAGAGTAGTTGTTTCAATAAGTCCTTTACTAGTTCTTTGCTTCCGGTCATATGGGATGAGCATCCACTATCAATGAGCCATGAAGATCCACCGGAAGAGAAACCCTACAATAAATCAAGTCTTTGATTTAGGTACCCATTTTGGAATGGGTCCTCTTTTGTTAGTCACAAGGGTCTTTGGAACCCAAATAGCATAGTGATAATCATCTCCATATGAAGAGCCAACATATTTAGCAAAAACACAACCATTTGTAGATTTCAAAAGAACATATGAGGGGTTGTATTTTCCCGCAAAGTTATTGTGAGTGGCATTGCCCCTAGTGACATTACCACTCCCAATAGAGTTGTCATTTGCTTTGGCTAACTCCCCCTCCTTCACAAAAACAATATCTTTGGAAGGGGGAGTCGCCTTCTTCTTCTTGTTGTTGACCTTCTTAGAGTTGGGTGTGAACCCAATTCCTTCTTTGCCAACCACTCCCTTTTGATTGCTCAAAAGATCATTGAGGTTCTTTTCCCCTTGGATACAAGTGGCTAGGCCCTTCTCAAGTTGGGCCTTCAACCTAGTGTTTTCCTCAATAAGAGATGCCTTGACACATAAAGGGTTAGTGGTACAAGAATTTGCATCTTTATCATAGATAAATTGAGCTTGTAGTTTGGCATATGACTCCTTGAGTGTAGTGAGCTCACTTGAGGTCACCTTGTGGGTTTCCCTAAGTTGCTCAAAACCCTCAAAGAGTTTGTTATGACTCTCTACAAGTTCCTCATTTTTACTTTTTAGATCAATAGCAATTTGAATAGAGGTTTCACGAGTTTCTTTTGCCTTGGAAAGATCCATGGCATGTGTCTCCTCAAGTTGCTCACGGAGCAATTGTTCCTCAACAAGTTGATCTTCTAGCTCACCAATTTGTCGGCATGATCACATGCATGCCCTTCGAGCTCACAAATCCTAACATCCTTCACATCAAGAAGATGCTTGGCTTCTCCATATTGATACATGAGGGCCTCAACCATTTTCTTGGTTGGACCTTGGAGCTTGCTAATGAAGATAGAAATTTTATCCTCTTCTTCAATTTTCCCTACATCCTCAACACAATCCAATAGTGATGGGTTAGAGGAGATAGTAATTTTTGGTGGGGAATTCACCTTTGTTTCCTTGGCCATGAGGCACATGGGCTTGGAGATCTTGTCGTCGTTTGGAGATGAGAAGAGGTTGGCCAATGATGGAGGAAGGGTGCCCATTGCAAGAGCCGCCATTCCTACTTCTTCACTTGGTTCTTTATCCTCCTCACCTCCGGACTCGTATTCCTCTTCATGGGATGCCACAAGAGCCTTTTGAGGTGATCTCTTCATGTAGGTAGGCTTGGGGTGGTACTTGTTCTTCTTTAGAATGAGTTGACCACCATTATCCTCTCTTCTTTCATAGGGGCAATCCTTCACAAGATGAGTGTCCTTTCCACAATTGAAGCACATTCTTTTTATTGGTGAAGGGTTGACGCTCTTGTTCTTCTTGTTCCAAAACCGGGTGGCGGCAAGTGCAAGAACTTCATTGAGCTCACCCTCCAAGTCTTCTTCACCTTCATAGACCGGGCTTTCTTCATATCTTGGATGGTCTACCACACGAGCCTTCAAAGCAAGAGTCTTTGGGCCACGGACTTGGTTGAAAGACTTGGATGTGGACTTCAATGTATCATATGTGACAAATTGAGCCAAGATGTCATTGGGAGTCATTGTTGTGTAATCCGCTCTTGCATGGAGGTTCATCACCATAGTTTCACTATATGGCATAATTGCTTGAAGGAACTTGGCCTTGACCCATTCATCATCCATATCCTTCTTTCCATTTTCCCTACATGTCACCACAAGCTTGTAGAGTCTTCGGTAAAGTTCGGTCGGAGTCTCTTCGTCTAGCATGATGAAGTTGTCAACTTGATGTTGAAGGACGGCCGCATTGGAGCGTTGAATGCCCTCATTTCCTTCATACACGGTTTCAAGATAGAGCCAAGCCTCATTGCAAGTTTTGAGATTCCGCACATGATCTTCATCATTTGCGGTCATAGCACTCTCAAGAATGTACTTGGCATTTGCATCAAGTTGCTCATCAATCTCTTCTTGCTTGGTCAAGTTGTTGGGATCAACTGGGTTGAAACCATGTAGAACCACCCTCCAAAGATGCACCGATGAGCTGCGAAAATAAGACTCCATAGATTTCTTCCAAGTGAAATAACGAGTATTATCAAGCTTAGGAGGGGGTCTACCAAGGTTGGTTATATGAGGTTGAGTGAGTGAAACTTGAGTGAGATAAGAGCTAGGTGGAGCAAAGTTAAGAGAAGGCTTCTCATTAGGTTTATCATTTTTATCCTTGTCACTAGCACCCTTAATAGGGCTAGCGGATGATGAGGAGCCATTTTGATTAGATACCCGAGTATACACCTCATCCACCATTTTGCCTTTCATGAACCCAAAAAGTTCAATCATGGACTTCATGGTGATTGGGGCATCACCCTCGGGAGGGATTATTCCCGCTTCGATTAGTTCTCTATCAAGTTGTTCTCTATCAAATTTTTCTTGTTCCTTAGCAAGTCTTAACTCCTCATCTTTAGCACGTTGTACTCCTCCGCACTAGCCATCCTCCTCTTTAGGCGATTAAGCCCTTAATAAAGAGACCTTGCTCTGATACCAATTGAAAGGATCGAGTAGGTTGACTAGAGGGGGGGGGGTGAATAGGCAACTACCAATTTTAATTTTCTTTTCAACAAGTTAAGGAATTGCTCAAATATAAGTTCTCTAGATATGCAACTAGATGAACAATCCTATATGATGAGCAATAAACAAGCTAGCAAGATATTCTACACAAGAAAGCTAGCAATACAAGTAAAGGAAGGTTAAGAGATAACCACACGGTGACGCGGAGATGTTCTACCGAAGTTCACTTCCCAATGGAAGCTACGTCTCCGTTGGAGCGGTGCGGAGTCACAAAGTGAACTCCGAATAGCCTTGATATGGCACACCGTATCTCCCTCGTGTTATCCTCCGATGAGGAGATCCACGAGCCACTATATGATGCCCTCGAGGTCGGCAACAAACCTTTACAAGGATGAGGCACACTCCACAACCGAATTGGAGGCTCTCACCAAATTCCCGCGGCTCCCAAAGCCACAAGAATCACAAGGCCGGGTCGCGTCTCCACAACTTAATTGGAGGCTCCCGGCTAATCCTTGTGGCTACCAAAGCCACAAGAATCACAAGTATCTTCTAGGTATCCAATGTATCAAGTTACACAAGATCTACAAGTGACTAGGTCGATGTAGACAAATCGGCTCGGTGGAGATGCGGATCTAGGGCTCCTCCTTCACTCCTCAAAGTATCAACGTGTTTGAGTGGTTGGAGTGGGAGCTCTAGTAGATTGAAGCTTGCAACAATGGTGGAGAGAGAGTGAGGAATCAAGCTTAGTCCACCGGAGGTAGGTGGAGGGGTATAAATACCCCTCCCAGAAATCTGGCCGTTGGACTGTAAACAGCCCGCAGCGGTAGTACCGGGCCTCGCCCGGTAGTACCGGCTGACAGGGAATGACGGCCTGGCGCCAGACTGGTCAACGCCTCTCCACGCGCGCATCGGTAGTACCGGACCGCCTGGTCCGGTAGTGCTCCCCACCCGGTAGTACCGCGCTTACTACCGGGGCTACTACCGGATTAAATCGAGCGAGTCCAGAGAGCTTTTGGAGATCCGGTATGGGCCCGGTACTGGGCCCGGTAGTTCCGCATGGCAGAACACCCGGTAGTACCGGGGTGAACCCGGTAGTACCGGATGACCAATGAAGACTGCTTTTCTTCCTTTTCTTGAGACAAAACCTGTGCAATATTAATTGATACAATCCTGCACACTTTTAGCACACACATTAGACATCTAAGTGTGTTGTCAACAAACATCAAAACACTGTGGGGAAGGATATGTCCTTTCACTTATGTTATTGATTGTCATGGGAAAAATTGGTTAAAAGCTCTCACGAACTTGATGCACAATTTACTTTTATTGCATTTAATAAGCATGAACCATTGTGATTAAAATTATGAAGTTGTGGGCTTGACAATAGTTTTGGTTGGGAGTTAGCCCATATGTGCTGTCACATGGCAAGCTTTCAACATTGCACTTATTTATATTTAGTTGATGTCATGTACTTTTGTTTATGGATGCCTATCATGGGTGAAATGAATGTGGATACTTAGTAAGTTCAAAGAGTTTGTGTAAATGGTTAGAGAAATGTCTGGGCCGCTAATCTAAGCCATGCATCATTCATGGTGGAAATTTACAGCATAACCATAATGTTCATTCAGTGATGCACCTCATAATAAAAAGCTATACCCATAGTAAATAAAAGAGTGCTGAGATTGTTCATTGTCTGTTTGTCTTGTTGTTTTGACATGGGCTTGTTCATGTCAAGGGGCAAGAGGTACCCCAGTGCAGTTCTTGATGATACTATTATTACTTGCAATGACCTTTATTTGAATTTACTTTGTGGACCAAAGTGAGTAACACATGGTGTAGGTACTTGTATTCAAGGGACATGAGACATTCAACCAATACATTGTCAAGCACACCACTCATATTTGCTTTCACTTTAAACATTAATCATTCAAGATACTATGATAGGGGTAATGAGAGCTCCACACCAATGACTACCACATTGCAAGCATTAACTTAAGTAGAAGTGTTTGGAAGTTAGATGAAACTTATTCTACTTATTTATCTATCCAAAGTGTCCACTTTTTATATTCAGTTTTCATAAGAAGTACTCTATGACCACCATAGGATGTTTTTACTTTTCATTATGCATACATTTAGTCCATAGTACTTTCTTCTATGTTACACTTTGTGAATTTATCATTGAACATCTTTACATTGAGTATTTGATATCACTTCATAATTTATCTTGCATATTGTTATTCCTTTGAAGAATGAATCATTTGACTTTATGTAGCGATAGTAATCACCTTTGATATCCATTGATAGTATTAAAATGCAAAATCCATGTTAGTTTTATCACCTTCATACTCGGGACGAGCATGGGTTAAGCTTGGGGATGTTGATGCATGTAAAATGCATACATGAACTTTACATTTTATTACATGTTATTTGCATCATATAAGGGTTATATTCATGATTTATATTGAGTTTTGGGGATAATTAACAATTTCCCCATTTTTCTGGAATTAACCCTGCACTGTCAGAAAACCCCTTTTTCTATATTTTTACGTTTCAGGCGACCAAATCACGTCATAATGACCTGAGATTTTACGGGGATCACTTTTTTGGAAGGAACGAAATGTAGGCGCAAAGGAAACGAAGAAACGGAGACCAGAAGGCCGAAAGAGGTGGGCCCACGCGGCCAGATTCCCTGACCGCGTGGGACCCACGAAAATGGCCCTCGAGCCTCCGCTGCCGTCGATCCTTCTTCCCGAAGCTTCGTCTTGACCTAAAAACGACCATATATAGACCCCCCCAGGGCTTTCGCGAAAGAGAGCGCCGCCGAAACACAGAAACCACGAAACAGAGACCTGGAGCTGAAGATTGGAGGGGGAAAACTCCGGCGGGGCGCTGCCGGCGTGGTCTCCTTCTCCTCCAACAACATCTCCACCGACACCATGATGAAGAGGGAGTAGTCCACCCCTGGACTATGGGTTTGTGGAAGTAACTTATGTATCTCTCCTCTCTATGAGCTTCACTAATTAGTACCGTATGAGCTGCTGAACATGATTACGGTCATCTATGTAATTCCTTTGTGGTGGATCTTTATTATGAATTAATACATGTTTGAGATTGCAATGGTTTTGTTTCAGTTATGAAAGTAGATGCATATTATGTACCCCGTTCTTATTTACTTGTCATGATCAAGCATGTTTATGAGAGCATGTGAGGGGGAACGTGTGCATTAGTTGGAGTAACCGGGGGTGGCTAGTGCAGTGACCGTGACAGATAGTTCTGCGATCCACTTGGGTTTTCTACCTTACTTTGTTGCCTCACTAGGGATAAACAAAAATACCATGCTACCGGAGAGTGGATGTGACCTTGGCCACTACCTCCATGACTAGATCTAGCATGTTCTTATTTTAACTTCATGTCATTGAACTTATTGCTATGCTCTGATTTATCTTAATTACTAAGGTGTTATGATTTAGTTCGCATCTTGGTGGAGCATAAGAGAGAGAACAACTTATACTTGAGATCTCTATGTTAGGACGTGATGCCCATATTATTAATAACTTGTCAAACCATGTCTTGCCATCTTTCATGTTAATTTTAGTGTTCCATTGTCTACCACGTTATCAAGAGAGGGTGCATTTGTGAAACCATGAACCCCGGTCCATTTTTAATCATAGGAAACACCTTTCCAACACTTTTATCACCACTTTTGTTTGTTGCCATTTTTAATTCCGAAAATACAAAAACACTTTCACATCTTGCATACATTATAAAAAACCAAAAATATCATTTACCATTGTTTCCACCATCATTGCATATTTACTACTGTTTGCATATTTATTTTATTATCATTCTCACACCTTGTGCTTGACAACCACTTGGTGAGGTTGAGGGCACAAAACAATTTATTTTGTTGCAGGTTCTCAAGAGAAGGATAAGGAGATAACACCTGAAATACTGGTTCCCCGAGAGTTCGATATTAAACCCTCGAGTCACCCCTCGTGGGGAAAACTGTCTTCCACTACTACATACACTCTGCACTTGGAGTCTCAACCTAACCCATTTACTTTTCACGCAGGTACCACGCGAAGGGGCTAGCAACTGTTTTCTGGCACCATTGTGGGGTAACTACGTGAAGGGCCATCAACCGCCTTTATTGATTGCGCTTTGCTCGGTGAAGATTCACATGTTGCTCCCCCATACACCAAGATGAGAGTGCCTCTCTTAGGAACATCTTAACTTGACCATTAACTCCAAATGGGTTGCAAGCTTCAAGCATAAGATATCTTCTAGATGCCCATCTTGAACTTGCACATCTCAAGCTTGATGACGATCACCACTTGACGTCATCCTCCATGAGCTATAAGAAATCTTCCTGTTGATGCAAGCCCATGGAGAGATACCTAACCCCAACAAAGGAATGCCACATACACATAATGGGTTAGTTCACAAAGCTATATATATGGACAATTGCTTACCATACCATTGGATCACATGATCCCACATGGTATATCATTTAGCTTTGTGTGTTGATCAACTTGAATCTATTCTTTGCACTTAGTCTTGATCAACCTTGTATCTTTTCATCTTCTTGATCATATCAAATATGTCCATTATAATCAATGATCTTGATGGCATACAATCTTGAATCCAACACATGGAGTTCAAGCGATGCCAATGGACAAACCTACAAGAATAACTTAACACAAACATTAGTCCATAAGGATTGTCATTAATTACCAAAACCATACACGAGGACACCATGCACTTTCACAAAGTACACCTTCATCCTATCCCAATATGTATTAAAAGTTTTGGCCGTCGCAACGGCGGCATCCAAGGACACATTCAACCATGCATTGCATAGCAAAGTGTCTTCTTGCACGGTGTAGTTGCCCGACCTTCCTTTTGGTGCATCCACCAAACCCTCACCCTCCTCATCCACTTCTTCATATTCATGATCATCTTCATGTATTTCATTGGTTTGAGACCAATGGGAATTGTTGGAGCCAACACCCATAGTTGTCAAATATGCATCATCATTGAAACTACAAGGTTGGTGAAGATAACTAATCAAGCTATACACCTATACACATTTGTTAAACAACAACAAAAAAGAAAAACAAATTATACCTTTTGGGCATTTGATCAAACACCATGTGCGCATCGGCCTCCGGCGCAACAAAATGCGAGGATTCCGGCGCTTCGGGTGGCGGAGGCGGGGGCGGCAGGGGCGCGGCTTGCGGCGCTGCCGGAGGCTTCCTCGCGCACTTCGCAGCGGCGTCCACCTTCTTCCCCTTCTTGTTGGTTGTCGTCTGCGCCGTCGCCGCCGCCAACGGCCGCTTGGAGACGCCTTTCCGCGGCTGCGCAGCGGGCGGCTGCGCGATGCCTCCAATGGAGTTCGCCCGGGGCCATGAAGAGGCCGCGCGCGAGACCCATGCTAGGAGTTGGTGCGGCGCCAGCGGCGGAGGTGGTCAACCCCGCGCTAGGGGTCGGGGGAATGTCGGAGCGGCCGTCCATCGCCGGAATTTCGCCGGCGGCGGCGCGGGCGGGGCGAGGGCGGGAGCGGCGGGAGATTTCAGGGTGGCAGTTGGTCTCTCGCGCGCGATTTTCCTTTTCCCCACACGCTGGAGCGGACGCCCCAAATTTCGCAGCTTCCAGTCCCGCTTCGTCCACCGCGCTGGCCCCTTTTTAGCGTGCGCGGGGTTATACCGCGGCCGCTGGAGGACTGCTTTTGGCCACGCGCGCGGCTTATTAAGCGCCTCTGTTGGAGATGCTCTAATCTTGTTTGCTTTTTCTTTCTAGAATCCTTTTCTCTTATCAGTTAAGGGTTTCGGTCTTTCGGATTGCCAAGTATTCAACCAATTCTTAATCCAAAGTTTCTTGAACAAAATTCTAAAGTTTGTTTGATTGCTTTTTTTTAACAAAATTCTAAACGTTGTTTGCTATTATGACCTTGAACTGGGAGGTGTCGCTGGGCTTGCGAGAAAGGGGCTGTCATGGCAGCTAGCCGGATAAAAGACGCCAACATCGAAGCGAAAAAAAATCGAACGCTGTGATGCAAAGGTGGAGCAGAGTTTTCGGAGATGCGGCAAACGTGAGACTGCAGAATCACGGTCAGGCAAACGGCAAACCTCTCGCTTTCAAAACGAAAATGGCTCGACGTCCGTCACTTCGCTCTTGTTCAGGCAACCGTACCAAGCTTGCACATCCATTCCAGACAGAACGACCACAAATGAAAGCCCAGACCCTTTCTGGTTCAATGATGGAAGTTGAGCCCACAGTTAGGTTTCTACAAGGATGCAGATGGCTCAAAGACGAAAGCACACGCATCATGAACGAAACACAAACTTTATAAAAAAAACGATTGGTCCATCAAAGAGAACATTTTTTTTCGATTAAGATCAAAGAGAACATAGTTCAGTCATATATATTTCCAAAGCACCGCAAAACCATGTCCGTCGCTACCACAAGCATAAACAGAAACTAAACAGCAGCACTAAGTAGGAGCGATTTCTCCATCCAAACATCTTGCCTCCGGTCCACCCAGCCTCAAGCTATCTTCGCCCTCGAGAAGTCCATCTCTGGGTGCTGCAATGAATGAAAAGCTCAATCAGACACACAAGCTATACGGGTAACTCAACTGATGCCTACGGTAGAGGATGGAAGGCTGCTGCCTACCTGAGCCATGAATTTCTTGAGCATCTCATCCTTCTGCATCTCGTCGCTTGTTTTGAGACCCATCTGCTTCTGACGTTGGTCAAACTGCAAAGCAGAGAAAAAAGTTGTTTAGAGTCCGAAGAAGAAATTTTAGGACACATCCGTTGTCTTGTGAATTACATTGTGCTTACCATCATCTTCTCCACAGTTTGCCTGGTCTCGGGATCCAAATCAGAAAGTTTGCTGCTCTCTGGTTCCACCTTCTGGGTGTCAACTTCAGGGTCACCCTTGATCACAGATTTCCACCACTCCATTTGATTATGCTTTGTGAGCAATATAGACAGGTACTTCCCATCCTCTAAAGATATTATCAAAAGTAAATAATATTTTGATCAGCAAGGAGCTCAAGCTGTGGCACTTAACATAGAAGTAAATGATTTTGATTCATACCTATGCTCCAGAAGCAGTCATCAACTTTAACTGGTTTATGGAGCTCTCCCTGGTAAGAAATCAACACTACATCAGCAAAAGGTTTCACGCATAAGGACACGATCAATTGCTTCATAGATTTGCTACTACTTACATCAATGATAGGAGGCTGTCCCTTCAGCCCGACCTTCAGATGGTCCTTCTTAATCTCACAGACAACAAACCTTGACTTTGTTCCTTCAGGAACAGGAACAGAGAGATTAACCTCTGGCAACTGCTGAGTCCAGGAATACTTCTCCAGATCAAGTCCATTGCCAGCATTTGGTTCTGTAACATGTGTGAGATGGAACACCATTAGTTAATTTCAGCAAAGAAATATAATGACAATTGGAGTCTGGAGGGCAGTTCTTCATGGACAAATGAGAGAAGATAATACGAATAAGACCAAGATTTTAGCAATGGTAGGCACGGACCCAAGAGACACAACTATTGAAAACAGTATAGTTTAAGTATTTCCAGACTGCAATGGTCTATGCCTGGAATTCTATGTATTAATATATCATTAAACGAAGAGATATATGCACGGTTAGTCACTGAACTTGGCCGAGATGAGCACTTTGGTCACTAAACTTGCAAAATGTTGCCGCGGGTCACTCAACTTGGCAGAGATGAGCAAACTGGTCACAAACCATTGACTGAGCAGTTGACCATTGACTCTGACCATTTTTTTTGCAAAAACACCCCTGTAGAATCACAAAATCACATCATTTTTTTTGCAAAAACACCCCTGTAGAGAGATATTAATGTGATTTTGTGATTCTACGGGGGTGTTTTTGCAAAAAAAAATGGTCAGAGTCAATGGTCAACTGCTCAGTCAATGGTTTGTGACCAGTTTGCTCATCTCTGCCAAGTTGAGTGACCCGCGGGCAACATTTTGCAAGTTTAGTGACCAAAGTGCTCATCTCGGCCAAGTTCAGTGACTAACCGTGCATATATCTCTTAAACGAACTGTATCGGTTTTGCAGCAATATTATAGATGACACAGAACTTTATCCTACAAGCATAGCAAATTGTCCAACAAGTCCATCACCCATAGATACATTTAACTAAGTAATATAGTTACCCAGGGTTCGCTTTCTAGCTATATATCATTAACTCCAAAACCTAGTAGCACCTAGATTTGAATCAGGCATGTTCGAAATAACAATAACTATTTCACTCAAAAGGGTCCCAACTCCCAAACTACAGAAATCAGTAATGATCTAGTTAATCTCAGATCCTATCATTGGACTCGCAAAACTAGAACAGGCAATATGGCAGTTTCCTGTCTCACAATCAGTAACTCATCCTTATATGCCACGTAATTACTGATGGATCAGTTCAGGCCCTAATCAAGCAAGCTACCATCTAATCTACAAATCCTAGTGCAGTGTTTAGCATCGATGACAAATATCCTAAACCCTCAGAACGAGCAAGATCGACATAACCTATTAAGCATCAAAATCGAAATAGTAGAATCGAACAGCAATAACAATTAAACGAAATGAAAACAGGGTACTCACGTTTCGCTTTGCTCTCCTCCTTGTCCCCCTCGGTGCTGCTGTCCTTCTCCCCCGAGCTCCCTGCAGCCGGCTCCTCCGTCACCGGCGCCGCCCTCTCCTTCTCGGCCGCCTTCTTCACGGCCCTCTCCTTCTCGGCCGCGGCCGCCGCCGCCTTCTTCTCCAGCTCATCCGCCTTCCTCTTGGCGTCCCTGGCCTTCATCTCCGCCTCCATCTGCGCCCTGGCCGCCGAGGCCATCGCGGTGATCTTGCTGACCGCGGAAGGGTCCCGGAAGAGGTAGGTTTTCCGGTGCGCGACGTCGATGGCCGCTTGGAGGAAAGGGAGCGCGCCGCCCTTCCGCTCGAGCACCGCCTCCAGGACCTCCAGGTCCACGTCGACCGCCGCCGGGGCAGGGGCCGCCGCCTGCTGCTGCTGCGGCGCCGCCTCCTCCTCCTGGATGTCGGAGATGATCGCCATGGCCGTTTGTGCTACTCTAGGGTTTCGATTCGGGAAGTGTCGTGTCGAGATCTCAGATTGGGGCTGGTTGCAGACGACTTGACGGCTCGACGAGGTCTCGGCGTCTGGTTTAAATTGAGACCTCTGCGGCTTGGTCTGGAAGATTCTTGGGGAAACCGGAGTGGACTGTATTCGGTTCTACTGCTAGGATGTCTGCTCGAATTCGTTCTTGCCCCGTTTGAGTTTCCAAAACATAAAGCGCGTTTGGGAACTGTGACGGCAAGGTCGAAAGTTATTTTGACTCCCGAATTACAGTGCTCCTCTCTATTTAAAAATCGAAAATCATATAGTATATAAGTTTGGAGAAATCTAAAAGAAACTGCATGTTGTCAATGATGTGAATGATGTATGATGCAAACGTGCAAAATCTTGATTTGAAATCTTTAAAGTTCTGAGCTACAGAAAAATGATAAAATCTTGTATATTTTGAAGATTTAAACTGTGTACATTTAAATTCATACATTTGTTATTTTTGTGTAGCTTAAAATATAAAATATTTTAAATCGATATTTTGCACGTTTGTGTGATACATCATTAACAACATGCAGCACTTTTTCCATATTTTCTGAAACTTATAAATTTTATTTTTGTTTTTCTAATATAGAGGGAGCACGGGAGCCCACGAGCAAGAAATCTCTACTCTTGCGTCTATGGCGTACACAATTGTTTTTCTATCAACAAAAGAATCCTAGCCTCAACAAATAAGAAAGGAGACCCAACTCTTGTTGAATGTTGAATGGTTAGGAGGGTGGTTGAATCCCTAGCCATCATAGTTCAAACCCTAAGTTTGACGATGGTATTTCTCATTTAGTCGGAATAATACTCAGTGAGAGTGGGAGGCAAAGTTCTTGTCGATGGCGAGGCTAATGTTTTCGCAAAATAAGATGTGCCTAAGACAATAGATGACTTAAAATAGGGCATAGAAAGAAGTTTTAGGCACCGAAACGTTTGTTTGGGGCAATTTAGGTTAAAAATTTGCCATAGCAGATGCCCTAATAGGGCACCGAACATGTTAAAATTTTGAAAATTTGATCGTATTTTAGATATTCCAATCTCCATATTGCACTAACTCGCCTTCTTTGATTCACAGGGTAGGAAACATAATGGAAAAGGGATTGTGTAGGATTGACTTGCCTAGTCCAATGGATCCTACGGGAATAGGAACTCTCATAGGATTTTTTCCATGAGGTCCAAGCTCATGTTAGATTTCCCATGAAAATGCACTACAATGTTCCTATGGGAACATTTCCTACGGTTACAATCCTATGAATCAAACACCTCAAAAGGAAAAATCACATAGGGTGTAAATCCTGCATAATTCCTTAGCAAATCCTGTGAATCAAAGGAGGCCTAACATGCATACATAGATATTTGAAACTAGAAAATGCTAATTAAACATAGTACTATCGCCCCTACAGACACGCTAGGAATCGGGCTCACTGCACAATTTGTCCCAGTCAACACCGTCGGAACTCTCCTCGTCTGGCTCAATTTTCATCGTCGTTGAGGGCCAGTCCGTTTATTTTCTGCGCTTCATGGCTCTCAAAGAACTCATACTCCGCATTCACTGGGCACTTTCGTGGAAACAGTAAACCGGTGGTTATTTAAAAGTTTTGGGTCTTTTAAGAGATCTGCTAGAGATGCTCTCACCGCCATATCCAGCTCGATTCGACCTAGTATATCCATAGCCATATTACACTTGTAATTTTGATCTCTTCGCGATTGGCAACATTGCAAGACTATCAATCATTCATATTCTAATAATGTTTCTTTGTTGATCTAATCGTGATGTGTGGGTAGTTCACTCGGGTTAAGGTCTCAGACCTAATCTTGCAACGTTTGGGCACTTTTAATCATGGGATGCTACTTTAGATAATTTTGTGTGTTCCATATGTATGTTATATTGTTGATGGCCTGCTCCTATGACTCTTTCAGATACCCAAAAACTCCGAAGAGTGATCAAGGTTGAGACATGAGCAGAGTAAACTGAAAGGCTATGCAATAAACTCGATGAGAGGTGGGGTGAGCAAGAACATACCGTTTCATTGGGTGGGAGAGAGGCGCGGCATCGTTGACCTGGGAAGCTTTGGTTAAATCGGTGGGAGGCCTCATACGGGTAGGGGAAATCATAGGTAGAAGACCACTTGTTTTGAGAGAAGTTGACTATCCTCGCCACCTCGTACTATCTAGAGAGATAGAGAGATTGATCTCTGAGGCTCGCTTGAGGGTCTAATCAGAGGAGAGTGAATAGACGAGCACGAGCGGGTCACATCCAAAGATAAAGTAGTCACGGAAAAAGAGGAGCACTGTTCCCGCCGTTGTGGATGGTTTGGCCTACTGCTGGCGGCGAGCACGTCCTCGACGATCTATACAACGATACTACTATGGTGTCGCCTACGTGGACTCTGGATCACGCAACACGATGTTCTGAGTCCAGCGGTATAGTCCCACACGTCCTGATCCTCATACACAGCCTTGAGGTCGAAGACAATAGGCTGAGAGCCACACCATCAGGGGCGGAGCTATGTGTATGCCAGGGGGGCGCCACCCCCCCCCCCTCCCAGGATGAGAAATTATTGTGTATTACCCCCTAATATTTGATATAGAGATATATGCACGGTTAGTCACTGAACTTGGCCGAGATGAGCACTTTGGTCACTAAACTTGCAAAATGTTGCCCGCGGGTCACTCAACTTGGCAGAGATGAGCAAACTGGTCACAAACCATTGACTGAGCAGTTGACCATTGACTCTGACCATTTTTTTTGCAAAAACACCCCTGTAGAATCACAAAATCACATTAATATCTCTCTACAGGGGTATTAATGTGATTTTGTGATTCTACAGGGGTGTTTTTGCAAAAAAAAATGGTCAGAGTCAATGGTCAACTGCTCAGTCAATGGTTTGTGACCAGTTTGCTCATCTCTGCCAAGTTGAGTGACCCGCGGGCAACATTTTGCAAGTTTAGTGACCAAAGTGCTCATCTCGGCCAAGTTCAGTGACTAACCGTGCATATATCTCTTCGTTTAATGATATATTAATACATAGAATTCCAGGCATAGACCATTGCAGTCTGGAAATACTTAAACTATACTGTTTTCAATAGTTGTGTCTCTTGGGTCCGTGCCTACCATTGCTAAAATCTTGGTCTTATTCGTATTATCTTCTCTCATTTGTCCATGAAGAACTGCCCTCCAGACTCCAATTGTCATTATATTTCTTTGCTGAAATTAACTAATGGTGTTCCATCTCACACATGTTACAGAACCAAATGCTGGCAATGGACTTGATCTGGAGAAGTATTCCTGGACTCAGCAGTTGCCAGAGGTTAATCTCTCTGTTCCTGTTCCTGAAGGAACAAAGTCAAGGTTTGTTGTCTGTGAGATTAAGAAGGACCATCTGAAGGTCGGGCTGAAGGGACAGCCTCCTATCATTGATGTAAGTAGTAGCAAATCTATGAAGCAATTGATCGTGTCCTTATGCGTGAAACCTTTTGCTGATGTAGTGTTGATTTCTTACCAGGGAGAGCTCCATAAACCAGTTAAAGTTGATGACTGCTTCTGGAGCATAGGTATGAATCAAAATCATTTACTTCTATGTTAAGTGCCACAGCTTGAGCTCCTTGCTGATCAAAATATTATTTACTTTTGATAATATCTTTAGAGGATGGGAAGTACCTGTCTATATTGCTCACAAAGCATAATCAAATGGAGTGGTGGAAATCTGTGATCAAGGGTGACCCTGAAGTTGACACCCAGAAGGTGGAACCAGAGAGCAGCAAACTTTCTGATTTGGATCCCGAGACCAGGCAAACTGTGGAGAAGATGATGGTAAGCACAATGTAATTCACAAGACAACGGATGTGTCCTAAAATTTCTTCTTCGGACTCTAAACAACTTTTTTCTCTGCTTTGCAGTTTGACCAACGTCAGAAGCAGATGGGTCTCAAAACAAGCGACGAGATGCAGAAGGATGAGATGCTCAAGAAATTCATGGCTCAGGTAGGCAGCAGCCTTCCATCCTCTACCGTAGGCATCAGTTGAGTTACCCGTATAGCTTGTGTGTCTGATTGAGCTTTTCATTCATTGCAGCACCCAGAGATGGACTTCTCGAGGGCGAAGATAGCTTGAGGCTGGGTGGACCGGAGGCAAGATGTTTGGATGGAGAAATCGCTCCTACTTAGTGCTGCTGTTTAGTTTCTGTTTATGCTTGTGGTAGCGACGGACATGGTTTTGCGGTGCTTTGGAAATATATATGACTGAACTATGTTCTCTTTGATCTTAATCGAAAAAAAATGTTCTCTTTGATGGACCAATCGTTTTTTTTATAAAGTTTGTGTTTCGTTCATGATGCGTGTGCTTTCGTCTTTGAGCCATCTGCATCCTTGTAGAAACCTAACTGTGGGCTCAACTTCCATCATTGAACCAGAAAGGGTCTGGGCTTTCATTTGTGGTCGTTCTGTCTGGAATGGATGTGCAAGCTTGGTACGGTTGCCTGAACAAGAGCGAAGTGACGGACGTCGAGCCATTTTCGTTTTGAAAGCGAGAGGTTTGCCGTTTGCCTGACCGTGATTCTGCAGTCTCACGTTTGCCGCATCTCCGAAAACTCTGCTCCACCTTTGCATCACAGCGTTCGATTTTTTTTCGCTTCGATGTTGGCGTCTTTTATCCGGCTAGCTGCCATGACAGCCCCTTTCTCGCAAGCCCAGCGACACCTCCCAGTTCAAGGTCATAATAGCAAACAACGTTTAGAATTTTGTTAAAAAAAAGCAATCAAACAAACTTTAGAATTTTGTTCAAGAAACTTTGGATTAAGAATTGGTTGAATACTTGGCAATCCGAAAGACCGAAACCCTTAACTGATAAGAGAAAAGGATTCTAGAAAGAAAAAGCAAACAAGATTAGAGCATCTCCAACAGAGGCGCTTAATAAGCCGCGCGCGTGGCCAAAAGCAGTCCTCCAGCGGCCGCGGTATAACCCCGCGCACGCTAAAAAGGGGCCAGCGCGGTGGACGAAGCGGGACTGGAAGCTGCGAAATTTGGGGCGTCCGCTCCAGCGTGTGGGGAAAAGGAAAATCGCGCGCGAGAGACCAACTGCCACCCTGAAATCTCCCGCCGCTCCCGCCCTCGCCCCGCCCGCGCCGCCGCCGGCGAAATTCCGGCGATG
Source organism: Poa pratensis (assembly GCA_947311845.1). NCBI lineage: Eukaryota > Viridiplantae > Streptophyta > Magnoliopsida > Poales > Poaceae > Poa > Poa pratensis. Next base: position 16,241,949 of record CAMZMU010000122.1, read on the forward strand.
GACGGCCGCTCCGACATTCCCCCGACCCCTAGCGCGGGGTTGACCACCTCCGCCGCTGGCGCCGCACCAACTCCTAGCATGGGTCTCGCGCGCGGCCTCTTCATGGCGCCCGGGCGAACTCCATTGGAGGCATCGCGCAGCCGCCCGCTGCGCAGCCGCGGAAAGGCGTCTCCAAGCGGCCGTTGGCGGCGGCGACGGCGCAGACGACAACCAACAAGAAGGGGAAGAAGGTGGACGCCGCTGCGAAGTGCGCGAGGAAGCCTCCGGCAGCGCCGCAAGCCGCGCCCCTGCCGCCCCCGCCTCCGCCACCCGAAGCGCCGGAATCCTCGCATTTTGTTGCGCCGGAGGCCGATGCGCACATGGTGTTTGATCAAATGCCCAAAAGGTATAATTTGTTTTTCTTTTTTGTTGTTGTTTAACAAATGTGTATAGGTGTATAGCTTGATTAGTTATCTTCACCAACCTTGTAGTTTCAATGATGATGCATATTTGACAACTATGGGTGTTGGCTCCAACAATTCCCATTGGTCTCAAACCAATGAAATACATGAAGATGATCATGAATATGAAGAAGTGGATGAGGAGGGTGAGGGTTTGGTGGATGCACCAAAAGGAAGGTCGGGCAACTACACCGTGCAAGAAGACACTTTGCTATGCAATGCATGGTTGAATGTGTCCTTGGATGCCGCCGTTGCGACGGCCAAAACTTTTAATACATATTGGGATAGGATGAAGGTGTACTTTGTGAAAGTGCATGGTGTCCTCGTGTATGGTTTTGGTAATTAATGACAATCCTTATGGACTAATGTTTGTGTTAAGTTATTCTTGTAGGTTTGTCCATTGGCATCGCTTGAACTCCATGTGTTGGATTCAAGATTGTATGCCATCAAGATCATTGATTATAATGGACATATTTGATATGATCAAGAAGATGAAAAGATACAAGGTTGATCAAGACTAAGTGCAAAGAATAGATTCAAGTTGATCAACACACAAAGCTAAATGATATACCATGTGGGATCATGTGATCCAATGGTATGGTAAGCAATTGTCCATATATATAGCTTTGTGAACTAACCCATTATGTGTATGTGGCATTCCTTTGTTGGGGTTAGGTATCTCTCCATGGGCTTGCATCAACAGGAAGATTTCTTATAGCTCATGGAGGATGACGTCAAGTGGTGATCGTCATCAAGCTTGAGATGTGCAAGTTCAAGATGGGCATCTAGAAGATATCTTATGCTTGAAGCTTGCAACCCATTTGGAGTTAATGGTCAAGTTAAGATGTTCCTAAGAGAGGCACTCTCATCTTGGTGTATGGGGGAGCAACATGTGAATCTTCACCGAGCAAAGCGCAATCAATAAAGGCGGTTGATGGCCCTTCACGTAGTTACCCCACAATGGTGCCAGAAAACAGTTGCTAGCCCCTTCGCGTGGTACCTGCGTGAAAAGTAAATGGGTTAGGTTGAGACTCCAAGTGCAGAGTGTATGTAGTAGTGGAAGACAGTTTTCCCCACGAGGGGTGACTCGAGGGTTTAATATCGAACTCTCGGGGAACCAGTATTTCAGGTGTTATCTCCTTATCCTTCTCTTGAGAACCTGCAACAAAATAAATTGTTTTGTGCCCTCAACCTCACCAAGTGGTTGTCAAGCACAAGGTGTGAGAATGATAATAAAATAAATATGCAAACAGTAGTAAATATGCAATGATGGTGGAAACAATGGTAAATGATATTTTTGGTTTTTTATAATGTATGCAAGATGTGAAAGTGTTTTTGTATTTTCGGAATTAAAAATGGCAACAAACAAAAGTGGTGATAAAAGTGTTGGAAAGGTGTTTCCTATGATTAAAAATGGACCGGTGTTCATGGTTTCACAAATGCACCCTCTCTTGATAACGTGGTAGACAATGGAACACTAAAATTAACATGAAAGATGGCAAGACATGGTTTGACAAGTTATTAATAATATGGGCATCACGTCCTAACATAGAGATCTCAAGTATAAGTTGTTCTCTCTCTTATGCTCCACCAAGATGCGAACTAAATCATAACACCTTAGTAATTAAGATAAATCAGAGCATAGCAATAAGTTCAATGACATGAAGTTAAAATAAGAACATGCTAGATCTAGTCATGGAGGTAGTGGCCAAGGTCACATCCACTCTCCGGTAGCATGGTATTTTTGTTTATCCCTAGTGAGGCAACAAAGTAAGGTAGAAAACCCAAGTGGATCGCAGAACTATCTGTCACGGTCACTGCACTAGCCACCCCCGGTTACTCCAACTAATGCACACGTTCCCCCTCACATGCTCTCATAAACATGCTTGATCATGACAAGTAAATAAGAACGGGGTACATAATATGCATCTACTTTCATAACTGAAACAAAACCATTGCAATCTCAAACATGTATTAATTCATAATAAAGATCCACCACAAAGGAATTACATAGATGACCGTAATCATGTTCAGCAGCTCATACGGTACTAATTAGTGAAGCTCATAGAGAGGAGAGATACATAAGTTACTTCCACAAACCCATAGTCCAGGGGTGGACTACTCCCTCTTCATCATGGTGTCGGTGGAGATGTTGTTGGAGGAGAAGGAGACCACGCCGGCAGCGCCCCGCCGGAGTTTTCCCCCTCCAATCTTCAGCTCCAGGTCTCTGTTTCGTGGTTTCTGTGTTTCGGCGGCGCTCTCTTTCGCGAAAGCCCTGGGGGGGGGTCTATATATAGTCGTTTTTAGGTCAAGACGAAGCTTCGGGAAGAAGGATCGACGGCAGCGGAGGCTCGAGGGCCATTTTCGTGGGTCCCACGCGGTCAGGGAATCTGGCCGCGTGGGCCCACCTCTTTCGGCCTTCTGGTCTCCGTTTCTTCGTTTCCTTTGCGCCTACATTTCGTTCCTTCCAAAAAAGTGATCCCCGTAAAATCTCAGGTCATTATGACGTGATTTGGTCGCCTGAAACGTAAAAATATAGAAAAAGGGGTTTTCTGACAGTGCAGGGTTAATTCCAGAAAAATGGGGAAATTGTTAATTATCCCCAAAACTCAATATAAATCATGAATATAACCCTTATATGATGCAAATAACATGTAATAAAATGTAAAGTTCATGTATGCATTTTACATGCATCAACATCCCCAAGCTTAACCCATGCTCGTCCCGAGTATGAAGGTGATAAAACTAACATGGATTTTGCATTTTAATACTATCAATGGATATCAAAGGTGATTACTATCGCTACATAAAGTCAAATGATTCATTCTTCAAAGGAATAACAATATGCAAGATAAATTATGAAGTGATATCAAATACTCAATGTAAAGATGTTCAATGATAAATTCACAAAGTGTAACATAGAAGAAAGTACTATGGACTAAATGTATGCATAATGAAAAGTAAAAACATCCTATGGTGGTCATAGAGTACTTCTTATGAAAACTGAATATAAAAAGTGGACACTTTGGATAGATAAATAAGTAGAATAAGTTTCATCTAACTTCCAAACACTTCTACTTAAGTTAATGCTTGCAATGTGGTAGTCATTGGTGTGGAGCTCTCATTACCCCTATCATAGTATCTTGAATGATTAATGTTTAAAGTGAAAGCAAATATGAGTGGTGTGCTTGACAATGTATTGGTTGAATGTCTCATGTCCCTTGAATACAAGTACCTACACCATGTGTTACTCACTTTGGTCCACAAAGTAAATTCAAATAAAGGTCATTGCAAGTAATAATAGTATCATCAAGAACTGCACTGGGGTACCTCTTGCCCCTTGACATGAACAAGCCCATGTCAAAACAACAAGACAAACAGACAATGAACAATCTCAGCACTCTTTTATTTACTATGGGTATAGCTTTTTATTATGAGGTGCATCACTGAATGAACATTATGGTTATGCTGTAAATTTCCACCATGAATGATGCATGGCTTAGATTAGCGGCCCAGACATTTCTCTAACCATTTACACAAACTCTTTGAACTTACTAAGTATCCACATTCATTTCACCCATGATAGGCATCCATAAACAAAAGTACATGACATCAACTAAATATAAATAAGTGCAATGTTGAAAGCTTGCCATGTGACAGCACATATGGGCTAACTCCCAACCAAAACTATTGTCAAGCCCACAACTTCATAATTTTAATCACAATGGTTCATGCTTATTAAATGCAATAAAAGTAAATTGTGCATCAAGTTCGTGAGAGCTTTTAACCAATTTTTCCCATGACAATCAATAACATAAGTGAAAGGACATATCCTTCCCCACAGTGTTTTGATGTTTGTTGACAACACACTTAGATGTCTAATGTGTGTGCTAAAAGTGTGCAGGATTGTATCAATTAATGTTGCACAGGTTTTGTCTCAAGAAATGGAAGAAAAGCAGTCTTCATTGGGTCATCCGGTACTACCGGGTTCACCCCGGTACTACCGGGTGTTCTGCCATGCGGAACTACCGGGCCCAGTACCGGGCCCATTACCGGATCTCCAAAAGCTCTCTGGACTCGCTCGATTTAATCCGGTAGTAGCCCCGGTAGTAAGCGCGGTACTACCGGGTGGGGAGCACTACCGGACCAGGCGGTCCGGTACTACCGATGCGCGCGTGGAGAAGGCGTTGACCAGTCTGGCGCCTGGCCGTCAATTCCCTGTCAGCCGGTACTACCGGGCGAGGCCCGGTACTACCGCTGCGGGCTGTTTACAGTTCAAACGGCCAGATTTCTGGGAGGGGTATTTATACCCCTCCACCTACCTCCGGTGGACCAAGCTTGATTCCTCACTCTCTCTCCACCATTGTTGCAAGCTTCAATCTACTAGAGCTCCCACTCCAACCACTCAAACACGTTGATACTTTGAGGAGTGAAGGAGGAGCCCTAGATCCGCATCTCCACCGAGCCGATTTGTCTACATCGACCTAGTCACTTGTAGATCTTGTGTAACTTGATACATTGGATACCTAGAAGATACCTGTGATTCTTGTGGCTTTGGTAGCCGCAAGGATTAGCCGGGAGCCTCCAATTAAGTTGTGGAGACGCGACCCGGCCTTGTGATTCTTGTGGCTTTGGGAGCCGCGGGAATTTGGTGAGAGCCTCCAATTCGGTTGTGGAGTGTGCCTCATCCTTGTAAAGGTTTGATGCCGACCTCGAGGGCATCATATAGTGGCTCGTGGATCTCCTCATCGGAGGATAACACGAGGGAGATACGGTGTGCCATATCAAGGCTATTCGGAGTTCACTTTGTGACTCCGCACCGCTCCAACGGAGACGTAGCTTTCATTGGGAAGTGAACTTCGGTAGAACATCTCCGCGTCACCGTGTGGTTATCTCTTAACCTTCCTTTACTTGTATTGCTAGCCTTTCTTGTGTAGAATATCTTGCTAGCTTGTTTATTGCTCATCATATAGGATTGTTCATCTAGTTGCATATCTAGAGAACTTATATTTGAGCAATTCCTTAACTTGTTGAAAAGAAAATTGAAATTGGTAGTTGCCTATTCACCCCCTCCCCCTCTAGTCAACCTACCCGATCCTTTCAATAAGCATTTAAATTCAGAAATGTAGATAACACAATATAACATGATAAACATACTTGGAATAGCATAAAGCTAATAGGTAGATATGGTGGACTCACTGGAAAAACTTTTGGTTGAAGGTGTTGGGAAACAAGCTTTTTACTTGTTGTAATTTTTGGGCTAGCAATAGAGAGAAAGTTGACCATCTAAATGCATGCATAAGTGTCCATAGAACTAATCAATCCATGTTAAACCAAGTAAAGTTAAAATTCAACATCTAAACATGGTAAAAGATAGCTCTTGACAACACACTCGCAAATTAACATTCATTCAAAGCACATGAATTATGCAACTATATGTATCTTTTAAAATCAACTCAAACATCCCTATCCCAATATATTTAATAGCATCCAACATAATTCAACCCAAACTTCCGGTAGCTCTCTCATATATAAATGATAGTGGTGGTCTTATTAACAAACCAAAATAACAAAAGCAAATAAAAAACAGACGCTCCAAGTTTATACGATAAAGTGCTTTGATCGAAAAACAGAAGTTAGACGTGTGCAAACCGAGAGTGTGTTGGTCTAGTGGGGTTGTCTTGACATCTCCAAGCTTATGGTCTTCACCATTCCTTGGATAGCTCTTGGTGCAGCTCCTCTAATCCCTGTGAAAAAACTTCAAAACACCGTTTCTCGCATTTCTTTTCTGTGTGGTGATATTAGTAGTGATAAACAAATAGGTTCCTTGCTGCATAAAATCCTTAGGCAAAAATTCATATGAATGTCCAGAGAGTATATAATGTTGTATGCCTACTCATAAACTCAATTGAATCAAAAAGATTCAAGCAAAAAGCTCAAAGAATGCATCAAACAATATCAAGACAGAATCTGTCCAGAAAAACAGTAGCAGAAAAACGCATTTTTCTACCCTACTTAAACTCGTCAGAAAAATCTTCAAAACATCACGTGTGCAGAGGATGAAAAGTTGAAGCTACTGTTCAAATTACAGCTCAATCGGAGTTACAGATAAAAAATGAAAAATCAAACAGTGCACAGACTTCGTGCAGGCAGAAAACTCTCCGAAAATGAATAGCAACTTTTCAAACCCAAAATAGGTAAAACTTGGTTCTTTATTAAAAATTCCAGAAACAAAACTAACAAACTACTCTCTTGTTACAGCAAGAGGACTCAAAGAAAATCTCAAACAAAAACAACCGGGTTGCCTCCCGTAAAGCGCTTTCTTTATAGCCATATAGCTAGGCTTACTTACTTGATAATCAAAGGGGATGTAGCTCATGAGGGAACCTTGGTGTGTCCCTCTTCCTTGGGAAGTGTTCCATGCTCTTCTTGTGTGGAAGCTGAAACTTCACATTCCCTTCCTTTGAATCAATAATGGCACCTGTAGTACGAAGAAAAGGTCTTCCCAAAATAATAGGACTAGAGGTTTTATTCCCCATGTCCATGATTAGAAAATCAACAGGCACAAAAGTCATGTGTAACTCTACCATGACATCACTTACTTTTCCTAGAGCATGTCTAATGGAATCATCAGCAAGTGCAAGTTCAATAGAGCATTTCTCAATATTTTTAAGTTCAAGGGCTTCATATAGTTCTTTAGATAATATAGAGACACTAGATCCTAGATCTAAAATGGCATGGTGTGTCTCTTTTCCAATGGTTACTAGTACCTTAGGGATCCAGATATCCCCAAGCTTAGGTGGTATCATAGCTTCTATTATAGTTTTTCCCATGAAAGCGCCTCCAGCAGCTGAATCAAGGATATTTCTAGACATGTAATTTAGACCATTGTAAAAAGAGTGTAAAATGGTCCATTCATTAACCCCATGTGATGGAAAAGTTCTAAGCATGAGTTTAATCCTATCCCAAGCCATGGCAACATGTTCATTTTCATTTTGCCTAAAAGAGAGGATATTGTTTCTATTTTGTAGTATTTTAACAGTGGGTAATATTTCTTAATGAAAGCTTCTTTTACATCATCCCAAGAATTAATACTACTAGTAGGTAATGAATGTAGCCACTCTTTAGCTTTTCCTCTAAGTGAGAAAGGAAATAACTTCAGTTTTAAGACATTACTTTCAATATTTTTAAACTTTGCATGTCACAGATTTCAATAAAATCATGAAGATGCATAGAGGCATCCTCAACAGCACTACCACCAAATTGTTCCCTAGTTATCAAGTTTAACAAACTAGGACTAACTTCATAGCTCTCAGCAGTAATCTCAGGTGTGGTGATAGGCTTAGCAATAAATTGATCATTAGGAGTGTTTGTGTAGTCACACAATTTAGTTCTATCTCCCATTTCAACAAGTTTTTATGTGTTTTTTATTTTTTTATGCAAAACTGAAAGTAAAATGACACTAATGTAACTCGAAATAACAAATGCAACACAAAAATGCAAAACTGAATATAAATATGCAAACCGAAATATAAAGATGATATGCAAGACAAGAACAAAACAAAATAAAATGATTGTAGGTAAAGATGGATAAGATGATGCTCACGTAGGTGCAACCTCCACAAGCTTAGGTTGTTACACAAGCTGGTGATGAAGTTGACTAGATGTGAGTGATCCTTGGATAAACCTTTCAGCTATGGTTCCCCGGCAACGGCGCCAGAAAACGGTCTTGATGGCCCTTCACGTAGTTACCCCACAATGGTGCCAGAAAACAGTTGCTAGCCCCTTCGCGTGGTACCTGCGTGAAAAGTAAATGGGTTAGGTTGAGACTCCAAGTGCAGAGTGTATGTAGTAGTGGAAGACAGTTTTCCCCACGAGGGGTGACTCGAGGGTTTAATATCGAACTCTCGGGGAACCAGTATTTCAGGTGTTATCTCCTTATCCTTCTCTTGAGAACCTGCAACAAAATAAATTTTTTTGTGCCCTCAACCTCACCAAGTGGTTGTCAAGCACAAGGTGTGAGAATGATAATAAAATAAATATGCAAACAGTAGTAAATATGCAATGATGGTAAAATAAATATGCAATGATGGTGGAAACAATGGTAAATGATATTTTTTGTTTTTTTATAATGTATGCAAGATGTGAAAGTTTTTTTGTATTTTCGGAATTAAAAATGGCAGCAAACAAAAGTGGTGATAAAAGTGTTGGAAAGGTGTTTCTTATGATTAAAAATGGACCGGGGTTCATAGTTTCACAAATGCACTCTCTCTTGATAACGTGGTAGACAATGGAACACTAAAATTAACATGAAAGATGGCAAGACATGGTTTGACAAGTTATTAATAATATGGGCATCACGTACTAACATAGAGATCTCAAGTATAAGTTGTTCTCTCTCTTATGCTCCACCAAGATGCGAACTAAATCATAACACCTTAGTAATTAAGATAAATCAGAGCATAGCAATAAGTTCAATGACATGAAGTTAAAATAAGAACATGCTAGATCTAGTCATGGAGGTAGTGGCCAAGGTCACATCCACTCTCCGGTAGCATGGTATTTTTGTTTATCCCTAGTGAGGCAACAAAGTAAGGTAGAAAACCCAAGTGGATCGCAGAACTATCTGTCACGTTCACTGCACTAGCCACCCCCCGTTACTCCAACTAATGCATACGTTTCCCCTCACATGCTCTCATAAACATGCTTGATCATGACAAGTAAATAAGAACGGGGTACATAATATGCATCTACTTTCATAACTGAAACAAAACCATTGCAATCTCAAACATGTATTAATTCATAATAAAGATCCACCACAAAGGAATTACATAGATGACCGTAATCATGTTCAGCAGCTCATACGGTACTAATTAGTGAAGCTCATAGAGAGGAGAGATACATAAGTTACTTCCACAAACCCATAGTCCAGGGGTGGACTACTCCCTCTTCATCATGGTGTCGGTGGAGATGTTGTTGGAGGAGAAGGAGACCACGCCGGCAGCGCCCCGCCGGAGTTTTCCCCCTCCAATCTTCAGCTCTAGGTCTCTGTTTCGTGGTTTCTGTGTTTCGGCGGCGCTCTCTTTCGCGAAAGTCCTGGGGGTCTATATATAGTCGTTTTTAGGTCAAGATGAAGCTTCGGGAAGAAGGATCGACGGCAGCGGAGGCTCGAGGGCCATTTTGGTGGGTCCCACGCAGTCAGGGAATCTGGCCGTGTGGGCCCACCTCTTTCGGCCTTCTGGTCTCCGTTTCTTCGTTTCCTTTGCGTCTACGTTTCGTTCCTTCCAAAAAAAGTGATCCCCGTAAAATCTCAGGTCATTATGACGTGATTTGGTCGCCTGAAACGTAAAAATATAGAAAAAGGGGTTTTCTGACAGTGCAGGGTTAATTCCAGAAAAATAGGGAAATTGTTAATTATCCCCAAAACTCAATATAAATCATGAATATAACCCTTATATGATGCAAATAACATGGAATAACATGTAATAAAATGTAAAGTTCATGTATGCATTTTACATGCATCAGTGGTCCACTTGAAGAGATCAAGATCGTCATCATCTAACTCAAGTGGAATGCGCAAGGCAAAGGTATGATCTTGATAGAGATTCTATTTTACCGGTCTCATCGTGTTAGTAGGAGACCGGGTTATAGGATAGACGTCGTACTATCAAGAGGGGCTCTCAAGTGAGTAACTTGATCGCATCTTTGTGGAGAGCTCAAACCTTTACATACTTGGCATATCATCTTTCTTGGTTCTTACTTGGCTTTTCTCCTTGTTGGGTTTTGGTGCTTGTTGTGATCTTCATGACAAGCCCAAGTTCTCCGAAAACGGATTTCGCATGGAAAATTTGTGGCGTTTTCGGGTTGGAAATATTATCGGTTTATCCTTGAGGAAAGTCCCACACCTTCCCATGTGTGGAAACTTAACTCTATTTATGGTTCTTAATATTTCCAAACTTTTGTAGGAAAGCTCTTGTTGCTATCTTTCCAACAAAATTGGTTTCATCCCATTTGGAGTTTCCTTGCAAAAGTTATGCCTGTTCTGCTGTTTCTGACAGTTTGCAAAACCGGAATATTGGGCCGGACTATTTGTGCCAGGGCCGGATATTCCGGGGTGCTGGTTTTTCTGCTAAGGAACTTGTGTGCGAGCCTCTGGAGAAACCGGAATATTGGGCCGGACCTTTTGGGTCTGGGCCGGATATTCCGGCCCCCTGGAATTTCCGCTAAGGACCAGCTGTCTGCCAGTTTTGCGAGCTTCTGGTAAAACCGGACCTTTGGGCCGGAAGTTTTGTTTCCGGGCCGGATATTTCGAGGGGCCGGAATTGAGACCGGATATTCCGGGGGGGCCAGATATTCTAGCCCCAACTTAGGCCGGATATTCCGGCCCCAGTTTCCTGCAACGGCTCTATTTTTGGGGGACCTATAAAAGGCCCCTTCTTTCCCAAAGAGACCAAGTTTTCTGCAGCACGTTTTTCTCTCTCTCCCCCACCATTGTTGACCTTGGAAAGCTTGCCTATCTCTCAATTCCTCCCATGATTCTTGCATATCTTTGAGGGAAAAGAGAGAGGAGATCTAGATCTACATTTCCACCAATCCATCTCTCCTCTAAGTGAGGGAAACCCTTTCGATCTAGTTCTTGAAGTTCCATTTGTTGAGCTCTTCTTTGTTCTTCCTCTCTTCTCCCCCCACAAGCATTAGTTTCTTTTGGTGGGATTTGGGAGTGAAGAACTTGAGCACTTCTTGTGTTCTTGCCTTTGCTTTTGTGCATCGGTTTGCTCTCTCCACGAGGATTCGTGAAAGTGAAAGTTCGTGAGCTTGTTACTCTTGGGTCGTTGGACCCTAGACGGTGATTGAGGCCTTTTGTGGTCACTTGGGAGCTCTCAATCCTTTTGTGGGTTGTGCCTCAAGATTGTTGTAAGGGACTCGATTTCCGCCCAAAAGGAAATCAATAGTGGAAGGTGAACTGACCTTTTGTGCGAAGTTCATCGGAGAATAGGGTGAGGCCATTTGTGGCGTCTTGAGTTTGAAACTCACACCCCTCCAACGAGACGTACTCCCCTAAAAAGGAGGAACTCGGGAATACATCATCGTCTCCGCGTGCCTCGGTTATTTCTATACCCGAGCTCTTTACTTATGCAATTTACATTGTGATAGCCTTCGTGCTTGAAGTCTATATCTTGCTATCACCTTGTTACTTGTCTTGCTTAGCATAAGTTGTTGGTGCACATAGTTGAACCTAGTATGTTTAGGTTGTGTGCTTGTTAAATTAAAACACCTAGTTTTATTCCGCATTTATCAAGCCTAAACCGGAAAAGTTTTAAATCGCCTATTCACCCCCTCCTCTAGGCGACATCCTTGTCCTTTCATTTTGACACACGCAACAAGAGTGGAATTGAGCGTAGCAATAGATCTCTTTGGTCCAGGTGGTCATTGATAAACACCGATTGTCAAAAGTGGTCGGCGGCAATGACGGCGGTTGACGCCCTAAACCCAAGTGGCACTAATGATATAGATAGGGTAAGTGGTATTTCTTTGTGTGGCAACTTCATTGCTAGTTCTCTATTTTGTGTTCTAACTTGTTCTCTTCTATGTGTAGCTCAATATTGCACAAAACTTGTTTCGTGGAGAAGAGAAGAAGACCAAGAAAGACAAGGTTAAGAAAGGGAAAGCATATGTGTTGGCCATTGCTACGATGTGTTGAAGGATGAAGAGAAATGGAAGAAGCGTGATGGCTTAGAGGTGCCAAATAACTTTCCAACTATTGATGCGGTGTTCAACATAGATGATGATGAGGCATCGAGCGACGGCGCCAAGAGGAACCCTACGCCAAACTCGGTTGCCTACTCTAAGCCAAGAAGACCAACGGGAGCTAAACAAGCAAAAGAGAAGAAGAAGAAGAAGAAGAAGAAGAAGAAGAAGAAGAAGAAGAAGAAGAAAGGAGGAGGAGATGATGAGCTAAAGAATGCTATGGAGGAAATGGTGAAAGCAAGAAAGGAAGCGCAAGAGGAGAGGAGGATGGCTAGGACCCAAGAGGCGGCGACCGAAGCAAGAAAGGTGGCGGAGGAGAGGAGGGTGGCATTGGAGGAGAAGAAATTGCAAATGGAGGAGCAAGCTAGGCTAATGGAATATGAGAAGTACCTCTTCGACATGGACACATCACACTTCGGCGATAGGTAAAAGGAGTACCTCAACCTATGCCATGATCAACTCTTGATCCAAAAAAAATGATGGGCATGGGAAGCATGCATGGGAGGCTTTGGTGCTACCATGGGAGCCTTGGAAGGCATGGGAGCTACAATGGGAGGCGTTGGTGCTAGCATGGGAGGCTTGGGAGGCATGGGAGCTACAGTGGGAGGCTTGGGAGGCATGGGAGGGATGGGAGGCATGGGCGCAATGGGCGGCATGAGTTTTGGGTCGGGGATGGGAGGCATGGGAGCACCTCCGGGAGGCGTTGGAGGCATGGGAGGCATGAATTTTGGAATGGGAGGCTTTGGAGGCATGGGCGCCATGGGAGGGATGAGTGCACCTCCAGTTGGCATGGGAGCATATGGAGGCATGGGAGGGATGAGTACACCTCCGGGTGACATGGGAGCATCTATGGGTGGAGGCAATGTTTCCGGTGTGTGCCTCCCGTGCCTTCGGATGGTGCATTTGGACATAGTGCGAACACCGTCCGAGTTGACAATGATGATGGGGTGATTGAAGATGATGGGGAAGAAAAAGGTGAGGAGGAGGAAGAGGAGGAACAAAATGAAGAGGAAGAAGATGGGGCATGATTGTTGATGTTTAATTTGGTTGTGTGAACTTTATTGTCATGAACTTGCTTGTCGTTTGGTGATTTTGAATTATGCCATGAATTTGAACTATGCTATGTTGCTCAAGTCATGATTTTGCATTTATTTTATGTTTGAAATCATCATTTGTTTCATATTGGTTCCATATTTGCCTAGCGTCGGCTGCTCGCGCGCGCAGCATTCTACCGCGCCTGGTGAAGCGCGGCAGCGGCACGCTAATTATAGCGCTTCTGCTAAAGCAAAGCAGGCGCCCAGCGCGCTAAAACGCTATTTTGACGCTGCAAAAAATTTAGCGCGTCGACGCTGCTCTTAGGAAAGATATGCGAACATACATAGTGACACTCTCGGGTTCAGCTGATATTTAAAAATAATTTAATAATTCAAAAAGTGTTCAAAAAATTCCGAAACTTTCAGTCGGGCAAATATTATCTAGTTGCACCCGTACAAAAAATTGTGTCAGAAAATAACATTTATTGCAAGTTGGGTTAAAGATTTGCCAAAAATAACGCTATATACACGCTATAGTCGTAAGAAATTTGTCTTTTTTGCCCAGAAGTCAACGCAAAATATTTCGCAACCCCCCCTAAAAAAAATCGTGACCAATTTTTTTACACGAGTAAAATACTTGGTAATCTTTGAGCATAAAAAATGTCAATTTTTTGAACATTTTGAATTTTCTAAAAAATCCGTATATGAGGTGCGCTTTTCTCCATGTGCCATTAGTCCACGACGTTTCCCCATCAGCTAAAAATAATGCTTCCCCACAAAGCACGCATATATGTGAAGGGCAAACCATGCGCTCAAGACTGATACATGTTCTTGTACACGCTTATGAAGAGCCAACCAGGAGAAAAGCTGACACTTCGGCGCAGCCTTGAGCCTTCGCTCACCTTCATCTTCAAGCTGTTGTTCACCTGTGATTTTGCTCAGTTGTTTGGTCACAGGTTCGATTCCCATACATCTCACGTTATGCACTTATGCTGGGCCTCTCTGACTGTGTAGTGGCAGTCACAGCGGGGCATCCTTTCCCATAGATCGCCTGTGGTGGAGATCGGTATCCTTTCTTTGCTTTGTCGTCAATTTACTCTTCCCCGTCAGGGTTGTCCATCCTTTGCTCTCTACAAGGCAGTGTTGTAAGTAATCCCCACATAGCATAATCAGTCTGATTTTGTTTGTGCCCAAAACAAGATTTGTTTCGTCGCCTTTTTCCCACACGCCCTGGGCTGAGTTTCTTGATCCATTGTTTGGGCAAAAATCCAGACCATTTTCAACAATATCGCTTGTTGAATGTTTCCTCCATGTAAGCCATGAGAGCATACTTCATTAGACAGTCAAGGTGTTGTGTTTACCTCTCTTTGAGATGATATGTCACAGTTATGATGACTTTGAGGAGTATAACTATATAAGGTATCTACTTCCAGTAAGATAGTATCTGCACCTGTGTCTATTTACCAATAATCTTTACACGAACATGTCCCATCCTTAAAATGATGGAACCGGTTCCTGTCCCTCACCACGATCTCCCTCTCAAACACGCGGGATATGAACTTTGTCGCCTCATGGCAGTCTCTACAAACCCGCAGGTTCTTCGTGATGCGCATCGTGTCGCCAGGCTTAGTGCGCAGCAGTCCAAAGGCTATGGCCAGCTTCTCACTGTGATAGAGGAGCGCCGCCTCTTTCACCTCATCTGTGATGTCGTGCAGGACATCGCTCGTGTCTGGCAAGTAGCCCTCTAGCTTGATCTTCCTCATCATGTCCTTTGCCATGGCGAATATATCCTTCTCCTGGGGATGGCACAGGCTCCCGCACTGGAACTCGCAGATCTCACCCTCGATTTCAATCATGGACCGCCCTGCCTCCTTGATGACATTCCTTTCATCCATCAACTGACGGACCTTGGCCACGTCTCCCCACCGACCTGCGCTGGCCAGGAGGTTGGCCAGTAGCACGTACCGTCCACTGTTCTGGGGATCGAGATTGATGACTCGCCATCCGATTGCCTCGCCAAGATCAACGTCCCTGTGAATCTTGCATGCTCCGAAGAGTGCTCCGAGGACACCAATGTCTGGCTCCATTGGCATGTCGTCGATCAGCTTCTTGGCTTCGTCCAACAGCCCAGCCCTGCCAAACAGGTCAACCATACAGCCATAACGGCTCCCCACCCACCCCCGCGTCGCCCGCGCCTGGCGACACGGGGGGAACCCTAGCCGCCGCCGGCGAAGGAGGCTCCTCCCCGCCCACCACTGCTCTGCCCCCGCCGGAGGGAGCGACGGCAAAGCCGTGCGCGTCCGAGGATGGTGGCGGCGGGGTGATTGATCCATTGTTCCGCCCGGGCCACGCAGGCGCGGCGTGTGCTGCCGGGCACGGCGAGCTCGTGGCGCGGCTGGCGTGTAGCGTGGAGGTCGGCTCGCGGCGGAGGGCGGCGCGGCGCGGGCCTACGGAGCGTGGAGGTGCGCTGCTGCGGGGCGTGGAGTTGCGGCGGCGGGTGGTCTGCCCGGGCTCGATCTGGGCCTGGGGCGGGCCCTGCGGGCCGCGGCCATGTGGTGCTGGTTGGGGGCGTCCTCGGGCCATGGCAGGACGGTGAGGGAGCTGGGGCGGCGGCCCCAGCTCATGGCGGTTGTGGTGGCGTGCGCGGTGGCAGGAGGTGCCGTTGTGTGCTCCGGCGCGGGTGGCGGTTTGGAGGTGGCAACAGTGCCCTGTCCTCGTCTTCTGCTCCCAGCGCTTTGCGGGAAGGTCAAGCTCCGGGCGAAAGCCTCCACCGACTCCGGTCGGTGCCGATGACGGCGTCGCTTTTGGGCGTCGTCCCCTTTCTTGTTTGCGTCATCGTGGAGTCTTGATTCTAACCGACGGGAGTGGCTTCAAGTTCTCCGGATGAAAGTCCAAGCTCCCTCGGAGCGGGCGGCGGTGACGAACGCGTCACATCCTTCTTGGAGGCGTCGCCTTGGAGCTCTTGGTCCTCGCGGTGCGCTGGCTTCGCGACGGCTAGGCGGGTGGTGCTGTTGTCAGGGGAGCGGATAACCGGGGTGGCGGCCCCGGACGGTGGCGGCACGTCGAGACGGCGGTCTCGGTCTCCCTCGCTACGATGGCTCCATGAGGCGGAGCCGTTGTCTAGCGGGGTCTTGGGGGCGACCTGGATGAAGACTGCATGGCAGAAGGTTCGTCGTCCTGACTGGATCGCCTTCGGGCAATGCGAAGGCTGATCTGGTTGCTACGCCGGGGCGGCGGCCCCGGAGCATGGTGGTTTTGGTGGCAACCTAGATGAAGACTGCGGGGGCAGAGGGTTTGTCGACCATGACTGGATCATTTTCGGGTAATGCGAGAGTCGATCTGGTTGTTACGCCGGGGCGGCGGCTCCGGAGCGGGTGGTGTATGTTGTGGCGGTTGTTCGACTTGTGCCGTGTGGGCGGCGGGTCGGTTCGTCTGTGTAATTCTTTTGTACAGCTTGTATGGTTTTTGGACCCGGTTTTCCTTATAAACTGGGTCAACTCTCTTCTATCTATTCGAGCGGTGGTACGACCACCTTGTCCTCAAAATAATGCTCCATCTTGGGCTCAATACCGTACCTCTTCACAATGTAGTTGTAATAGTGGCGACCATCACTGACCATCCCGGTATGAGCACAGGCAGTAAGCAGATTCACCAGTGTAACATCGTCCGGCGCCATATTCTCCCTCTCCATCTGGTGGAACAGCTCGATGGCATCCTTGCACCTGCCGTGCATCGCTAATCCACCGATCATACAGTTCCACGTCGTGAGCCCCTTTCTCGGCAGTTCTCGGAACACACACCATGCCTCCTCAACAGACCCACACTTGCAGTACATGTCGACCACCGCCGTCGCTAGCTTTTCATCCATCTTTATTCCGCTCTGCTCCACCCACCGGTGCACCTCCCTCCCGCGGGTCAGCGCACCAGCCCCCGTGCACGCCACGACAGCGGTCGTTGCGACAAACCCGTTCCCCTCCACCCCCAGCGCCCGCATTTGATCAAACACCTCCAGAGCAGGCAAGAACCTCCCGGCCTTGACGTACCCTGCGATCATCGAGTTCCAGGAGATAAGATTTCTCTCGGTCATTGCGTCGAACAGCTCCCGCGCGTCGTCCACGAGGCCGAGCCTGCACAGCCCGCCCACCATGGTTGTCCACGACACGACGTCGAGGGCCGGCGAGGAGGAGCCGCCGTCGAAGAGGCGGGAGGCGAGGTCCGCGCGGCCGTTGGCGAGGTAGGCGGCGAGGAGCGCGTTGAAGGAGTGGGCGTGGGAGTGGAAGTTGAGCTTGAGGAGGAGCGCGTGGAGCTGGGCGGCGAGCGGGAGCGGCGCGGCGGGGAGGAGCTGCGGCAGGGTGAAGTGGTCCGGGTGGAGGGGCAGGGAGAGCATGAGGGCGAGGAAGGCGGCGGCGTGGCGCGGCGGGAGGGAGGCGAAGAGCGGGTTGAAGAGCGCCGGGTGCGGGTCCGGGTGGTGCGCGAGGAGGCGCGCCGCGTAGGGGAGGCGGGCCGGGTCGCGCGCGAGGAAGGCGAGGAGGCGGCGCGCGTGGGCGGGGCGGGAGGCGAGGCCGAGGCGGACGAGCTGCGAGTGGTACTGCTTCAGCTCGGAGATGGTGGTGATGGGGATGGGGCTCACGGTGGGGGCGGACATTGCCGGAGCTCGGGTGAAGGGGCGGTGACCCGAGGTCGGGAGAGCATCTCCTGACTGTGGTGCGGATAAGACACCGTGGCTGCCTCCGAATAATCCAGATAGAGTATATTTCCCCAAAATATACTGATTTGTATTTCCATTCTTTGCCTAAACATGCATGTGCAACGCATGTCTCGATCAATGGAAATGCAATCAAAATGATTTGTAAACTAATATTACAATAATAGGTTTTTGGCGACGTCTAGGCAGCAATCGGGTGCTGGTTTGCGTCCCGTAGCAATCGCCCAAAAAGGAAAGTTCTACCCGCGCGAGACAGCCAGAAGTGGAAAAGGTTTGGTCAAAAGCGCGCCCCCGACCTGACACGACGACTAGGTGGGACACAGCTATCCCGATGCCCATCCCTTCGCGCGCGTCCACCGAACCATACGCCCCAGCAGCGGCTTCAACGCTGGCTTGTCCCCCTTTTCCCCAAAGCAGCAGCCGCCAGCGGAAATCTCACCTTTCCCCTTCGTTCTCCTCCCCCTTCATTCTCCTGCCCTTATTCTCCAGGTGCCAAAATTCGCCATGGATGGACAGCACAGACACCATCCTTGCTGATCTCTTCTGCACCCAAATCTCGACGTACAACATTGTTGCTGCTCCTTCTCTACTTAGTTGAGGGCACCCCGAAGCAAAATAAGGCCCCAAAAAAGTGAGGAGCAAGGTTCTTCAGACCTGGTACTTCCCCTGTTCTTCTCCTTCTATTTTTCCTGTTCTTCCAACTAAAACTGCTGTGTCCCAAATCTGTTACCATGGATCTGCAAGAAATCTCTTGATTTGCCACAATTTATGCATGCATAAACCTGCTACAGGAGTTCCCTGCAACTTGAACAGTAAATTAGTGTCTCCCAAAAAAGAGGCAACCATTTTCTCTTCAACTTGGTGCAATTTGTAAGCAACAAGCTTTGATCTAGACACAACTTACCCATGAAAATACCTACTTTGAGTAGCTTAGAACCAGGAAGCAACTTAAGACCAGTTCTGCCTACAACTTGATATCATAGTGCCTGCAACTTAGTACCAGTGGGAAGCAGCCCATGGTTGTCTGCAATACCATGCATCATTTTCCAGTTGGACTACCATGCAACTTAGTGCAACAATGAAAAACAGTTTCAGGAACCACTTTACAAAAAAATCAGCAATCTTTAACTTGATCTGCACACAACTTTGATCTGGACACAACTTAAGCACGGAAAAGATCTACTTGAAGCAGCTTATACAAGGAAGCAACTTGTGGACCAGTTCGACATACAACTTAATAACAGTCTCTGCAACTTAGTACCAGGGGGAGCAGCTGATGGTCCCGAAGAGCAAGGCTTTGATACCTGCAAAAGTAAACGGGATTAGGTTGAAACTCCAAGTGCAGAGTGTATAGTAAGTGGAAGACAGTTTTCCCCACGAGGGGTGACTCGAGGGTTTAATATCGAACTCTCGGGGAATCTGAAGTGGTAGATTTATCTTCTTATCCTTCTTTTGGTTACCTACAAAACAAGGTTAGATGTTTTGGTCCTCAACCTCACCTGTGGTTGTCAAGCACAAGGTGTAAGAATGATATCAGGATAGTTATGTGATAACCCCCAAGAGCAAGGGATCACTGTAGCACCTCTCAATGTGGAAGTAAGGTATCGATCCGCAGGAGCAAGAAGGAAAAGTTATCTATTCCCTACAACTAAAGTGTCACAAGTTTTAGTTGATTATGCACTAAACAAGTTTGGAGAACAAGGTGTTTGATGGATGGAAGTAACCAAGCAAGAATATAAAAGTGTCCCAATCCTCTTCTTTGCAAGAGGACAAGACAAAGGTAGTAGCAAGTGAAAGCTCTCAAAGAGAGAAAGCTCAATCCTCTATGTAGCAAGAGGACAAGCTCAAGTGTGTGTTTCTTATAGGAACAATGGACATGGGTTCATGGTTCACTTAATCCTCTCTCCCTCGTCTACGGTGATTATCATGTTATAGATAAAGTACACACAATTGTCATGTTTTAATGGTAGCTTTTTATGACGGCTATATGTCCTAAAACACATAGTTGAAAGAAATACTCATTTGTGTTGCTAGGTCACCCTCGTAAGGCTAGCGTGGTTTCTCTCACTCCCACATCATACTCTTTCTTTTTACCCCCGGATAAAGGATGTTGGGCGGTACCGTGTCACTCAATACCTATGCCGTGTCACATCGGCTATCCCGTACCCACATACATCATACTTCTTAAAGAACAATATTCTATCAAAGCATGACAAGTCATAAAAGCTCCAACACAACGGTAAATGCATAACAAATCATCTCACACCACAATATTCACCACAAAGGTATTACATAGATGACCGTAATCATGTTTGGCAGCTCATACGGTACTAATTAGTGAAGCTCAAGAGAGAGGAGAGATACAAAAGTTACCACCACAAACCCAAATCCAAGGGGTGGACTACTCCCCCTTCATCATGGTGATGATGGTGGAGAAGATCTTGCTGTAGATGTTGATGATGAACACACCGGAGGGGGGTGGAGCCCTCCGGAGGTGACTCCGGTGGCGTTTCCCCCCTCCGATCTTCTCCGGCGGCAGCCTTCTGACTCTCTGTTTCGTGGTTCTGTGTTTCTCCGCCGCCCCTTCCAGAGAACGACGGGGGACCTTTTTTATAGGCGTTTTTAGGTCAAGACGAAGGCGGTGGAGCGAAGATCGACGGCAACGGAGCCACGAGGCCCAAACGGGTGGGTCCCACGCGGCCACAGTACCTGGCCGCGTGGGCCAGGCCCGTTTGGCCCTCGGGTCTCCGTTTGCTTGCTTCCTTTTTCCGTAGTCCTTCTTCCTTCCAAATATTGACGCCCGTAAATTTCCAGGTGATTTCGTTGACGTTTGGGTCCCTGAAACATTAAAATACAAAACTAGGGTTTTCTGCCTGTGCAGGGTTAATTCCAAATAAATGGGAAAACTATGAAGTATTCCCAAAATCATTATAAAACATTGATATAACCCTTATATGATGCAAATATGATTAGAATATAAGCAATTAAAGTGCAAAGTTCATGTATACATTTTACATGCATCATTATGCAATGCAAACAAGAAATAAATATGCAATGATGGTGGATGCAATGGTAAATGATATTTTTGGGTTTTTGAATGATGTATGCAAGATGAAAAGTATTTTTGTATTTTCGGATTTAATGATGGCTGAAAATAGAAAAGTGGTATATGGTGTTGGAAAGGTGTTTCTTATGATTAAAAATGGACTGGGGTTCATGGTTTCACAAATGCACTCTCTCTTTATAAAGTGGTAGACAATGGAACACACACAGTTAACATATGAGATTGCAACACAGGGTTTGATAACAAGTTACTTAGATATATGGGCATCACGTCCTAACATAGAGATCTTTTGGTTATTAACCTCTCTTATACTCCACCAAGATGCGAACTAAATCATAACACCTCAGTAATTAAGATAACTCAGAGTATAGCATTAAGTATCATGACATGAAGTGAAAATAAGAACATGCTAGATCTAGTCATGGAGTAGTGGCAATGGTCACGCCCACATCCCCGGTAGCATGGTATTTTAGTTTATCCCTAGTGAGGTAACAAAGTAAGGTAAAGATACCAAAGTGGATCGCAGAACTTTCTCTCACGTTCACTGCACTAGCCACCCCCCGTTACTCCAACTAATGCACACGTTCCCCCACACACGCTCTCATAAACATGCTTGATCAAAACAAGTAGACAAGAACGGGGTACATAATATGCATCTATACTCATAACTGAAACAAACATTGCAATCTCAAACATATATTAACTCATAAAGATCCACCACAAAGGTATTACAACGGTGACCGTAATCATGTTCAGCAGCTCATACGGTGCTAATTAGTGAAGCTCAAGAGAGGAGAGATACATAAGTTACTTCCACAAACCCATAGTCCAGAGGTGGACTACTCCCTCTTCATCATGGAGACGGTGGAGAAGTCGATGGAGAAGATGGAGACCACGCCGGCAGCGCCCCGCCGGAGTTTTCCCCCTCCAATCTGCAGCTCCTGATCTCCGTTTCGGTGTTTCTGTGTTTGTGCGGCGCTCCTTCCAGAGAACGTCGGGGGACCTTTTTTATAGGCGTTTTTAGGTCAAGACGATGTCGGTGGAGCGAAGATCGACGGCAACGGAGCCACGAGGCCCAAACGGGTGGGTCCCACGCGGCCACAGTACCTGGCCGCGTGGGCCACCCCGTTTGGCCTCGGCCTCCGTTTGTTCGCTTCCTTCGCCCAGGTCTTCTTCCTTCCAAATATTGACGCCCGTAAATTTCCAGGTGATTTCGTTGACGTTTGGGTCCCTGAAACATTAAAATAAGAAAACGGGGTTTTCTGCCTGTGCAGGGTTAATTCCATAAAAATAGGAAATAAATGAATATTCCCAAAATCATTATAAAACATTGATATAACCCTTATATGATGCAAATATGATTGGAATATAAGCAATTAAAGTGCAAAGTTCATGTATGCATTTTACATGCATCAACATCCCCAAGCTTAATCCATGCTCGTCCTCGAGTATGAAGATGATAAAACTAACATGGACTTTGCAATTTAATACTTAACAATGATATCAAAGATGATTACTATTGCTACATATAGTCAAATGATTCATTCTTCAAAGGAGTAGCAATATGCAAATAGTTTATGAAGTGATATCAAGTATTCAAGACAAGGATGTTCATTGATAGTTCACAAAGTGTAACATGGTAGCAAGTAATATGGAACACATGTATGCATAATGATAAGTAGAACATCCTACAATGGTCATAGAGTGTAGATGAAAATCTGAATATGATAGGTGTACACTTTGGAAAGATGTATATGTGAGTAGAGGTAAAGCATGCATAAGTTTCATCCAACTTCCAAACTCTTCTACTTAAGTTAATGATTGCAATAAGGTATTCATTGGTGTCAAGCTCTCATTGCCCCTATCATAGCATCTTGAATGATTAAGGTTAAAGTGAAAGCAAATATGAGTAGTGTGCTTGATAAAGAATGGGTTGAATGTCTCATGCCCCTTGAATACAAGTACTTACACCATGTGTTACTCAACTTGGGAAACAAAGCAAGTTCAATTAAATATCATTGTAAGCATAATAGTATCATCAAGAGCGTCAACTGGGGTACCTCTTGTCCCAAGATATGGAACAAGCCCATATCAAAATGACAAGACAAACAAACAAAATGAACAATCTCAACACCCTTTTTATTTACCATTTGGAATAGTTTTTTATTGCAAGGTGTATCACAGAAGGTTCACCATAGTATGTAAGTAAATTTCCACCATGAATGATGCATGGCTTAGATTAGCGGCCCAGGCGTCTCTCTAACCATTTACACAAACTCATTTAAACTCACTCTATTTCCACATTTATTTCAACATGATAAGCATCCATAGACAAAAGCACATGATATCAACTAAATGAGATGAAGAGCGTGTTGAAAGCTTGCCATGTGACAGCACATATGGGCTAACTTCCAACCCAAAACATTCATCAAGCCACAAACATCATAATCTTAATCACAATGGGTCAAGTTTTATTATGCAAATAAAAGAACATTGTGCATCAAGTTCGTGAGAGCTATATAACCAATTTTTTCCATTGCAATCAATAACATAAACATTTTCATTCAGAGGTAAGATAACACAAACAACATGTTAAACATACTCGGAATAGCATAAAGCCAATAGGTAGATATGGTGGACTCACTGGAATAACTTTGGTTGAAGGTGTTGGAAACAAGTTTTTGCTTGTTGGAGTTTTTGGGCTAGCAAAAGGGAGAAAGTTGACCATCTAGATGCATGCATGAGTGTCCATAGAACTAACTAATCCATGTTAAACCAAGTAAATAACAATCAGCACCAAAACATGAATAAGTGATAGCTCTACAAAAAGAATTTGCAAACTATTACTCATAAACAAGCTCATGAATCATGCAACTATATGTATCATTAAAAATCAAGTCAAACATCCCTTTTCCCAATCTTATAAAAGCATCCAACATATTTCAACCCATATTTCCAGTAGCTCTCTCATATATAATTGATAGTGTGGTGGTCTCTCAAGACTCAAACAAAAACAAAAAACGACGCTCCAAGTTTATGCGATAAAGTGTTTCGATCGAAAAACAGAAGTTGGACGTGTGCAAACCGAGAGTGTGTAGGTCCAGCGGGGTTGTCTTCACATCCCCAAGCTTATGGTCTTCACCATCCTTGGATAGCTCTTGGTGCATCTCCTCCAATCCCTGTGAAAAAACTTCAAAACACCGTTTCTCCCATCTCTTTTCTGTGGGGTGCATTAATAGTGATAAACAAATAGGTTCCTTGCTGCATATAATCCTTGAACAAAAATTCATATGACATGTCCAGAAAGTGTATAATGTTGTATGCCTACTCATAAACTCAATTGGATCAAAAAGATTCAACTTAAAAGCTCAAAGCATGCATCAAACAAAATGGGACAGAATCTGTCCAGAAAAACAGCAGCAGCAAAACGTATTTTTCTACCCTACCAAACTTTCTCGAAAAATTCCGAAAAATTCATGCATACAGAGGATGAAAAGTTGCAACTACAGTTCAAATATGAGCTCATTCGGAGTTACAGAATAAGAATTAAAAATCATACCGTGCACTGACTTGTGCAGGAATAAAATCTCCGAACGCTATAAGCAACTTTTTCAAACCAAAAAGGGTAAAACTTGGCACTTTATTAAAACTCCAGAACCTAACTAAACAAAATCTCTTGTTACAGCAAGAGGACACAAAGAAAATCACACATAAAAATAACCGGGTTGCCTCCCGCAAAGCGCTTTCTTTATAGCCATATAGCTAGGCTTCTTACTTGTTGTTTTATTGTGGACGAAGCTCATGAGGGAGCTTGAACTTTGGTGGTTCCCTCTTCCTTGGAAAGTGTTCCATGCACTTCTTGTGTGGAAACTGAAACTTTACATTCCCTTCCTTTGAATCAATGATAGCACCTGTGGTACGAAGAAAAGGTCTTCCAAGAATAATAGGACTAGAGGTTTTATCCCCATGTCCATGATTAGAAAATCCACAGGCACAAAAGTCATATGTAACTCTACCATAACATCACTTACTTTTCCCAAAGCATGTTTAATAGAGTCATCAGCAAGTGCTAGTTCAATAGAGCATTTTTCAAGATTTTTCAATTCAAGCACTTCATATAGTTCTTTAGATAAAACAGAGACACTAGATCCTAGATCAAGTATGGCATGGTGTGTCTCTTTTCCAATAGTTACTAGTACCTTAGGTATCCACATATCCCCAAGCTTAGGTGGTATCATAGCCTCTTGGTTGTACCTAGCAATCTTTTCTTTCAAGACATGATTAGCAATATAAGAACCAAAACCTGCTTGGTTAGTGTTGATGGAAGGATCACTTGCAAATTTTTGTAAGATAGATATTAATTCATGCAAGCTACAATTTTCTAAGTCAAGCAAAGGATCCTTGACTTCATTAAGCATTTTAACTTCCTCAACTTCAACCTCTTTCATTACCCCAATAGATTCTTTAGCAACTCTCTCTTGCTCATGAATGTGTTCCCAAGACTTATTGATAACCTCTTGGCAATATTTTATTGTTTCCTCATGTTTTTGGGCTGTAATGATGCTCTTTAATGATGAGACTTCCTTAGTAAGCTGATCTACCCTTTCAAACAAAGCATCTTGTTTTTCAAACTTAGAGATAAATTCCTTATTAAGCTCTTTTTGGGTAGATATAAAAGATCTAATGGTGTTTTCCAAGTCACTAGAAACATTACCACTAGAAGCATATTTATTTGGCACATATGGGGGTTTATTATAAGAGTTATAATTGTTGTTACCATACCCATTATTACCATAGTTCCTATCAATATTTTCAGAATTGTTTCCAACTAGTTCTTGCAAAGGAACATTTTCAACACTAGGTTTATTAAGCAAAGCAAGAATAGTATCCATTTTAGATGACAAATCATTAGTTTCTTCAATAGAGTTCACTTTCTTAGAAGGATTAGGTGCCCTATCAGTATGCCATTGACTATAGTTTTGTAAAATGCTTTCCAATATATTTTTAGCTTCTACTATAGTCTTACTCATAAAAGCACCTCCAGCAGCAGAATCAAGTATGTTTCTAGACATGTAGTTTAAACCATTGTAGAAAGAGTGTAATATGGTCCATTCATTAACTCCATGTGAGGGACAAGTTCTAAGCATAAGTTTTATCCTATCCCAAGCCATAGCAACATGTTCATTTTCATTTTGCCTAAAAGAAAGGATGTTGTTTCTATTTTGCAAAATTTTAACAGGGGGATAATATTTCTTAATGAAAGCTTCTTTTAGATCATCCCAAGAATTAATACTACCAGATGGCAAGGAATGCAACCACTCTTTAGCTTTTCCTCTAAGTGAAAAAGGAAATAACTTCAGTTTTAGGATATCACTTTCCACATTTTTAAACTTTTGCATGTCACATATTTCAACAAAGTCATGAAGATGCATAGAGGCATCCTCCATAGCACTACCACCAAATTGTTCCCTAGTTATCAAGTTCAACAAACTAGGACTTACTTCATAACTCTCAGCATTTATCTTAGGTGTGGCAATAGCTCTCGTGATAAATTGATCATTAGGAGTGTTTGTGTAGTCACACAACTTAGTTCTTTCTCCCATTTTAGCAAGTTTTTTTGGTATTTTTAATTTTTTATGCAAAACTGAAATAAATATGATATGATATGCAATGACACTAACAAAACAAATAAATTGCTTTGTAAGTAAAGATGGATAAGATGGTGCTCACGTAGGTGCAACCTCCCCAAGCTTAGGTGTTAGCACAAGTTGGTGACGTTGACTTTGTTGTGAGATGAATGCGATGATGCACACCCTTGGATAAATCTCTCAGCTACGATTCCCCGGCAACGGCGCCAGAAAACGTCTTGATGGTCCCGAAGAGCAAGGCTTGATACCTGCAAAATAAACGGGATTAGGTTGAGACTCCAAGTGCAGAGTGTATAGTAAGTGGAAGACAGTTTTCCCCACGAGGGGTGACTCGAGGGTTTAATATCGAACTCTCGGGGAATCTGAAGTGGTAGATTTATCTTCTTATCCTTCTTTTGGTTACCTACAAAACAAGGTTAGATGTTTTGGTCCTCAACCTCACCTGTGGTTGTCAAGCACAAGGTGTAAGAATGATATCAGGATAGTTATGCAATGCAAACAAGAAATAAATATGCAATGATGGTGGATGCAATGATAAATGATATTTTTGGGTTTTTGAATGATGTATGCAAGATGAAAAGTATTTTTGTATTTTCGGATTTAATGATGGCTGAAAATAGAAAAGTGGTATATGGTGTTGGAAAGGTGTTTCTTATGATTAAAAATGGACTGGGGTTCATGGTTTCACAAATGCACTCTCTCTTTATAAAGTGGTAGACAATGGAACACACACAGTTAACATATGAGATTGCAACACAGGGTTTGATAACAAGTTACTTAGATATATGGGCATCACGTCCTAACATAGAGATCTTTTGGTTATTAACCTCTCTTATACTCCACCAAGATGCGAACTAAATCATAACACCTCAGTAATTAAGATAACTCAGAGTATAGCATTAAGTATCATGACATGAAGTGAAAATAAGAACATGCTAGATCTAGTCATGGAGTAGTGGCAATGGTCACGCCCACATCCCCGGTAGCATGGTATTTTAGTTTATCCCTAGTGAGGTAACAAAGTAAGGTAAAGATACCAAAGTGGATCGCAGAACTTTCTCTCACGTTCACTGCACTAGCCACCCCCCGTTACTCCAACTAATGCACACGTTCCCCCACACACGCTCTCATAAACATGCTTGATCAAAACAAGTAGACAAGAACGGGGTACATAATATGCATCTATACTCATAACTGAAACAAACATTGCAATCTCAAACATATATTAACTCATAAAGATCCACCACAAAGGTATTACAACGGTGACCGTAATCATGTTCAGCAGCTCATACGGTGCTAATTAGTGAAGCTCAAGAGAGGAGAGATACATAAGTTACTTCCACAAACCCATAGTCCAGAGGTGGACTACTCCCTCTTCATCATGGAGACGGTGGAGAAGTCGATGGAGAAGATGGAGACCACGCCGGCAGCGCCCCGCCGGAGTTTTCCCCCTCCAATCTGCAGCTCCTGATCTCCGTTTCGGTGTTTGTGCGGCGCTCCTTCCAGAGAACGTCGGGGGACCTTTTTTATAGGCGTTTTTAGGTCAAGACGATGTCGGTGGAGCGAAGATCGACGGCAACGGAGCCACGAGGCCAAACGGGTGGGCCCACGCGGCCACAGTACCTGGCCGCGTGGGCCACCCCGTTTGGCCCTCGGGCCTCCGTTTGTTCGCTTCCTTCGCCCACAGGTCTTCTTCCTTCCAAATATTGACGCCCGTAAATTTCCAGGTGATTTCGTTGACGTTTGGGTCCCTGAAACATTAAAATAAGAAAACGGGGTTTTCTGCCTGTGCAGGGTTAATTCCATAAAAATAGGAAATAAATGAATATTCCCAAAAATCATTATAAAACATTGATATAACCCTTATATGATGCAAATATGATTGGAATATAAGCAATTAAAGTGCAAAGTTCATGTATGCATTTTACATGCATCAGCAGCTCATGGCTCTTTGCAAGCACCATGATCATTTCCAGTTGTATTACTATGTAACTTAGTGCAACAATGAAAAACCAGTTTCCAGGAAGCACTTTACAAAAAGAATCAGCAAAACTTTAACAGCTGCAGATCAGAACACTCGTAATCTTTGTGAAACTGTTAACCTTGATGATGGATATTGCTTCCTCAATAGACTCTTCCTTGTGCCTGTAAAAAAAATCATAGAAGCATCATCACCTGTAGTTACATGTTTGTTCTGCAACCTAGTGTAGCAACTATGCACCTTTTACATTGTGAATCTGCAACCTTTAAAAACATGTTTGTTCTGCAACTTAGTGTCGACTGTGGGAAAAAAATGCAGTTTTGCTTATCTATTCCATTCCTGTCTAAGCATTGTGTGTACCCCATGTGCTGTGTTGTACAGATGGTAGACCTAGATCTAGACGAACCCGCAGATGGCCTGGAGGATGATATGGAACCACCATTCTACACACAGCCGGCTATGGTGGAGACACATCCGGCTATGGTGGAGGCGGTTGAGGAGTCATCGGGCCCTGTTCGAGGAGGGCATGAAGATTTGACTGACGAAGTTAGTGCAAAAGGACCGCGGCATAATGTAGCACCTCGACATGCATCTAGCCCTAGCGTGCCGACCACTACTGTCCCTACAACATCGACTAGTCAACCTGGTCATAATACAAAAGGACGAAAGAAAGGGAGATATCTAGGTGGGATCGAGTTGCAACCCAAAAAGGCTACTTTGTGTGGTATTTGCGGCCAACCTGGTCATAATTCTGCAACATGTACTGCTGGGTTGGGCAATATGCAGAAATGATGTGTTTTTTAGTGAATCTTTGTGTTCAGAAGGGCGATGAAAGTAACGTGTATCAAAGCTATCGAATAGTATAGTTCAGAAGTTGTAATGCAAAAACAAATGAGACATCCTTAAGTTTCTGTGTTTCTTAGGCAGCCAGGAGAAAAAAAAGAACTAGTATGCACACATCTGTGTACCTCATTTCATTTTCAGTACACTTTTCCAGTTGACATCGTTGAATTCCAATGTACCCATGTGTGTGTTATAATTTTCCTGATGCTTGGGATGTTTGCACCTTCGTATGCCGGGAGGCTTCTTCCATTCCAGTGCCATGCATTATAGAGCACACATACACCACAGTCGTGTCTGCATCATGGGGCGAAAAAATAGAAGTCAGACCTAGATAGTGAACATGGGGAATCAGCTTAGATTGTGTAACAAAAATGCCATAAAATAAACAGGGGAAGAAGTATAAGTTGCAGCCAGCTCTCGGGAAGTTGCATGACCATGTTCAAGAAAGTTGCAGGTTCATGTGTACTTTTCGACTAGTAATTTACATTTTACTGGATGAGCACGTGCAACTTTTCGACTGGCAATTTAGGATGCAACTTTACTAATTTGGAGACATAATTTTTACTAATTTGGAGAGATAATTTACTCTCAAAACTTCATATGCAGAATGCAACTTCTGTATGTGTATTAAGTTGCAGTAAATACTAGCAAACAACTTAAAAAACCATTAGTATTAAGTTGCAGAAAACATTAGTATTAAGTTCTTAAGTTGTCGAGCATGAGTAGTATTTCTCATGTACAGAAAGAAAACA
This sequence comes from Poa pratensis, assembly GCA_947311845.1. NCBI lineage: Eukaryota > Viridiplantae > Streptophyta > Magnoliopsida > Poales > Poaceae > Poa > Poa pratensis. The sequence continues at coordinate 16,272,164 of CAMZMU010000122.1, forward strand.
TATTCACGAAGTCGTACAGCGCAGAAAAGCCTAAAGTTGCGTACCAAGAATCGGGAGGAAAAATAAAAAAAGAAATAGTACACCATACCCTGAGCTTGCCAAACTCCCCGTTTAGTTTCCTATCCTTGTGCATGACAGCCTGAATGAGTTGGTTCGTCCATGCCGCAGCGCGTATTGGGCAGTTGCTAGCAGGCCCAATGGGTTTGTCTACCTCGAGGGAATCAAGGTAAAGGATCTGTGCAAAAGAATGAAAAGCATAAAAAAAGGGACAGGGGTTAATAGATAGCTGGAGGTAAATATGAGAAATGGACGAATGAAGCTAGTATAACGTTATGGAGTTGTTACCACTAAATGGTGCAAACAGCAACAAACAGATTTTTTCTTGGCATTCATGGTCTTCACTTCTGCGACGATTTGGTCGATGAAAATGGAACAAACAACTTAATTAAATGGAATAAGCAACTTAATTGCCAGGGATAATCAACTTAACTAAATTGACTAGCAACTCTACTATTTTGAAACTTAACTAGATACTGCAGCAAGACAGAACTTGATAAGAACAAGCGGTAAACAACTTAATTAAAGCGTATTAGCAACTTAATTGCCGGGGGTAATCAACTTAACTAAATTCACTAGCAACTCTACTAATTTCAAACCTAATAGAATGGTACAAGTACCTTAACTATGTTGGTGAGGCAACTTGATTAATAAACCCAAGTCCATTAATAAAAAAGCTGAGTTACAAAACTTTAAGATGTAATCAAACTCAATTTAGTGGTAGAAGTAACTTAATCTCTAAGTTGCATTTGTGTGTGCAATGAGTTGCTTCCTAGCTATCGCAAAGTTCAATGTGTGTGCAATTAGTTTCTGAGACTGCCTAGAAAGAAAATCGGTTCTTAATTAATCCCTAAGTTGCATGTGCATTTTTTTGCTACCACCGATCCGCCATCTCCCCGCAGATCATCTGTTACCCAGTAATTTTGGCTTCTTAATTACATCCAGGATAATCACAGTAGGTGAACACTAACATATGGAGAAAACCAGTAGGTACAATCCTTTAAATCGCAAGCCAACAAATCATCTCTTTATCAATCAGTGCAAAATCGTGACATAGACAGCTCCACTTACGATGCAATTTGACCAGTACACACAGCAGCAATTGAACTGCTATAGACAAGTCTAGAAAATGTGGAAGCGAAGGGGTTGCTGAACAGGGGACACTACCTGCACCGGTTGCCGCCGTTGAAGCTCGTGGTCGTGGCTGCGCGCCAGCTCACCCGCCTGGGCCCCCGATGCACACGGAGTTTCGACCTCAGCCGGGGCGCCCTCGCCCCCTGGTCGTCGTCCTCGCGCAGTAGAGATCCAACCCGCCCTCGCGCGTCGCTCTCCGCCGCGAGCACCCTGCCCTCGCGCATGGTGTCTCTCTCCGGCTCTGAGCTCCCGCACTTCCGCGCGGGTTCGCTCTCCGCGTCGAGCACCTTGCCCTACCGCGCAGGGACGCTCTCACCCGCCGAGCTCCCTCCCACTACTGTGCGGGATTCCCTCTCCTCGCCGCCGAAATCCTTGCTCGTCGCGCGATTTCTCTGCCGCCCTACTGAAATGGGGAACGATCCCTAGCGATTTGGGGAAGGGGATCGAAAAGGGGAGAGAGGGGCGTGGCTCGCGTACTGTTTTCGGTCAGGTGGGTTTTGGTCGGAACGACCGACGCACGGGTGGTGTGTGATCGCTTCGATCGCCTGCATCGGACGGCCATCAAGAGATTGCTGGATGAGACGAGATAGCACCCGTGCACTTTTTAGCATTTGGGTAGGTTTTTAGATAAAATTTGCATGAGAACCATATCACTATGATAAGTTTGTATGTAAATTTGTATGCGTTCAAACATGGATCTACCAATAATAAATTACAATATAAAGTATACATGAAGTAAGTCTATAAATAAATAAGTTCACCCCATATAACTATTTTCCAATCCTAATGTAATGTAAAAAACATCGCATAGAGTTTGTCCTTTTTGCTCCACATCCAAGGAGAAGGCTTCTGCTCTAATTATGTTGATATAAAACGCGACCAACCAGTCCTTGGTGGCTTATTTTTATAGAAGAATGCTCCTTTATGAGAATTCCTGAAATTCGTCCTCGACGGGGATCGAATCCAGGTCGTTGAGTGCGCTCACCGCAACTCCAACCACTGGGCCTCTGCCCCGTTCTCAATTATGTTAATATGAATCGGTACAAAATAGCAAGTGTGCTCATGAAACAAATAGAGTTCAATACTTCAAACCATGAACATGTGGTAGCAATCAATCTTATCGATCCTCCTAATAGGGTTTGTACTCTTTGTGTATCCGACATGAAAATATGGGCACACTACTCTTGAAACAAAAAGACATGGTCATCGAATGGAGACATGTTAAATATTTATGTGTAATGGGCAAACAAACATGTGCCAATCATTGTCTTTTTCTTTTGAGGGAGATAAATGGGCTAACCACCAATATAAGCTTCATTTTCATACTAAACAAGAGATGTACTCTAAGATAATGTGCTCCTAATTTATTTTCAATCTTTATTAATAAAACTGAATCCATAAATGCCTGGTGTCACACTTGTACTAGATTACAAGAGATATGCCACCGCATGTTCATATTTCTCCAGATGACACGAAATATATATTCTTAATTTTCTACTTGAAATCTTTAATGTAAAACATTTTATGTTCTTAGGTGCCTGAAGTACTTGATCCAGAAGTACCTGAAGATGCACAACAATATAGGAAGCTTCATGTTCTTTTGGTGTGTCAAAGATTTATTCTTCAAACAGTGAACTTGAAAGTGCTACTTTATACAGTGATCAAAACTTGAGATATTCTTATTCTATTTTGTTCATGTATAAGCATGAGTTACTTAATCCTACGTGGGACTATGTGATGAAGTGAAGCTGAAACTGTGAGCTAAGGTACTGAAAAGATTAGATAGTTTATTGATGATAAACCTTATGGCTATCCTTGTGTGACGAACAAACTAATTCGGGGAAGGTGGATTGAGGAAGGGAATTGGGTGAAAGGAGTGTTTTCACCAAATCCATGTGGGTTAATACTCAGAAAACACATAAAAACACTACTGCCAGATAAGGCCTTAATATTTTCTTGTGATGGCTTAATTTCCTAGTGTAATCACGAAATTTTTCCTCCGCCCTTGTCTCCTTGAAAGATTTTTAATGACATGCTTTTTCCAATTGAATACTAAAAAAACATCATTTGTGGTGTTTTGTATCGAAACTCCAAACCCCATTGACACAAGCAATGTGTCGTCCTCCTTTGATTGATTTGTGTAGCCGATCAAGTTGTCCACCTTCGATCGAAGAAGAACTCTCAAGTTCATTACCTTTTAGTGTATCGCAAATGTGCTCGTGCACTCATTTTGCTAGACGTATTTTAGCTGGTAATTTACTTAGTTTATTCCATATGTGTTCGTATTAAAATGTCTAGAATATATTATATTATGAAAGAGAGAGTATATAGTACTCACCCTGTTCGAGAGTATATTGTATACCAAGAGTATATATAATACGAGTAGTCGTGGCGGTCGTACGTCTCGCTTGGTACGTCGCGATGACCCCTTGCCGTTTTGCCTTCGTAACTCCCCCGATCCCTCGTTCCCAGGATTCTCCCGTTTGCCAAAATTAGAATTAGAGTTTCCCTCGGACTCTGGAATCTGGATCGATCCGTTCACATCGATAGCCCATGCGTGCTATCTTGTGGGCTAAGGCGTATGTAGCTTGTACTATGGGCCTGTGACTGTGATTAGGCCCAACCGGCCAATGGAAGTTAGATTGTTTTGCTTGGCAGTAATCACCCAGATCCCTGCATGTGCAACCGGCCAATGGAAGTTAGATTGTTTTGCATTGTAGAAACTCAAATAAGCAAAACCCGCGTTGAGAACCTTGCACCTTCTCTAGGTTTCGACAAAGGCTATGCAGTAGGTAGTGTTGGTAGAAGTGGAGGTATTGGTGTATTTTGGAATAATGAAATAAACTTGGATGTTTTGGGTTTTTCGGAGTATCATATTGATTTTTCTGTTTCGGGTCTAGGGGGTGCTCCCTGGAGATTAACATGCATCTATGGCGAGTCACAAACCCAAGACAGGCACAAGACATGGGATCTAATGAAGGACATATGCAGTTTGAGTAGTCTCCCTTGGCTTTGCATCGGTGACTTCAATGAAGTGCTGCGTTATGATGAGTATGTAGGTGTGGGACAGAGGAGTGCGAACCAGGTTCAAGGTTTCCGTGAGGCGGTTGATGTATGCAGGTTGATTGATCTGGGCTACATAGGGAATTTCTGGACTTTTGAGAAAAGAGTGGCAGGAGGCACCTATACCAGAGTTAGACTGGACAGGGCTCTTGGCTCAGCGGAGTGGAGCGCTCAATTCCCGTGTGCGACGGTGACTCATCTAACGGCAGCAACATCCGATCATTGTCCAATCCTGCTCCGTATTGCTGATGAAGTAATGGGAATTCGACCAGCTAGGAAGCCGTTCCGTTTTGAATTAATGTGGGAAACCCATCCTGAGCTTAAACCCACGATCGGGGCAGCCTGGTCCGTGACAGAAGATGCAACAGTACGTGATGTTAAGGAGAAGCTATTATCTCTCTCTGATGTTCTGGGCCGGTGGAACAAGCAGACCTTTGGCAGCGTAAAGAGAGAAATACAAAGGCTGAAAAGGGACCTTGAGGACATGCGCAATGTTCCTCAGCGTGTTGGCCCCTCCCATGCAGAACTGAAAACAGTAGAACGTTTGACTGAACTGTATCATCGTGAAGAGATTATGTGGAAGCAAAGGTCAAGGGTTGAATGGCTTACAGCTGGAGATAAAAACACGCGTTTTTTTCACCAAAGGGCTAGTATGCGGAGAAGAAAAAATCTTGTGAAGGCTCTGATGAACAGTTCGGGAGTATTGACTGAAGACAAGTCGGAGATGGAGAGTTTAACTTCTGAATTTTATAAGAACTTATATACATCAGAGGGTGTGGAAGGCATGCAACATGTCTTGGATCATGTACCTTGCAAGGTTACGGAGGAGATGAACGCTTCTCACAGCACCATATTCAGCGGAAGAAGTTAAAAGAGCCCTTTTCCAGATGTTTCCTACAAAGGCACCGGGCCTGACGGTTTCCCGGCGCATTTCTTTCAGCGCCATTGGGATGTCTGCGGGCAAGATGTTGTTAGTGCGGTCCTGAAAATTGTGAAGGGGAGGAGAGTGCAGAGTGCATAAATGATACAATTCTAGTTCTTATTCCGAAGGTATCAAGTCCAACCCTTCTTTCGCAATTTCGACCTATAAGTCTTTGTAATGCTTTACAAGATTGCATCCAAGGTTGTGGCAAACCGTTTGAAGCTGATTTTACCTGATATCATCTCCGAGGAGCAGTCTGCTTTTGTGCCGGGAAGATTAATCACTGACAATATTATTTCTGCATATGAGTGCTTGCACTTTATGAAGCGCAGCAGGCCAAGAAGGACTGTTTTTGCGCTCTGAAATTGGACATGATGAAGGCATATGATCGAGTGGAATGGGAGTATCTTGAAGCTATAATGTTGAAGCTGGGTTTTAGTCATGCTTGGGTTTCAATTATCATGGGAATGGTGAGGTCAGTCACATTCTCAGTGATGCTAAATGGTAACAGATTGGAGGAGTTTAACCCCACGCGGGGTATTCGACAAGGAGATCCAATTTCACCCTATCTCTTTTTGATTGCAGCAGAGGCCTTTCGTGCCTCTTAAAACATAGTTTACAGTCATCGGAAGTGAGTGGTCTTAAGGTGGCGCCTACGGCACCACGTGTGAACCATCTTTTATTCGCGATGACAGCCTGCTGTTTTTCAAGGCGAGTGTGCAGGGAGCGGAGGAGGTGTCAAACTTGTTGAATCAATATTGTAGTGCATCAGGCCAAAGAATTAACACAAGCAAATCTCTATTTTCTTTAGCAGGAAATGTCCACAGCCTGTGCGTGCTGCTGTAAAGAATACCCTTGATGTCCAGAATGAGACTCTAAATGAGAGATACTTGGGAATGCCCTCGGATGTTGGCAGCGCCAAGAATGGCACTTTCAAGTATTTAAGGGACCGGGTATGGAATAAGATAAAGGGTTGGATGGAAAAAATCTTGTCCTCGGGAGGGAAGGAGGTTTTGATCAAGTCTATAGCCCAAGCGATCCCAGTATTTTCAATGGGCTGTTTTAGGCTGCCGCAAGGACTTTGTGAACACATTAATTCAATGATCCGCAAATTCTGGTGGGCTAGTAAAAGAGGACAAAGGAAACCGCACTGGGTTTCATGGGAGGTTATGACAAGCCCAAAAAATTTGGGTGGAATGGGGTTCAGAGATTTAGAGCTGTTTAACTTGGCGCTCTTGGCCAAGCAGTCGTGGAGGATTATTCAGGAGCCTAATTCTCTGAGTGCAAGGATTTTAAAATCTGTTTATTTCCCTGAAGGTTGTATCCTGGAGGCTACTTTGGGCACTCACCCTTCGCAATTTGGAGGGCAATTTTGATGGAAGAGATATTCTGAAACAGGGGATTATTCGTAGAATCGGTGATGGTCGGTCTACAAGCATTTGGCATCTGCCCCGAGACTCTATGATGCGTCCACTACTGTCCAGAGTAGATGACCCTCCTCAGATGGTTTCTGAATTGATTGATCACACAAATGCTACGTGGAAAGTGGACTTAATCAGACAAGTTTTTCTGCCAATAGATGCTCAAGCAATCCTTGCTATCCCTTTGTGTACCTCTCCGGTTTCTGATTATTGGGCTTGGCATTACGAAAGGAAAGGTACTTTCTCTGTTAGGTCAGCTTACAGGATGTTATCAGCGACCAAGAGGATACGAGAAGGGTGGATTGATCATAGAGCAGGACCATCGGGAGAGCAAGAAGAGAAAGGTTGGACATCTTTGTGGAAACTTTCGGTTCCTCTAAACTGAAGGTTTTCCTATGGAGGCTTGCTCGTCAGACTTTGCCATCGGCTGATTTGCTCCATCACAGAAACATGTCTTCGTCGTGCTCTTGTTCTATCTGTGGGGCGGAAGATTCTTGGCGCCACTCGCTGTTGGATTGTCGCATGTCGCGTTGTGTTTGGGCTTTATGCAACGAGGATATGGTGGAGCACATGATCGCTACTACGGAACCAAATGCTAAGCTGTGGCTCTTTAACATGCACGACACACTTAGCGCGAAGGATTTCACTAGAATGACCATTACATTGTGGGCTATTTGGACGGCGCGCAGGAAAGCGATTCATGAAGAGGTCTTCCAGAGTCCACTGTCCACTTTTAGTTTCGTTAATTCGTATTTCGATGAGTTGAACTGCCTGAACACGCCGGACCAGCATCCTCTTCGCCAACAGGCTGCTGTACAGAATAGATGGATTCCTCCATCTGAAGGTGTAGCAAAATTTAACGTTGATGGCGCGTTCTCTCGGAGTGGCAATACATCAGCAGCAGCAGCAGCTATCTGTAGGGATTCAGGAGGTAATTACCTTGGTGCCTCAGCAATTGTCTTTGATGGACTGAATGATCCTGGAATTGTGGAATCGCTAGCTTGTAGAGAAGCCCTGAGTTTAGCTGCCGATCTTCAGCTTTCTGTTCTGCACGTTGCTTCTGATTGCAAAGAGGTGGTTGAAGATGTCAAGAACGGAACCCTTGGAAGATATGGTCCAATAGTCAGGGAGATTGTCGGACGTGCTGCTCAGTTTGAAAACTGCATTTTCTCCCATGAACGCAGGAATTCGAATTTCGAAGCTCATATGCTTGCTAAGTTCGCTTCTTCTTTAGGAGTGGGGCGCCATTTGTGGCTAGGAACCCCTCATGATATTGCAAATGTACCTCTGAATATTATCAATGAATAAAGCGTGGAAAGTTTTCTCAAAAAAAAAAAAAAAAACCCAGATCCCTGCATAGCTTACTATGATCGTGTGAGACCAGGAGCTATAGGCAGCTAACTAGCTCCATAAAAAAAACTTGGCTGAGAGATTGAACATGCACACGCAGCGAGTCTAAAATAGTAGATAGCCAAAACACGACTTATATAGAACAATACGCCACCAGGTATAGACATTACTGATTTCATAGAATGCACGGGTATTTATCATTTCATGATATAGATGTTAGTGATTTCATACAATGCACAACTCTTTATCATTTATTGAACGTTGCAACGTACGGGTCTTACACTATAAAATATTAATTGTTGAACTGTATCATCTGCCCGTAGCAACGCACGGGTATTTCGCTAGTATTTATATTATGGGACGCGGTGAGTACCTGGTTAGTAGAGTAAAACAACCGTTCTTAACGAGAGTCCCAATGACAACACGTGGTATCATCTAGTTTTCTCAACATTCAAACTCATTTCAGTTTTAAAAACATTCAAAACTCATTTTCGGCGAGGTCATGCCCAATTTGAATTTCACGTGAACGAAGTGAGCGACCCACCCTGACATGACCACCTAGACCTGTAAGTGGGCAGGCCCGCGGCTGTCCGTGGGCTTGCCGCTTGTGTAGGTTTAATTAAGCGGGGCTACGATTTGGCCCGATTAATTCTTGCCTAGTGCCGCGGCGTCCGTCTCGGCCCGATTAAACCCACCAAACAGCGACCGGAAGTCAAGCGACAGTCCTGCTCAGCTCGTTCGTTCGCTCTTCGCCCCCACAAACCAGGCACACAGGCGTGGACAGAAGAAGCAGTCCATGAATCTAGGACATGAACAACACGAACTACCACTCCTGGCCGCACTATTTGTCCCTTTGTGGGTCGTCGCCTGGCCGCCGGCCTTCACCCCGTGGCCTACTACCGACGAATTAGCAGGTGTTGCGGCCGTTCGCTCCTCCTCCTCTGCCGACGGCGGTCATGGCGGCGGCGGCGGCGCTCCGGCCTCCGGGCGTCCTCGCAGTGGACAGCGAACTGGGCACCCTCGAGGGCCGGTGCGTCACACAGCTGCACTCAGTCACCCATCCGCCAACGCGGGGTCGATCCTGCAGTCTGCGGGCAGCAGCGCGCTCAACATCTGACAACGCACAAGAAAGATCTTTCATGGCCCACACCTGTCCGCCGTTGCCGCCATCACCGTGTTCTCGGCGGCAACCGTTGGCCCGTGGCTGCTGTCAGTTGGGGATGGATGAGGAAGTGGAGCGGTTTATTTCCTTCTTTTTAGAACGAGCAGATTGTTTCGTGAGAAGAAGATAGGAGAGAATAATTGGGCTCAATTGGACAGACGGTTAGCCGTGGCTGCCCAGCAATTAACACAGTCTTTTGACGGACATCCACGGACACGATTAACTTATGTCAAAAAAAAATTGGGCACGGTTTAGGGGCGCCGTGGACAGCCCGTATCTATTTAGAGCATCTCCAACAGCGACGCTTAATAAGCCGCGCGCCGAATAAACCGTCAATTTAGCGTGCGCGCGGCCGAAAGCAGTGCTCCAGCGGCATAACCCCACGCGCGCTAAAAAGCGTCCAGCGCGCTGGACGAAGCGGGACTCTCCGCGGCGTATTTGGGGCGTGCAGTCCAGCGCGCAGGGCCAAAGGAAAAAACGCACGCGAGAGACCAACTGCCACCTTAAATCTCCTGCCACTCCCGCCCTCGCCCGCCTTTGCCCCTCCCGCGCAGCCGCCGGTGAAATTCCGGCGATGGACGGCCGCTCTGACATTCCCCCGTCCCCTCCCTACATCCGCGACCCCTCGGCCGCCGGCGCCGCCGCAAACCCTAGCGCGGGATTGACCACCTCCGCCGCCGGCGCCGCACCAACTCCGTCCATGGGTCTCGCGCGCGGCCTCTTCATGACGCCCCGGGTGAATTCCGTCGGCGTTCCTCAGCCGCCCGCTGCGCAGCCGCGCAAAGTCGTCGCCAAGCGGTCGTTGGCGACGGCGACGGCGAAGGGGAAGAAGGTGGACGTCGTTGCAAAGCGCGTGAGGAAGCCTCCGGCAGTGCCATCGGCAGCGCCGCAAGCCGCGCCTGTGCCGCCTCCGCCACCCGAAGCGCCGGAATCCTCACACTTTGTTGCGCCGGAGGCCGATGCGCACATGGTGTTTGATCAAATGCCCACAAGGTATAATTTCTTTTTCTTTTTTGTTGTTCTTTATTAACAAATGTGTATAGGTGTATAGCTTGATTAGTTATCTTCTCCAACCTTATAGTTTCAATGATGATGCATATTTGACAACTATGGGTGTTGACTCTCATAGTTCCCATTGGTCTCAAACCAATGAAGTACATGAAAATGATCATGAATATGAAGACATGGATGAGGACGGTGAGGGTTTGGTGGATGTACCAAAAGGAAGGTCGGGCAACTACACCGTGCAAGAAGACGTTTTACTATGCAATGCATGGTTGAATGTGTCTTTGGATGCCGCCGTTGCGACGGCCCAAACTTACAATACATATTGGGATTGGATGAAGGTGTACTTTGACACACGCAACAAGAGTGGAATTGAGCGTAGCAATAGATCTCTTCGGTCCCGGTGGTCGTTGATAAACACCGATTGTCAAAAGTGGACGGCGGCAATGTCGGCGGTTGACTCCCTAAACCCAAGTGGCACACATGATGTAGATAGGGTAAGTGGCATTTCTTTGTGTGACAACTTCATTGCTCTCTTCTATTTTATGTTCTATAACTTGTTCTCTTCTATGTGTAGCTCAATATTGCACAAAACTTGTTTCGTGGAGAGGAGAAGAAGACCAGAAAGGCAAGGTTAAGAAAGGGAAAGCATTTGTGTTGAGCCATTGCTACGAGTTGTTGAAGGATGAAGAGAAATGGAAGAAGCGTGATGGCTTGGATGTGGCAAACTTTCTAAATATTGATGCGGTGTTGAACCTAGATGATGATGAGGCATCGAGCGACGGTGCCAAGAGGAGCCCTACGCCAAACTCGGTTGCCTACTCCAAGCCAAGAAGACCAACGGGAGCTAAACAAGCAAAAGAGAAGAAAAAGAAAGGAGGAGATGATGACCTAAAGAATGTTATGGAGGAAATGGTGAAAGCAAGAAAGGAAGCGGCCGAGGAGAGGAAAGTGGCAAGGACCAAAGAGGCAGAGACCGAGGCTAGAAAGGTGGCGGCCGAGGAGAGGAGGATAGGTTGGAGGAGAAGAAAATCAAAATGGAGGAGCAAGCTAGGATAATGGAATATGAGAAGCACCTCTTCTTCATGGACACATCGCACTTCGACGATAGGCAAAAGGAGTACTTCAACCTATGCCATGATCAACTCTTGATCAAAAAATGATGGGCATGGGAAGCATGGGAGGAGTTGGTGCTACCATGGGAGGCATTGGTGCCACCATGGGAGGCTTTGAAGGCATGGGAACAAGCATGGGAGGCATGGGCGCCATGGGCGGCATGAGTTTTGGGTCTCTAATGGGAGGCGTGGGAGGCGTTGGCGGCATGGGAGCATATGGAGGCATGGGCGCCATGGGAGGGATGAGTGCACCTCCGGTTGGCATGGGAGCATATGGAGGCATGGGAGGGATGAGTGCACCTCTGGGTGACATGAGAGCATATGGAGACATGGGAGGGATGAGTGCACCTCTGGGTGACATGGGAGCATCTATGGGTGGAGGCGCAATGCTTCCGGTGTGCCTCCCGTGCCTTCGGATGGTGCATTTGGAGATAGTGGGAATACCGTCCGAGTTGAGGAGGATGATGGGGCGCTTGAAGATGATGCGGACGATGAAGATGAAGAGGAGGAGGAACAAAATGAAGACGAAAATGATGGGGCATGATTGTTGATGTTTCATTTGTTTGTGTGAAGTTTGTTGTCATGAACTTGCTTGTGCTTTGGTGCATTTGAACTATGCCATGAATTTGAACTATGCTATGTTGCTGAAGTCTTAATTTTGTTATGTTTCAAATCATCATTTTTTCATATTGGTTGCATATTTGCCTAGCGCCGGCTGCTCGCGCGCGCTGCATTCTACTGCGCCTGGTGAAGCGCGACAGCGACGCGGTAAATTATAGCGCGTCTGCTAAAATAAAACAGACGCACAACGCGCTAAAACGCTATTTTGACGCTATAGCGCGTATGCTAAATTAAAACAGGTGGCCAGCGCGCTAAAACACTATTTTGACGCTGCAGAAAAATATAGCGCCGGGTTGGGCTTCTGTTCGAGATGCGGCCTGATGACAGTCAAGCCGCGTGTCCAACTCCGCAACGGCTATATTCGCGCACCTCTTTGTCCAACACGTGGGCCCAGGAGATCTGAGTAGTCTGCTTTCCCATGACCCTTGATAAGTCCCCGTCCCGAGCAGAACCGGCCGCCAAAGCTTTCCAAACCCGCGCCGGCGCCGACCGAATCAAATCGACGAGCACATGGCGGCCATGATGGCCACAGACTGCCCCTCGCCGGCTCCGGCGGCGAAGCTCCCCGCGCCCCCGTACCACCACTCCCCCGCGGCGGAGGAGGTGCTCGCGACGCCGCCGCCGAAGCCGGCGGGCCAGAGGTCGCCTCTCCCATCGCCGCTGCAGCTGTGCGGGCACTCGCTCCAGGATCTGCTCCTGCTGTCCCCGTCCCCGACCTCCCGCCACAGCCGGTCCAGGCCGCGGGGCGCGGCCGTGGACTCGAGCCTGGAGCTGGCGGGGACGCCTCCGAGGCGGGCGCGTCGCGCGGCGGCGGCGCCCGCGGGGGCTTCGCCGAGGAACGCGAGGCGGGCGCGGCGGAGGTTAGAGAAGGAGGTCGATCCAGACGAGGAAGGCCTTAGGAAGGCGCGCAGGAGGAGGTCCGCTCGGGTGGCGCTGAAGACCGTAGCCGCGGCGGCCGCGGAGAAGGAGGAGGACTTGAGCTTGGCTTTGGTTCCGGCTCCTGCCGATGCCACTCACGGTAAGAGGAGCCGATCTCTCATTGCCGCTTTCCCTCGGAAACAAATCTCACTTTGGAGCTCGCTTTCAGGTAGCTGACACCATTAACTGTAAATGTTTCAGTCACGAGAACTGACGCTCCGGACCAGTCTGGCTGGGAAGGTCTCTGGGAAAGGATCGTCGAGCTAGTGATGTGGAAGGACGTGGCGAAATCGGCGCTCTGGTTCGGGCTGGGATCCATGTTCTTCTTCTCCTGCTCCTTTTCAAGAGATATCACATTCAGCCCGATCTCTGCATTCTGTCACCTCGGCGTTATGATCTTGGGCCTAGCCTTCTGTAAAGATTCTGTGCCACAGAGGTATGAAGTATGAACCAGTCATCATCTGAATATCTGATATTTACTCTATTTGAGCCGACCAAGTAATTTCTGTTCCCATTTTGTAGCAGCCAGCCGGTGGAGAGGGGAAGGAACTTCCTGTTGACTGAAGAAGATTTGCTTCGTGCTGCTGGAGCTGTGTTGCCGGTTGCTAACTCCTTGATATCTACGGCACAAGTGATCTTCTCGGGTAACCCATCCATGACTCTCAAAGTAAGCATCAAGTCAAATTCAGTTCGTGACTTGACGTTTTTGCTGAAGCATAATGGTTTGCCTGAGTAATTTCTGAATCTTTGATCGCTGGAAACCTAGGTACTGCCTGTTCTTCTGTTCGGCGCAAAATATGGTAGCCTAATTACCGTATGGAGGCTCCTAGCCGTAGGTACTATTGGATGCACAACGTGCGAGTGGATCAATCTTTGCATGATTGCAGGCTATATATGTTCTTATTCACGAAAATTTTGCAGGATTTTTCTCCAGTTTTACACTCCCAAAGCTGTATATGTGCTATTCGACTCAAATTCATACAACAGGTATAACTACTATACTAGTCCCTGCTGAGATAGATTACCTTCTTTGTAATGTATGGCTATTGTTCAGAGCATAATACTAATTTCTACTTTTTTTTACCTCAGCTGAAAATATTAGAGACCGGGCTCTAGAAGCGTGGAAGTCTTGCCCCCACAAGAAACTCGTTGCGGGCACAGCAGTGACAATGTGCTGGAATTTGTTTAGTATTAAGACACGCTTCGTGGCAGGTAACCGAAGATAATCTATAAAGGACAGCCCTTCAGTCACTTTAACTGCAACGCACCATGTATTCAGTTCATGGAATAAAACATATTTTTTTAGGGAAAAATGTATCTGTATTTAACAGAAAATTATAAGAAGTTTACCATATATTCATTGAATTGCACAGTGGAAAATATAATGGAAGTTCCAACATCTGTATGGTGCCATTTTCTCCAATAGAACACACCTAAACAAGAATGAACTGAAAGTTTTCAAGAAACTAGATAGTTTTAACGCCTGAAGTGTTTTCAACTTTTGAAAGAGCACTACAAAATCTGACAGTTAAGTTGAAAAATAGTGCTCCACTCAGACTCGGAGGATGGTCCGGGGTGGTTATAAGTTATAACTCAATGGGCGAGAGTAGATCATAGATTACAAAGAACAAATTCTCATTTCTTTAATATACTAAATACATGTTCTCCCTTTTATATGGTAATTATTTCAGTCCTCAAGTAAGTGATCTCTAACTGATGTAATCGGAAACTAATTCAACAATTGTAAAGAGATAACTAACTGATAGATATGTGGCTGCAACTGTTTGATCAGAACCTAGGAACAAATCTGTACTCTCTATGGTTTTCCTATTTTTTTTCAGTTTGAACAGCTATTTCAGCACACATTTCACCCAATCTTTTGTCTTATTAAAGTTGATGTTCTGTGCTTTTATGGGAAGTGCGTTTTTACAGTTTAAACTGGGAAGTACTGAATCAAAGTTACACTTGCAGAAACAGGGCATATGCACGTTATGGCAGAACAGGGCAATCTTCTGAATAGATTTGTTAACACCTCCTAACTTTTTGACAAACATGCTACTTTCGTGTGCATCATTCACTACTTTTTTCCAAGACAGACATATATGCATAAGAAGTCGTTAGTTTTTCATAAATTAAGTGTAACACATGCATGACCGAATATATCAACATCACGTTGCATCGTTTCTTGCAGCCTTCATTGCAGTAGTAATACTTAGAGATGCCTTAGTTGTATGCGAAATCATTCCTTTCTTATGATTTGGTTGGACTAATTCAAATTCAGTGTAACACATGCATGACCAAATATATCAACATAACGTCACATCTTTTCTTGCAGCCTTCATTTCAGTAGTAATACTGAGGTACAATCATCAGTGCCGCAAGACTGACCTGAACCCAGAAGCTGAATGATGCCATATAGGCTGAATGATCAAGAGCAGCAAATGGAAATAAAACCATAGAAGACTGAAGTTACATGTGAACCATATAGGCTGCTTGCCGCTGGAAAGCTTGTAATGTGCTACGAAGAAAACTCTCTATTTCTGTACAATAATCGTGTCTTCCACGTCTAGTGGTTCTACTTGTGTCTGTGGCTACCAACCATCTGTACAATATAGTATTGCAGTCAAATTGTGAAAACGTTGGATGTTGCCATGTTTCGATGCTGTAGAACTTAATGTCCGTAGGGACGAGCCCACAGGTATATTGGTGATGCGGATGCGTCATCTAGAACAATCAGTGTCGGAAGGCTTGGTATTAGCTGAGGATTTGGGCCTACGTTGTGTATTGGTTGCATCTGACTGCTTGAAGGTGATAAACAGCCTGAAGACTATGATTTAGGCCGCTGTAGTTGTAGTATCATACAGGAGTTTAAGGAGAGATCTAAAAGCTGCAGAGGTCGACATGGAAGCATAGAACGGCTATCTTCGCCTTTACCTCTCCTGCTGTAAAGCCTTCCCCTCCCATTTTCTTGCTGTACCTTGTATGGAACTACTCCCTCTGTTCACTTATGTCAGGCAGTTCTTGCTGTACCTTGTATGGAACTACTCCCTCTGTTCACTTATGTCAGGCAGTTTAGATATTTCAAATTTTCAATACGGACTAGATGGGGATCAAAATGAGTAAATCTACATACTAAATACGTCTACATACATATATTTTTAAAAATAAAGCTAAAAGCTCTTATAAAAGTGAACGGAGGGAGTAGTTACTACCAACGACATCATGATTAATAACAATTATTACTATTAAGGCAGCAACAACAACTGCCAATCAAGAGGGCATTCACCATACAAACGTTTCATAAACTGAAACAATGCACCGCAAAATCAGAAGCGGGTCAAACTTACGTCAATTTCACATCTCAACCGAGTGAGAAAAATATGATCCTCTGAGTATCTTATGTACACACAGCCGATTTATTTTCAATGTACAAAAACATGCATGCCTTGACTTACACTGCTATTTACCTTTCTATATAGCATGAGAACAAACATCTTAATTACACGGGTACTGTCAACTACATTCTAAGAGGAGAACACAAACGAAAACGCCATATATTTACACATCTTGCCTACATACAGGGCATGAGCTATGGCCAATGAGCCATTGGTCCACACAAGGCTGGTGGAAGGTGTGAGAACACTTTGGCAACCTCCTCGCCGTCTCTCCCGTCATGAGATCCTAGGACAAGAACAGAGTGTAAGTGTCGAAAATAAAGTTAAAATGAGTAATCCGTCCATCCGGATACATAGGTGATATACAGGGCGTATTTTGAATGATTACTACTCCATTAGTGTGTAGTTTATGTGATCCGAAATTGATGTCATAGGATTCATATTCAAATAATTTTCTATCACATAAAACATATCTTAATGGAGTAATTGTCGGTCTATATACCAGGACCAAAGGAGTCGTGAAAAACACAAGTATCGAGGTTGTTTCATCATATATGAATGACATGTACACATTATACTCCCACGCAATTTTAAAGAAGGCACAGAGAAAGTTTGCTAACTTTCGCTCAAAAGATGTATAAATTTGGAAACTAACATATCACGTGAGGATGACAAGTGGAGCCTACGGCAACATGTAGAGGGCAAACTGGTGTTACTTATAAACTTCTTTCTGGCGTGTTACTAACTAATTTGCTACCAAAAGCTGGTCACCAAATTTCCAGATAGGTCTGAGCAAAACAAAATCAAGCAAAGAAGATAAACTCCAGATACAAATTTTATCAAGTGCTGCTTGAAGTTATCCACTGAGTTTCGAATTGTGATAACTTCCATGATTGCAAGCCTTCGAAAAGCACAATATGGCATAACAAATAAGATTATATCAAAGAAACTGACCAGATAAGATATATCCGCCAAATTATAATTATGCTAACATATATTTCATCTTCTTTTTAGATACTACCCACATATTTAAAATTTTAAACAATAAGTAATTCCATCTTGTAAACAGTGAAATTTCTCCAGAGTTAATTAGATTACAAAAATTCCAAAATAAGATGATATTGAGATGATTGCCATAATTCTCCACCTCTGTTATGCCAACGGTAAGTAAGATGATTTCAAACCATCCAGCCAGACAATACCTACCGGACTATATATTAAGGCAGCATAAATTACAGATTATAAACTATGAAATTATATCACTACTGCTACGTACATTCGAATAAAATATGTAATATAATGTTACACTTGTACCTGCAGGCAAATAGGGCAAGACAAGTTTTCACCCATTGGCTCTTGCTTCTGATCAATCACCATATGGTACGGCAACTTCTTCAAGTTATCTTGTGAGAGCCCATCATATGAAACTTCTCCAAGGATATCATGCAGATCATCATTGCCAAACTCTGTAATACCAACCTGTCGAATATCTAAGCTTCAGTACGAAGAATTATGTGTGTTGCAAGGAGTAGAAATTTCACTGTATCAACTAAATTTCGTTTTACTGTCCTCTCCATATAATTTATATGAAAACATTATCAAATGGGTCAGTATACAGGTACAAAGATTGCCACCATACAAAGAATGGTCAATGGAAAGAACTCTCCAATTGGTAGCAAGCATGAAAAATAACTATCATTTGGAAACTTTCCCTAACAAAGGATATTGCGTTACTGTTTGGGGTATAGAGCAACTGACCTGCCAACGATATGCCATATACACTGCTGGCTCATACTGCTCGCCCAGAAACCGAGCATGAAGGAGCTGGTCCACGAAATCCCCCTGGAAAGCGAACAAACATTGTTGTGTAAGAAAATCCGCTACGGATGATGGAGAAACCTTGCATTAAACAATGAAGAATATTTTCTGTAATTCAAGCCAAAAAATGCAAGCAGCAGCTCTAATTTAAAGCACCATCAAAATAATGAACTGCAGTAATAATGCTACTATCCAATGGCTATGTTTTCAAGACTGATTTGCTGAAGAAGCTTACGGCGCGGACCATGGAGGATGTACTCTGGGGGGTCGATCTGTCGGCGCGCCAATAGGCGCGAGAAGCCTCGAGGACTTCAATGGATAGGACAGCGCCAGCGAACGCCCCCAATCCAGCCCCTCGGAGAACGCCGCTGTCGGAAGCTCTCCCGGCCAATGCGCCGGTGACCGCCCCCGTCAAGCCTCCAGCTTCGGACACAACGAAAAATCCACACCAAAATCAGATCACACAACCAAAAACCTCGGCAAGCAAATTTTCTACTGCTATAAATTTCAGTCGTGGAGGCTGGCTGTGTCGGCCGAAGAAATGGCCTCCTATCCCTATTCCACCAACCAGGAGGCGCCTGAAATCGCCGACAAACGCGTCAGCCAAGAAAGCAGGACGAAGGGCGCTTACCGACCGCGAAGATGCCGGTGAGCACACCGGAGAGGACGCCGGCGACGAGCCTGGGGAGGCACGTCGCCGCGCGGCGCTCCTCCGCCGCCGCCGCCGCCGCCGGGGGTCGCGGCGAGACCGCCTCCGCCGGCGCCACCTCCATCGCGATCGACGGTCACCAGGGGCCTCCGCGCTGCAGCTTAGCGCGGCGTCGGGGGTTGCGTGCGTGGTGGTTGGAGCATGGAGGAGGCGGAGGTCGCCGGGATGAGAGTGGAGAGGCGTGACGCAACCCCGAAAACGAGTCGCCGCTTGCCTGCTGGCACTGGCTGGTGCCCGTTGCTTAACGATTTCCTGTATTTTGTTCCATTTTCTACGCTTTAATTTTGGTTAGTACCACAAAATTACTCGCGGGTTCAAGCCTTGGATTGACAGACACGTACCCACTCCGTTTCTCAAAACAAGGCACGCACGTTTTTCTAAAATTTAACTCTGACAAAGAATTTGATCATTGGTTATGTGCCACTAAATTATACTCCCTCCGATCCAGATTAAGTGTCGCGAGAAAATACCTGCTCACGTAGCCCAGTACTAGTTACGACAATCTTTTCAGATCGGAGGTAGTAGTGTCGCAAGAAAATACTCTGACTAATTCTTGATCAAAGTTAAAATTTTAGAAGCGTGAGCGTACTTTTTGAGGGAATAGAGGTAGTAAATAAAAAAGGCACAAAAATTGGAGGCCATCTTTTGTCCTGCTATAGCAAGACAAATCAATTCCAGAAGATCTTTGTGCCACATATCTTTCAACAATCAATTACATCCGTACTAGAATGCATATAAATTATATCAAAAGTCAGACTATGTGAAGTTTGACCAAGTTTATAGAAAAAATATCAATTATTATAATATTTTATAAATATACTATAAAAATATATTTAATGATGTATCTAATAACATTGATTTGACACTATAGAGGTTGATAGTGTTTTCTAAATTTTTGGTTTAACTTTGCATAGTTTGATTGTTGTCCAAATTTATATGCCTTCTTTGTAGAAATGGATGTAGTACGTTGACATGATTTATTTGGGAAAATATGTCAAATCACATGTTTGATTCGCTCCGCGATGCATGCATCTCCATCTTAGCTTTCTTCTAAGAATTGTCCCTCGAACATGGTGTTTCCCCTTTCCTCTACCGTGCCCCCCTTCACATAAACCGTCTCTATCATGAATTCCTTATCACTATCTCGCCTCCTTGACATCGCCTCCACAACTATGGTACCATATGTTTTTTGTCGTTGCAATCTTGTTCTTCTGTTCCTCTTGTTCATAAGAGATGATTGACGCCCGGATGGAGATTTGTGGCACCCGAGCAGTGTGCTCTGTGTTTAAAATTTGAAAATGGCAAATTTGAGTTTTTAAAATTGTCATGGGTACATACACATGGTGTTTACGTATGCAAATTTTCGATTAAGAAGGTCGTATTCTGAGTTAAAGAAGAAAAAACAAAATTGTGGCGGTGAAAAAGGAAAATAGCTCTTTTTCCCCGACTTTCTCTTTTTCTATAGCCCAACATACTAAGTTTTTTTGTTGCAAAACTTCTAACGTGCATACAAAATGTGTATATGTAGTTGTATTTCAGAATTTGTAGACCTAGGAATATCATTTTCGTTTTTTGTTGAAAAAATGAGAGCCATTGTGCTCAGGAGCTACCAATGATCTTTGTTCATCATCGTCTGCAACATCTTATTTTTCTGGCTAGTCATCAATGTATTCTTCTTCATTTTCATCATCACTTCATTTTCGTCGTCACTGATTCGTCGTTACTGTGGATACTCTACCTCCTCATCGGCAGCGGAGAAGGGGCAAAGGCAATGGTGTTCGGTGGTTATATCTCGTATGCAACCCACCCCATCCTACCTCCGAAAAACATGTCAACAAATGCATCCCTTGTTTTACGGATTGTGCAATGTCATACTCTCTTCGTTCACTGTTATAAGACTCTTTTAGTATTTTCTAGAAAATACATGTATCTTAGAAAATACATGTATCTAGACGTATTTAGGGTGTAGATTCACTCATTTTGATCCTATCTAGTCCAATTTAATATATCTATAAGATCTTAAAATACCTATAAGATCTTATAACAATGAACAGAGGGAGAAGTAAACATATAGGAGCAAAGGGAAATTTTGAAGAGATACAACCCTTTCGAATCAATGAAATATATTTTTTAATGATATGCTAGGAGTAGAATTTTAGCACTTTGATACCAAAAAAATCCTGGCGTGGATTGAGGAAGAAATTGAGCTAACCCACTGCCGTGGTGCATCAACTCCGGCCTCAGTCTGCTCGTCGGGAGGGTTGAGTACAGCCATCAGAAACAAATCAAACGAAAGCAACAGCATAATATCCAGAACATGACTGGATATTGTACACGGGAGAATCAACAAATTCCGATCAGAACAACGAAGAGGAATCCAGATTCAGACACAACAATCGACGAGTGTACCCACGCATTAACATAGCATCGTCTTGATAAGCATACAAATAGGAGATAGTTCAAACATATAAACCACCCAGATAGCACACTTTAGTTTTGTAGTTGCACAAGTTTGTAATAAGAGAACAATGATCCAGTACCCAGGAGGGAAACAAGCCATCTTTATTCATGTAGTGGCTAGATGTGGGGACGATGGACGCATATCAAGACCATGCAGGATGCTTAGTCATCGTAGTCGTGGCGACGGTTGTGGTGGTGTTTCTCGTAACGCTTCTTCTTTTCATCATCAGAGTCGTCATCGCGGCAAATATTTAGGGTTGGTAAAAAGATCTAATTTTAACATTTCAGATGTTTCTTCCAATATAGACATCACAATGTTTGTCAGCTAATACACTAGAATCATCCTTGCCCGGCCAAAAAAAAACAGCGAACAGGTAGTACAAGCAAAGATGCCAGCAGTACAAGAGAACAGAGGTTGTAGGTTTTCTCACAGTTTCATCAACTTAAATGTACATACATGGTATTTACTCCAGAGAGAAATGCATATGTAGAGATGACAGATTTTTAATTGTAGAGTTCAAGAATTGTACACGGATAAGAGTCATAAGATTTGCATTCTTATAGGTGGGGGTTTAACATAGACGAATGACTATTGTTGCAATTTCCACAAAATTGTTTAGATACACTGTTCTAACAAATTCTGATGGGACAGATAACTATGGTATATGCATGAGTAGTTTACAACAATATCAGTATGGCTGTATAGAGTGGATCAGCACCGTAAAATAATCAAAACAACATACATAATCAATTATTGTTGTCAATACTGAGATAAAAGGACACATTTATACAGTGGATCGGTACCATCAAACTCGTATTTATGTTCATGTTTGTACGAGAAATCTTTCCCCCGTGCACTAAGCACCAATTAAAATTTAAACTGATCAGTTGAATCGAACATGCTTCTTCTTTTTACATCAACAGAACGTGCTTATGTAATAATAAGAATCTAATATTCAGCTAAACAGTTTTCAGCATATATCCCTCCGTTCTACACTATAAGATGTTTTAGTTGTTTCACATGTTGTCTAGATTCGAACTAAAATGAGTGGACATATACACTAAAACGTGTCTAGATACATGTGTATACATGTGAATGTGGAAAAGGTCTAAAACATCTTATATTGTGAACGGAGGGAGTATATATCTACTATATCAGCAGCTCCTTTTTTCCTTTAACACATATAAAGCGGATTTCTGAACTTTGCATTGATATGCTAACTCAAAGCCCCAGTTCTATGATGAGCTGGTATCAGCTAACGATCATATCTAATTGAATGGCAAAAAATGGTCGCAGCCATTACATCCTGCATACTAGAAGAGCTAATGCAACCACATCCACAAGTAATAAGCATCCAACCTTTCCTCGACAATTCATTAAACAGGTTAATCACTACAGCATGCATAGGTAGAAAACAATAAACGATCACCGAAGACGAGAACTTACATGCTTCTTGCGGCCCTATTCCTCTTCCACGCCGTAGCTCGGCTTCTCATACGCGGCACTGTCCATAGCCATATGAACCCCGAGTCTCCTCTCCATACGGCTTGGGCTTCTGGTAGCCACCAGAGCCATACGCACCTTCGACCTCATCTTCAACCCTCCTCCCACCATACCCACCACCACCGCCGTACTCATGTCCCCCCTCCGGCCTACTACCGTACCCGGATCCATAGCCCTCCTCCGGCTGCGGCTTCCTCCCGTACCCGGAGCCATGCTCCGATCCGTAGGTCTGCTCCACCTGCGGCTTGGACCCGTATCCAGATCCATACTACATAGGTCTCCTCGACCTGCGGCTTCCTGCCGTAGCTCTCCTCCTCCTGCTGTGGCCAGTGCCTTGGTGCATCAAGCCCAATCTCGTTATGAGGGTTCAGGACAACCAGCAGAAACAAATCAAACGAAAGCAAAAGCATAGTATCCAGGACATGGCTCAGAATTCTACACTGGAGAATCAACAAATTCCGATAGCTGGAAGAAAAACATCAACAATATCAGGCATTGACACAGAATCTAGTTTCAAATACACCAATCAACCAGTGTTAATGCTCGTACCACAACATCTTAAGCATACAAACAGGAGATAATTCAAACATATAGGGAAACAACACCATCTTTATTCGTGTAGTAGCTAGATGTGGGGCAGCGCAGATCAAGACCACGTTGTATGCACAGTCATCATAGTCGTGGCGACGGTTGTGGTGGTGCTTCTCGTAACGCTTCTTCTTCTCATCATCAGAGCCATTGTCGTACCGCTTCTTCTTTTCATCATCAGAGTCATCGTCGTCATCCTGTAAAGCAGCAGCAGGACATATTTAGGGTTAGTAAGAAATATCTAATTTTAACATTTCAAAGGTTGCTTGTACTATAGAAAGCACAATGTTTGTCAGCTACAAGAGATGCGCTAAAACTACCAAAAAAACAGCAAACAGGTGGTAGGAGCAAAGATGCGAGCACTACAATACAACAGAGGGAAAATATAGTGCTATTACTGTAGGTTTTGCCACACTTTCTTTAACTTAAATTTACATACATGGTACAGAAATGCATATGTACAGATGACAGATTACCAAATGTACAATTTCACTGTAGATGAATATGAGGCATAAGATTGCATCCAAATTGAGTCATAAGATTGCATCCGAATACGAGTCATAAGATACATTCCTATAGTTAGGTTTAATGTAGATGAATGGCCATAAGATACATTCCTATTTCTGCTGTAACAGATAACTATGGTGTATTCTTGACAATTTTACAACCATATCAGTATGCAAGTGAAATAGTGAGCGAGGAATTTGAACAGCACAGATGGGCTGTATAGAGTGGATCAGTATTGTCGAATAATAATAAAAAACATACACAATCAATTATTGTTGTCAATACTGAGATAAATAAACACATACAGTGGATCAGTATCATACTATCATCAAACTCATACTTATGTACTGGAACATGTTTACTGCTAAATGAGAACAAGAGGTCCCAGTGCACTCGGCACGATTTAGCATTTCACCTGATCAGCTGAACAAAACATGTTTCTGTTACAACAACAACCTAAGATTTTTTAGCATCTAAACCTAGCAACTCCTTTTTTTTCCCTTTACCACGTATAAAGCATGATTTCTGTATTTTGCATTGATATGCTAACTCAAAGCCTGCCAAATTCTATGATGAGCTGGTATCAACTAACGATCATGTATAGCTGAATGGCAAAAAAAAAAAGGTTGCATCCACCACCTCCTGCCTACTGGAAGAGCTAATGCAAGCACACTGAAAGAGCATGGTGCCCCCATGTGTGGTTTTGGTAATTAATGACAATCCTTATGGACTAATGTTTGCATTGATATATCCTTAGATCTTGTCCATAGGAAAAGGTTGGAGTTCATGTGTTGGACTCTAGAAGATTATAAGATGACCAAGATCTTATTAAATGGTTTATATGAAGAATGGTCATGTATAGAGTTGAGCATATTACAAGCATGTCTTGAAGAATGAGATGGCGTGGATATTCATGTTCGCCTTCAAGACATCATCTTTGTGAAGAGAGAAGGAAAGATACAAGTTGATCAAGGCTAAGTGCAAAGAATGGATTCAAGTGATCAACACACAAAGCTACATGTTGTACCATGTGGGATCTTGTGATCCAATGGTATGGTAAGCAATTGTCTATATAGCTTTGTGAACTAACCCATATACATGTGTGTGTGTGGAGTATCTATGTGGGGTTAGGTATCTTCCCATGGGCATGCATCAAAGGAAGATTTCATATAGCCCATGGCGGATGACGTCAAGCGGTGGTCGTCATCAAGATAATGGCCAAGTGAAGATGTTCCTTAAAGTGGCTCTCCCATATTGTGTATGGGGGAGCATTTCACAAGTCTTCATCAAGCGGAGCGCAATCAAGAAAGGTGATCCAACTTGAGGTGATCAAGATCGTCATCATCTAGCTCAAGTGGATTGCGCAAGGCAAAGGTATGACCTTGATAGGGTTTCTATTTTACCGGTCTCATGGTGTTAGTAAGAGACCGGATTATAGGATAGATGCCACACTTTCAAGAGGGGCTCTCGAATAAGTAACTTGATCGTATCATTCGGAGAGAGCTCAAACCTTTGCATACTTGGCATCATCTTTCTTGGTTCTTATTTGGCTTTTCTCCATGTGTGGTTTTAGAGCTTGTCATGATCTTCACGGCAAGCTCAAGTTCATCAAAAACGGATTTCGTATGGAAAACTTATTGCGTTTTTGGTGTTGGAGGTTTTACCGGTCGTTCTATTTTCGAGAGGTTTAACCTTTCCACATTTGGTTTTATGATTCATTGTTGGACAATGATGTTTCTCTGTATATTCTTGATGAGCTCGTTGTTGTGATTCCAACGAGCCAAAGATCATCAAAAACGGAGTCCGGATGCAAAAGTTATTGTCGTTTTGGTGTTTGATGTTCCTGCTGTTTTCTAAGGGGCGGTAGTACCGCCCGGTACCGCCCGAGGTATCGCCGGAGCAAACAGAAGGCTGTTTTCAGCGGTACCAAAAGCGGTGGTACCGCCGGGGCGGTAGTACCGCTACCCGGGGCGGTAGTACCGCTGCTTGGAGCCCGTTTTCAGCCTGTTTTAGTGTTCTAACTTCCCGGGGCGGTAGTACCGCTGCCTGGAGCCCGTTTTCAGCCTGTTTGAGTGTTGTAACTTCCCGGGGGGCGGTAGTACCGCTGGGGCCAGCGGTAGTACCGCCCCGGCGCGAATCTGCACCCAACGGTTGGATATTTGGGTGACCTATTTAAGGGGCCTTCTTCCCCAATGGTTCCCTAACCTTTCTAGCAAGTTTTGCCCTCCATTTTTGACCTCCAAAAGCTTGCTTTCTCTCAATCCCTCCAATGATTCTTGCTCATTCTTGAGGGAAACAAGAGAGGAGATCTAGATCTACATCTCCACCAATCAATCTCTCCTCTAAGTGAGGGGAGCATATTGGATCTAGATCTTGGGATTCATTTGTTGCTTCCTTGCTCTTCCTCTCATCTTCCTCCATAGCATTAGTTGCTTTGGTGGGATTTGAGAGTGAATTGCTTTGAGCACTTCTTGTGTTCTTGCCATTGCATTAGGTGCATCGGTTTGAGTTCTCCACGGTGATACGTGGAGGTGAAGTTTGAGAAGCTCATTACTCTTTGTGGTTCTCGTTGCATCTTGGGTTGCTTGTAACCCTAGGTGCCTTTGTGAGTCTCGGAGGAAGTCCGAGGCATTGTTGGGAGGCTCCAACTCATTGTGGAGTTCCCCGACCTTTGTGTATCGGTTTGGTCAACGCCTTCAAGTCGACCTCATAGTGGAACGAGCCAATCCCTCACGGGTGAAGCTCACGGAGAATAGGGTGAGCACATCCGTGCTATTGGAGCGCCTAGGTGGCTCCACACCCCTCCAACGTAGACGTACTTCCTTTGGGAAGGAACTACGGGAAACATCTCCTCGTGTCCACTTTGCGGTTACTTCTATACCCAAACCTTTACTTATGCATTTACCTTTGTGATAGCCATCGAGCTTGAAGTTATCTCTATTGCTATCACTTAGTTGTTTTCTTGCTTAGCATAAGTTGTTGGTGCACATAGGTGAACCTAGTTCGTTTAGGTTTTGTGCTTGATAAATTAAACGCTAGTTTTATTCCGCATTTATTCAAGCCTAAACCGTAATTATTTTAAAACGCCTATTCACCCCCCCCCCCCCCCCTCTAGGCGACATCCTCGATCTTTCACACACCCACAAGTAATAAGCATCCAACTTTCCTCAACAATTCACTAAACAGGTTAATCACTACAACATGATGCATAGGCAAAAATAGTAAACGATCACCGACAGGAACTTACGCGCTTCTTGCGGCCGTATTCCTCTCCGCCACTGTATTTCGATTTCTCATACGCAGCACTCTGTCCATAACCATATGAACCCTGAGTCTCCTCTCCATACGGCTTGGGCTTCTGGTACCCACCAGAGCCATACGCACCACCTTCGACCTCATCTTCAACCCTCCTCCCACCGTACCCGCCACCACCGCCGTACTGCTGTGCCGCCTCCGGCCTGCTACCGTACCCGGATCCATAGCCCTCCTCCGCCTGCGGCTTCCTCCCGTACCCGGAGCCATGCTCCGATCCGTAGGTCTGCTCCACCTGCGGCTTGGACCCGTACCCAGATCCATAGCCTGATCCGTAGCCCTCCTCGACCTGCGGCTTCCTGCCGTAGCCGGAGCCGTAGGTGTCCTCCTCGACCTGGGGCTTCCGGCCGTACCCGGATCCGTAGGTGTCCTCCGCGCGCTGGGGCCTGGATCCGTAGGATTGCTACAGCTCCTCCTCCTGCGGGCGGAAGCCGTAGGCGGGCTGGGGTTTGGATCCGTATCCGGAGTCGTCGCCCCCGCCACCGTACGAGTGCTCCTCCTGCTGGGGGCGGAAGCCGTAGGCGGGCTGGGGCTTGGATCCGTAGCCGCCGGAGTCGTGGCGGCCACCGCCGGATCCGTAGGATGGCTGCTGCGGCTGCTCGTTCTGGGGGTGGAAGCCGTAGGCGGGCTGGGCCTTCTGGTGGTGGCCGTAGGGGGAGGGCTCCTCGGCGGCGTAGTGGGGCGCGTCGTAGGAGGTGGAGGGGGCGGAGCAGGGTAGCAGGTCTCGTCGGAGGGCGGGAGCGCGGGGCGGCCGAAGGTGACGAAGAGGTCGTAGCCGCCGCCGTAGGGCGTGGGGTCGAACTCGTCGAAGTCGTCGGGCTCGTCGTCGCGGGGCCGAGCGCTGCCGTAGTACGACGTCGCCATGGCTGCTGCTGCTGCTGCGCTGGTGAGACGGATGGGATCGGTGCGGGGGATCGGGAGGGACGAGGGAAGAGTGGTGGTGCGACTTTGGGAGGAGGCGCGGACGCGGAAACTCCAAGTGCACCGGGAGCATGTGCTCCCGGTTTTTTTCGAAAAAATATAGAAAATTGAAAACTTATCAAAATATTCTGAAAAAAAATCATGCACGTACCTGAGCATGGCACATGTCATCGTGCAAAATTACGCGACGAAATGACATCGTACCTGCACATGTCAATTTTCTATATTTTTCGAAAAAAACCGGGAGCACATGCTCTCGGGTGCACAAACGCTGGAATGGACGCGAGATCTGTGGAGTCACGGGGTGCACGTGGTGGCTCAGTGGCTGGCCGGTGGGACTGGGCCGGTGACCGGGACAGCCGGGGTGGCTGGTTCGGGAAGATGGACAGCCGACAGGGGACGACGCTGGATGCGCGGTACCGGAGATGGGATCAGTTTTCCTCCCGATATGGCCGCTTGCGAGTTGCGACGGATGAAAATGTGAGAGGGCGTTTTGCCTTCCGGGTGCATAGGCTCCTGTTATTGTTTCAAAATTAAAAATATGAAAAAAAATGAATTTTTTTTTTTGTGACAACCCAACAGGTTGCGCATATGGAGAACAAAAAATCGCATCACTACGTAACACCCTAGATCAATCTATAAAGATGCAACTACGAGATTAGATCTAGTACTCACCCGCACCTGTAGCGAAAGTAGATGTCGATATAACCTGATGAAAATTGTTACAGCCAAGTCAGGCTGTGAGAATAACGCGGATTCCCCACTCCAGCATATATATCAAAGGTAGGATCTCTCTACTAAGCCGCTCTTGTTTTCGAAATTAAAAATATGAAAACATTTTTTAAAAATCTGAACAAATTTTTTGTGATAACCCTGTTGGGTTGCGCATATGGAGAACAAAAAATCGCATCACTACATAACACCCAAGATCAATCTATAAAGATGCAACTACGAGATTAAATCTAGTACTTACCCGCACCTGTAGCGGAAGTAGATGTCGATATAACCTGATGAAAATTCTTACGGCCAAGTCTAGCGGTGAGAATGACGCGGATTCCCCGCTCCAGCGTATAGATCAAAGGTAGGATCTCTCTACTAAGCCTCCACGCGTACATAGCTTTAACCCGCCAGCACCCCGTCGTACAGAACTTGATGCGGTAGTGAGAGAATTGTCAAGCTTAATGCGTTAACCACTACTCCAAAAAAGATCAATCTTATGGAAAGAGCCAGACAGTCCACTTATACAATTCAAACCCCCCACCCCTCACATGTGAGGTCAGAGGTATGACTCAAGAGGCCAATACGTGGACTGAGGGTCATCAACAATTTTTTGGGAAAAATTGTGTCACACGGGACTCAAACTCGAGACCTTGGCTCTGATACCATGTCAAGCATCATGCGCTAACCACTATTCCAAAAGACCGATCTTATGAAAAGGGACAGACAATCCACTTATACACTTCAATAAGAACAACCTTTCAGCGTAGGTGTAGATTAGATCTACGTGAGAGGTAGAGAGTTTTCTCAACACATGAGATCTAAAGAGAGGAGAGAACCACAAGAGTCAATTGTGTGTCTCTCATAGGGCAGGAGGTGGGGTATATATAGGAGGAGGGGGAGGGCAACCAACTTGGGGAAGGGGCTCCCTCACCTTGGCCACCGCCGACCTAGCGTTGCGGTGGGTGCGCCGCACCCCCTCCCCTTTGAAGTCAGTTGGGAGTTGGGCTCCAAGTCCAAGTTTAAGTTCAACTCAACCCATTTTGGGCCTAATCCGAATTGGCACATTGGGGCTTTCCTTACCCCCCCCCCCCCCCCCCCCCCCCCCCCCCCCCCCCCCCCCCCCCCCCCCCCACACACACACATGGTAGCCCAAGGAGAGCTTGACACCGGCCAGGATAGGCCCCATGCGGCTACCCCTTGTGGGGCGCAGCCCTAGGGCACCCATGGCCCCCCTCAGGTACGTCCGCCCTTTCCCGGGTTTTTTCTGGAACCCTTCGGATCACTATATACCTTCCATATAAAATCTCAGAAAAATTTCGGCAATGATAGAAACTATTTCTACAACCTTGGAACATCTCATTCATGCTTATAAATTTTCCGGAACACTTCCGGGGTCTCTCCGACATCGACATCGTACGTCTTCTCTAGAATTGTCCAAAACTCTTTTTTAGTGTCACCGATAACATCGCCATGTTTCCGGTGTCTCTCAAATCTCCACACTGTACAAATATCCCTCAATAAAAGATGAAAACACACCTTAAGCATGTGACCCAGTAGGTTCGGTAATACACAGACGTGTCCGGAACAACTTCTGAATAATAACCAACATCGGAGCCATGGACGCCCATGAAGGTTCCCATGCATACACGAATACATCGAGCAAACCTTTAAGTCACTCATATTGTAATCCCTTTGCTTCACGATACTAGTGATGTCCCGAGGTGAGATATCGGTATCCTCGTGAACAAATCTCTTTGATTACTATACCCGTTATACTCGTACCAACATCACTCACGTTTTCTCATTTCGTATTTCGATATCCTCATGAATAATTTCACGTTGTGTTTGGCCAGACAATGGGATGATGTCGTACCCGGAGTGTATCTCTCCATCGTCAGGAGGAGCAATATCCCATTTTGAAGAATCCAAGTTCCTTGCACACTTTAGAATATACCTGAAAACCATCGTTATGATCACCTAGGTACGAAATGAAGTTAGATAGGAATCTAAGCATACCTTTCAAGTATCCGGTCAACAGACATTCTCATGGTATAATGACATGTGCAAATGACAACTTCATAATTACATTGTAGATGATGAATAATATCTAATAGCAAGATCATATTATTGGGTCGGTTCCCTACCATTGTTCTGCCAACAATGTACTCTCACACTTGTTGACTTAATTAGTTCATGATCATAAAAATGAACTAATGAATCTGTAAGCTGTTGTAGTTGCTCTGAGATGAATCTGTAAGCTGTTGTAGCTGCTCTGAGGCCGCTATCTCCTTCACCCACAACCAGTTCGCTTACCCAAATTACCCGTAAGCTGTTGTAGTTGCTCTGAGGCCGCTATCTCACAGTTTCCCCTATGAATCTGAGTAACCGAACTGCCTAATCGCGACTGTTACAAATACATATGAGCATGTAGAGAACATAAGGAGATGTGGGAGCTTGAACGACTACACCTTGCCACCTACTTTCAAGGGTTAATGCATATAGTTCATGTGCAAAGAATCAATTAGCATTCTACAGGATATTTTTGTATACTTGTTACACCAAAAATAAGAAAATGAAGCAAAGAGAAGAGTCGGTAGTGCTGTAGTAAAAAATAGAGAATTTAGTATAAGCAACAGAATTTCTAGTGCAATCTGACTGCCAATTCTGACGAATTTGAGACGGTGTGATGATATACACAAGGCCCTGCCAGGGTACCTCTTGATGCTCAAGGCAAACGTATTGAAATCTTCTGTTGAACAACATCAGAACTGTATCTTAAAACATGAATCATCCAAAAGAGGCATGGCTAATCAAAGGAGGATCCCGTTCTACCTGTCACGCCGTCTCCGAACTCTGCTATGTAATTTGGGATTTTACCTCCTTTTTCCTTCACTTTCCTTTGCTGGATGAATGTGTTTATTTGCATTATCTTTCACCTGATGGATGGACTGAAGCAGTGATGCTCTGCAGATCTCTGCCAGCTTCAATGGAACATGTACAGCGGCATTTGGAGGACAAAACGACCAAAATCGCATTTTTCCCTCATTGACGTGCATTTGTTGTTGCTATACAAAAAAATGTAGTTACAGACGGGCAGCTGCTGGATGGCACGAGACCAATGCATCCTTTTTCTTAGGTTGCAGCTGATCTTGATCTCCATTTTGCTTTCCCCTTAGTCGTCAGTTTGATGTACTCGTCTTTTTGGTTGGTTGGCAGACAATTTTTTCAATACCCGTTTCAAGGCAACCATGATCTCTGAAAATGATGGGCGCGTCTTTGGGTCTCTACAATCAGACAAAATACAAAACAGAATTGAGACCATATGTTTATATGTAAAGAAAATTGGAAATATAAGACGGATGAAAGGCAAAGAAAAGTATCATAAGTTGGAGATATAACTAATAATAAAGGTAGACAAGAAAAGAACCATACTTTAATAAGATATCAAAAAGGTACAAAACTGTGCGACTTCTACTAAAAAAAGTAACATGTACCACACTGTTGAAAGCATGGCTATGGTGACCTGTCATTTCAGTATTAATCATCAGACAGTAACATGTGTATGTGTTATAATAATTACTATTTTATATATCATTCGCCGTACATCCTTTGTTGGTGCAGAGGCCGGGTCTAATGAAGCTTCCATTTTCTAGAGTAAAGTAGTCTATAAAAATTAATGTGAAATTCAGCGTGGCTTCCTTTTGCTTGCACAATTTTATACAAGTGGAAACATTATAGGAACTTCTAACAATTAATCATGCAAGCAGATAACCTAGAAATCTAATATCTGAACATGTTTACAAGATTTTGACTTCTAAACAGGAAACTAGCAAACTAACAATGAACTTGAAGATACAAATACCCCAGTTAATGTGTCATCTAGAACTTAGATGTATATGAAACAGCAGAAAGAGAATCATAATGTTTGCAGGCGACTAGGCATAGCATGACACTACTTTCTCTAGCGTAAAAAGGCGATTCGCTAGGGATGACAAGTGCCCTTTAAAGAGAGATTTACTTAAGTGTTCAGATCTCAGATCTCTTGTCAGTGTGTGAAGCTTTCAGTCTGAATCATGAATAAATCCCACATCAATAGCTCACAACTAAGTTGAATGTTCAGGAAGTATGAATTTTCATATGTATGTGTGTATACTTCCATGCATTATGTATTCACAACAATAGCTCACAATAAAGTTGGATGTTCATGAAGTATGGATTTTCATATATATACGTGTGTATACTTCCATGCATATGTATTGCGAGAAACGTGCATGTTTGCTAGTGTAACTATGAATCTATGATGTGACTAGAAAAATGCACAAGACGTTGAAAATGCTAACATCTTGCAGAAAAATACTCGAGAAAAGATTCAGGATGATAGAACCAATAATGCTCTATTAGATATGATGTATATGTTCATAAAAACATAGCAGCCAGCAAGTTAAAGCATACTAACGTCTGCCAGCACTTCTCGATTATCTCTGCTACAGTGGGATCCACATCGGCTGGAATGTCAAGGCGTCTCTGCTGAAAACCAACAGCTCCAACAACTTGCATGGGATTCATACCTTCCCATGGTTGTAACAAAGTACAAAGTTCCCATAATATCACCCCATAGCTGAAAACATCACATCTGCCATGTATTCAAGGGTAAACAAATCATTTCTCAAATAAAATACGGTAAAAGCACACAAATGAGAGAGCACAACATAAGCACTTACTTCTCATCCGATGGTTCATTTCGAAGTACTTCTGGTGCCATCCACTCTGCCTGCAATTGATGCAGATAGTCAGTAACATGTACAAGTATTTAACCTAGAACCATCTACGAGATCAGCAAACTTCTACGTTTAAGAGTACCGAGATACGAGAATACCAAACTTCTATGTTCACAAAAATGCATTTCTAGCTTGACCATAGTACAGTAAACAAACAGTCAGGGACCAGCTAAACCAGCTGTGCCTGAGCACTTGCGTGAAAATTGACATATCAAGGCGGTATGCTCTTTATTGATATACTGGTATTTCATCGTCTGACCATTCTTACAATCCTTGTCAGTCTCATACCTTTTGAGCTATATGTGGAATTGTCCAACCTTCTAGATCAGTTCAGACTTTTGGTTCTACTTGTTGGTGCATGAAATAGTAGAGGTCTTAGGTTTAAGTCTCGGCTTTTGCAAAAAAAATAAAAAAACTTGCCCTCCTTTTGTCCATGTTTAGGCCTTATCTAGCCACTTCTGACTACCTGAGAGGCCGTGTTGAAGTATACGTGGATTACCCAACCTTCTCCATCGCTTCTAACTATCGGTCGTACTGGTTGGTGCATGAAACTTAACACAAGACATAGACTAACTAGTACTCCTTTTGTTCCCTATTTATTGTCGCAGGTTGTAGTTGTACTACAAATTTGTGCTTCGTACTCTTTCCACGGCAATTAAAACGGAATGGAGGGAGTAACTACGACTCTACGAGTAATCAAATGATGAATCAATATGCAAAATCGACTACACAGGGACCAATTTGTGCTTTAATTTTGTTATCCAGGGTTGTTTGTGCAATATAGAAAAGCCCTTAAGTAATTTTGTTACCTCTTGTTGACTTCTCTGTAAATCTGTGGTGTACCAAGCCATATTTAATGCAGTATAGCACTTTCTAGGACTTGAGGCCTTTTGCCTCAATAATATATTTAATTTAACAGAAGATTCATATCAAAATAAATCAAGAAAGAGTCCTAATTATGCGTCTGGGCCTGGCCAACTAGTCAACCTTCTGTCAACCCCTCAAACTCGCCAATCACTAAAATCGAGTCTGCTAGCATTTCAATTTTTCCTAAACAGAGTTACTCCCTCCATTGAGGTGGGTTACAGAACATGGTATTACCCATACATGTCTATGACTTTTGCATTGAGGTGGGTTATAAATATTCCGGTTTGCCTAACTAGCTTTTGCCTACATTATCAATTGGCTAACCAACTTGCTTCTATTTCCGCAGCTAATCCACAGCAGGTTATAAATAAGTTCAGCTGAGCAAAGCTCGGCAAGCCCAAACTCAGCACATATCATGGTGTGAAAAATATAAGTTCATAAGAAAAGCAGAACCAACACATAAGCTGCATATCTCTTCTTGCTTCTCCAACGAAAAGGTTTATTATTCTCATATAAGTAGAAAAGGTTTGATTAAACATAATCATAAGCAAGCTTACTGTTCCAGCTGTGGATCTTGAGGAAAGGAAGGTATTATGCTTTATACGTGATAAACCAAAATCACAAACCTAGACAATAGCAAGACAATGAAAATGGTTATACAGGGATAAATGCCACAAAGAATTCAAAACATGTCACTGTTGATAGGACCTGCTTATTACCTTGACAACCCAATTCTTGTCAACAAGTAGGTTCGGAGACTTCAAATCTCGATGAACTACAACAGGGGTGCAGTTGTGCAAATAATTCATACCACGGGCCTGTGTCAAACAAGATTCAAGCAGGCAAGTTGGAAGAGGTTGTAAAATTTAGTCCAACGTTCTGCACAAGAGTGAACTAGGATAACAAGGACCCAGGCATACCACATCAAGTGCCATCCTTATACGCTTTTTTTCATCCAACTGGTTGTTGGGGCGACGGATCAACCGAAACAAACTACCTCTGCAGCATAAGCATCTTAGTTAGCAATTATGGTAGTCAACAAGTCCAGAATTCTACTGAGATCAAATAGTAAGATCATGACAATCTAAACCTGAAGAAAGCTTAAATATACTACTCTCTCTGAGTCATAATAGAGGTCCTTTTGGACACAGACATGGTATACCCAATAACACTTTAATCATCAGTTCGATGGTAGTAAATATTTCTTTATAGATGATCAAACCTACAAATGTGACTGATGCAGATTGTACAAAACCTAAATTGTGACTCAAGAGGGAGTATATATAGACATATATGCCTACATATTTTTGTTCTCTCGGTCAGGTCTGCATCGTACGTCGGTTTTCAAATTATTTTTTCCATATTCACTTCTGCATTTTCTGTTACATACCCACTTCTGTATTTGCAGTTACCTAATGTGTATGCTGCTCCTATGGGCACAGGTCCCCCATTTTTCAAAGAACATTCTTGTTGTCTGGTCAGGTCTGCATCGTACGTGTATTTTCTGTTACCTAATATGTATGCTGCTCTTATGGGCACAGGTCCACATTTTTCAAAGAACATTTTTGTTGTCTGGTCAGGTCTGCATCGTACGTGTATTTGCTGTTACCTAATATGTATGCTGCTCCAATGGGCACAGGTCCCCGTTTTTCAAAGAACATGAACACACAAATGTATTAAATGTAATCTTATGCACAGACACACACACACACACACACACACACACACACACACACACACACACACACACACAAAAAAAATGTCCAATCTGTCTGTACTGTAGAGAGCAAACGAAAAGAAAGTAATAGTGCATGATACAATCCTTGTCTTTTTTTGCTTCTCCGCAATATAGATGAATTTAATCATGAATTTTGGCATGTGTATAAGGCACTACATGTACTATTCTACATCAACAGTTTTTGAAATGTGCGCATACTAGAATAGCAGCAGCTTGGTCTAGAAGAGGAGCAGAGTTCTGTAATGTAAAATAAAGGAGGGACTTGGTGCCAATAAAGATGCTTCGGGAGTAATGTACAAAGAAATGGAGAAGCTGGATGCAAGAAAGAGAGAAGTTTGGCTCAGAAACACATGGCTTATCCCAGAAATAGTACGACGACATGATCTGTTCAATTTAAAATTAAAGAGAGGGGCCACAAACATTTTGTGCAATCCAGATCCAAAAATATCTCAACTAGATATAAACAAGACCTAGATTAGTTACTGCCTATTCCTACGTGAGATTTTTTACCTACCAAACGAGTGAACATATTGTAGAAGTATTGAGTAACTGTAGGTTATTCTGAGGCACCCATGTGCACACTCTTAACTTATAGTGCTAACGATTACAATAGAGCCGAGACTCAAATAGATACAGCCGGATTCTTACTAGGCCATGGATTCAAACTTGGACGCCCTCCAACAATTATTTACATGATAGTTGCTGTTTGATTTCCATGAGTTCAAAAGAACCTGAGAAAGTGAGTGTGATTGTATCTATGCAGGTTCTTAAGGTGTATGGATCTCAGACGGTGATTAACTCAGGAGTCTTAGTCTCTCAGAGTTCCCCTTAGGAGATCATTTGGCACTCCCTCATCTATGTATCCAAGGCCAGCTGAGCTTGTCTGAAGTCAAACTGTTTTTAGGTTTCACCAAGTGTATACGGAAAGTGCAAATGGCCCGAGATCCATGGAGCTGGGTTTTTTTCAAAAATTCAAAATCAATACTTCTAAGTTTTAGAAAATTCAAAACAAAAACCTAGGTGTAGATAATGTGGAACTTTTCCAGTGTGAAAAATCTCAATGCAAAAGATTCGTCGTATTCTAGGTTACACAAAAATTAAAAATCTGACAAAATTTCAAATTTTTGAAAATGTGTACTGTTCAACAATCCAGATGCACTCACCTGTCATTTTTCTCAGCCTAAAATACAACAAATTTTGCATCGCGATTTTGCACACTGATAGAGATTTCAACATTATCTACACCTAGGAATTCTTTTCCAAAAAAATTGAAACTTCCAAATGTGATTTTGAATTTTTCAAAAAAGAGCTCCATGGAGCTCAGCCTCCAAAATGCCGCACTCTTATATGGAAAGTGCAAAATATCAACATATACAATGTCCAATAAATATAGTATGAAAACATATTCCATGACAGACCTAGTGAAATTAATTTGGTAGTATACATGTTAATATCTTATATCTAACCCTGGTCAAACTTAAAACGCTTTGACTTAGGGTAAGATTAAGTGTCCATGTATACATACATGGAGGGAGTAGTTCACTACCTTGATCGTGTATTCCCAGCTAGTTGTTTTGTTTGTTACTTTGTTCAAAAGACTACAGTCGCAAAGATCGAGTAGCTACACATTTTCACAAGTTTAATTCATATCAAGAAATTACACTCTGCAATGGCTTTGTTTGAGAAAATCTTGGAACAGCACACATGAACCACCTGGTCTTTTTTCCTTCGTAAATGAAATAACAGTCTGTGAACTAATCAGTAATCACTCACTCATTTTAAGAAAACAATGGAAGAATAAAAGGTTAGAGGTAAGTATTGGATAAAAATATCAAACTCTGGGAAAAGTTGATGTCTAATTAACTCCTTATCCTTGGTATTGATCTAGATTTAGTTGCATTAAAAAGGAAAGAAAAATGCATCAAGGGAGAAAAACGTACCTTGGAAGAAATTCAGTCAAGATAGAAAGATTAGGTATACGAGTGACAGCACCCATAAAAAGAACAACATTTGGATGCCGCAGTCTCTTCATTATTCGCACCTATACAGCAACAAATAATGTCAAGAACATGTTTAAGTGTAGTATATATGTATATGTGTTTACTGCTGTAATACTCATAAAAGGTGTGAAGAGCAATGAGAGCCCTATTTCAAGCAGAATCATGAAAGTTATAGGCCTTAGGTCGAACAGAAGTTTTGTGTGGAGCTCAATGGACAGGTCTAACTATCAGTGATGGACTTGATATATTGGCAGAAATACTATTGCCACAGGCTATATGTATAATCAGGGTCTGCCATATGTATTTCTCAGATGTAATACACAAGAAATCAACATCAGCCAAATGAAAAATATGTGGAGGTTTAAATCTTTATGAATGTCTTAGGGGCACACAATAATTTGCACATTCTCGGTAAAAAAGTAAGCACACCGGTGCTAAAGCTATAACAGATCTATTATGTGATCTTCGGACATTTGGGTTGCAGAAAGTTTAATATACCTCAGCTTTTATATCTTCCAGAATATCACTTGAAATGTCTTGTTGCAAGAATTTTTTGACTGCAACTTCCTACAGGAGTAGCATATTAGAACGAAGCAAAAAGGAACATTACAAAAATGGTAGTCGAAGACATTACTAGGATTCGATGAAAACAGAGTGAAAAGGCGAATCATTTTTTAGTTAATCAAATCGACTAATTTCGTGGTGTGCTACTTTTTTACTTTCAGTGATTAATTTCGAAGCATCTGACAGTTCAAGTGAGCAACGCAGTAACTGATTAAGGAATCATAGCTAGAACAAATGTTAATCGGTTCATGACTATTATTTGAGGCAAAAGGTCAAGGAGACTCTACCTTATCAGTATACTGAAAACAACTACCAAAACAAGTAAGTTACAAAGCAGAGAGAATCAAAAGAAGAAGTGAAACAAAAGCAACAGCAAATGGGAAAACGGGCCACCGCCCAAGCAAGGAAAACAAGTAGTTGTG
Source organism: Poa pratensis (assembly GCA_947311845.1). Classification (NCBI taxonomy): domain Eukaryota; kingdom Viridiplantae; phylum Streptophyta; class Magnoliopsida; order Poales; family Poaceae; genus Poa; species Poa pratensis. Next base: position 16,311,235 of record CAMZMU010000122.1, read on the forward strand.
GTTAATCAGGATGGCCCAAGCTTGCATGGACAGGAGGTAGCTTTCACTTGCCCTTGAAGTCCAGAGCTGCAACTCAACATACATTCGCCGAATGATATTGGCCAGGGGAAATGATCGGTTGCCAAATATCAGCATATTCCACGCCTTCCACAGGTGCAGGGCACAGGCAGCAAAATAACAGGAAATAAGATTCACACAGCGCTGCTGCTAGCATGTGCTAGCCATGCTCTCACAGTAACACCGATGGTGAGCGAACGTGAAGCGAATGATGCAAAGACAGGTTGCTGTCGGACTCTTCGAGCACTATCATAGTGAAGCATACTCTGGTAGATAGATCCAACTGAAGGACAACAATCACATCTAGCATGACACACCAAAGTCTTCCTGGCCATGTATCACGATGTTGAGGGGGGCCATGAAAGCAAGCCAGAGGAACAACCTGTGCCTCAGCGGAATGGCATGTACCGAAATACAATCGCTGCACGAGGCATCCATGATTACATTTATCAGAGAATATGATTTGGTTCAGTTACAGTCAGGTGTCTACGTGCAATTTGTAACTAGAGTTGGTAGTCAATGATTCGGTGTGCTAAGTTCTACACAATCCAAAGTAAGAATTCATGCTGAACGTTGGAAATATGTTGACTATGATATAAGAACCTAACTTTTTGTGATTCAAGTTAAACCCATTAGATAAAAAGTAAGCGCATTATTCAACTTGGTGATAAATTTGAAACACGTTGAGCCAATTTAAATGAAAACTTACTGTTCCATGCCATTCCCCTCTATACACTTCTCCAAAAGATCCTGAGGGGCAAAAGAGGAGAAAGTTGTTAGTTGAAAAAGTACATTACAATACAACATTATTTTTCTTTCTGTTCTTTCATGGGAAAGCTATGTCAAAGATTCTAAAGCACAAAAAAGGAAGTGGAAGAAATACAATGCAACATTATTTTTTTATTTTTCATGGACGATATAACATTATCTCAGGATATCTATTTCATGTTATTACATGGGAAAACCATGTGGTGAATGATAGCTCAGTGATACTGCAAACGAGCTTATAGTTAAAATTTCAGAAGAGCTAGGAAGAAATATAATTTACGGGTTGAGTGTACCTAGCCCAACACGTTCTCCCAAAGTAATTTCTTCCCATTGGATCTCGAACTCCGCGACATCATCCATAGCTATATCAGATCTTACACTCTCCGTCCCGATTGACTTGTCAGATATTCTTTCAGCCTCCTGAGGCACTTCAACCAAGACATTTCCTTGCTCAAGGGCATTTTCTTCTCCATGATCAATTTCCAGCTGATCTTTATCCCAGAAGTCATGTCTAACTCCATGGCCTGGTCCATTTGCCTCTGAAGAACTTGGCAAGCTAAACAATTGACAACCAGGATCTAAGTATTCGTATTGCTTAACAGCAGCGGATGTAGCAACAACTGCAGCAGCAGTAGCAGCAGCAGCGACCGGCACATCTAGTCTAATATCACTGTTAGATTTAGCTGCAGCGACGACCATTGAAGATGCAACCACTGCAGCAGTTGCAACGGCAGCAGCTGTAACAGGCATTTGCTTTATAATTTGAAATGGATATTCCCGGGGATTAGCGTTATCATGGGAATTCGGCGGATGATAAACACCCATTCCTTGGACAGGTCTAAGATCCAGAGGCATCCGATAAGGAACAGCTTTTGTTTGTTGTTCATGTACAGGATGAGGTGGCAACAAAGGACCATGATCACTTTCATCATGTGATGTTGATTCAAGCTCATTCATCTTCTTTATCATTTCACCTTTTGTTTGAAACAGAGATGTGTCATACACAATTAGGTCTTTTGGCTGTTCTCTAGATTCTTCTGAAAACAAATCAGGTGGTGGCACAACTCCATTTTCTAATAATACAGCATGGATCTTCTCAGCTAACTGGGGGTTATCTTTTGCAGCACTAATCATATACTCTGAGACATCTTTCACCTTCGTCCTCCGTACAGCTGGAGAGCTGCCCACCTGAGAAGACGAAGGTGAAGTTGACAATGTCTTATTTGCTGCAATCGGCTTTTCTTTGTTCTTCGCAGCCACAGTATGATCTGTATTTCTAGATCCATGGGTAATAGGCAAACTTTCACTTGCATGTGAGCCAACTGATAGTTCCCCAAATGAACTTGATTGCAAAGATCCTTGGTTACGAGTCTGGCCAATCGTTGCACCATATGGATCCGAGTGCCCAGTATTGGTAGGTGTGGATCCTTTTGACTCGTTATCAAAAGAACCATACACAGGACTTGAAGCCTCACTAACAGAGGAGCCCAACTGAGCGTCGCCATCATCTTTGTCACTGTGGTGATTATCTGCGAAGAAAGTTTCTTCAGATTCTCCACCCAAGTCTGCACCGTCTGAAGAAATAAGAGTACCAGGATCTGACATGAGATCGACAATGTACTCCCTGCAAAAATGTGAAGTGTAGATCTTACAATGGTAATTTATTAACTTAATGCAACTTCCATTTTCTCATTGTTCAAGTGGGGCAATAGAAACAATCTGTCGAGAATTGATAAGTACCTTCCATCATTCAATTTCACAATGTTCAATGCTCCATCGTCTGATCCAGTGTACTGCCTTCCTTTAACCAGTCGACAGGGAACATCAAGGTTGTCAGCCAACACCTGTGTTCATGTTTGCAAGTAGTGGGTATTTAAATACTATAGAGAACTAAAGGACAAGTCTCACATGGTTGATGCTTACGCGATGTGCCTATTATGTCAGGAATTTAGCGCAAGGACTAGTGAGCGTACAGAATACAGCCAGCGTTTGTGCTACTGCTAGAACAAGGAGAGCGATAGTGAGTTATGTACTGAACTGATATCTGAGAACAATAGATCAGGCATTGCATTTGAGAAATAAATGGACCTCAGTATTTTTGTATTCTAAATCCCATCAGATAAACTTCGCAATTAGAAAAAGATAGATGGCTCAGATGGCTGACCACGATGCAATAAGTTACTGACCTTAAATAGCAGGGCACGGTGACGAGCCAGACCAATCGTGAGCCGGCCAAGAGGAATAACTGCACTTCTTATACTAGCTCTCAGCGAACTGCTCATAATCTGGTACTTCAGCAGCACGTTTTCTGGATCAAAAACTGGTCCGCCCATGTGGTTTGCCACCAAAATAGCTAGTCTCTTAATCAAAACACGGCCAACATGATGTGAAGTTTGTGACCGGAAGTCCACAGCCATGATGAGTGCCTTCTGCCCAAGTTCTGCTAGCTCGGAGTCTTGCGCTCTGTTGACCAATACAGCTTCTGTTTTAGCTCCATGCGAAAAAGGCTGCTCATGCAGTTCCGTCAGGGAGGGTATGGTTGGCACTGCGGCCTTTCCCCCAATGGCCCAAATGTCATAGAAACCATCCAAGATTTTGTCGTCATAGCTAAGGGCGTTGAAACTCTGTGAAGCACGAACAAATCTACCATATAAGGCAAGTAAGGAAATTGTAAGATTCGCACATATGAAGGGCAATGTTCAGCTAACAGTATATACTCTCTACTTACGGAAAATATCTACGGCAGATATTTTAGGATTATCGGTTAGGTGCTCATGCATCAAATTACTGTTGGCCAGTATCTCCTAAAATAACAGGTTGGTTCATGATTTCATTTGGAATTGCTAATGCCTCAACTTAGAATTTCCTATGTCAGTCGACCAAGCTTAGCCAACAGAACTGCCTCAGCATGTTTTTCTTCTTTTTTACCATTCGATGAAGGCTCCGGGGTTTATGGTGTAGATTGAAAATTCTCAGTAGATTTACCCCTGGTCTCCCTCGAACCCAGGTGTGCTATTCAACACCATGGTCGTCACGTATTTCAGCAAACAAATGTGCGATATGATCTCGTTTCAACTAGCCTAAAGGATGTACTCGAGCAATCAAACGGACATGTCGCATCAGGAAAGCAGGAGCGAGACCTCGTCGCAGTCGCAATGCGTACCAGGTACGGACGGAGAATAGGCAAACAGTAGTAAAGAGAAGCGCGGGATTGGAGGGAATGGAGGACTGAGAAGGCAACAAGTCAGGTACCCAGTAGCGGAAGGCGAGGACGTCTGCGGCGGGGCTCTGGAGCGGGCATGATCCGAGGCTGATCTGCTTGGCCACCTCGATCTGCGTCGCCTCGGGGTCCTCCCTTGCGCTCATCTCCAGCGCCAGCTGCATGTGGTACTCCTCCAGCGCCACGTCCTGCTTCTCGATCTCCCGCTTCCTGCCCTCCTCCTCCTCCTTCCGCGCGTCGCTCCTCGCGGCCTCCTCCTCCTGTTCCTCCGCCCTCCTCTCTCCGAGCGAGGCCGCCAGCGCCAGGTCCTCCGCCTCCGTGTCCACCGCCGGCAAAGGCGGCGAAGGGTGCGGGCGCCCAGCTACGGAGCTGAGCCAGCTCGAGATTCCGGACGCGTGCTTAGCGGGCTCGTGGTGGTGGCTCCCAGCGCCGCCGCCCTTTTTGGAGAAGGGCGGCGCGGGCGAGGAGGCGCCGTCGCCGCCGGCGGAGTCGCCGATGTGGAGCTTCCTGAGGAAGTTCTTCATCGCGCGCGCCCGCCGACGCTACCTGCTTCTGCGGTGGTGGTGGTGGTGGTGGGGGGGCGGTGGATCCAGCATGGCTCCGGGCGCAGCGGAGGAGACGAAATAGCCTATTGCCAGGAAGCGAGGAGGGAGCATTAACTTAACCCCGCTTGTGTTACCATACGGTCTCTGCTGCTGCGTACGGGGTGCGCTTAGCTTAATTCCATTCTAGGGCTACAAAGTTTTTCCTTGTTCCGGTAGCAAGGAACGTTCTCGTGCGGCGCGGACGAGGGGGCGGCGGCGCCGATGACATGTGGGACCACGTGGATCCGTGCCTACACGGCAGCGACGAGGCCGTGACCACTCGGCGGAGGCGATCGGGGGAAAGCGGAAAAACTCGTGGAAGTGGGCAATGCAGTGCAGGAAGGAAGAGAGCCGGGGAAAGCGACGATGGCTGGCGGCGTGGACCCGCCGGAGCGGACAGCGGAGCCGACCCACTTGCCGCGGGGTCCCGGCGCTGGTAGTGGGGCCACGGCGGGCGTCCCACTTGCCGCGGGGCTGCGAGCAGGGAGGCAAGTTGGCCGGCAGGCTAGGCAGTTGGTTGCAGTTGGGTCCACCCTCACCATGTGGGCCCACGGATCCCCATGCTCCCGCCCGCGAGAGTGGCGTACTGCTGCTGCTGCTGCTGTGTTGTACAGCTGGGTAAGGTGGTGGGCCCCACGGAGCAGCCACTAGGCGGGGATTTGATGAGGCCGTGTCGTCCTTGTTCCCCGCTCCTGCTACTTGTCCACTGCCCAAATCTTCTCGTTTCGCTCTGTCCCCGGTTGCCATCCTATTGGAGTCACCGGTCCAGCAGCGTTCTCAGATAGTATTCCCTCCGTTTCAAAATAAGTGTCTCAAGTTTGCACACAAGTGGATGTATCTATACATGTTTTATGTCTAGATACATCCACTTTTTGACAAATCTAAAACAGATATTGTTGGACGGAGGGAGTAGAATTTTCAAAACAAAACTTAGGAGACGCAATGAAACCGACCAAATTATATTCAAACTTAAGATAATCTAAAACTTGAACTTAGCGTGAATTTCACCTGTGCATACCGAAACAGTATTTAAATAAAACTAATAGTAAGCTCGGTTCTATAGCCTGAATTTTATCACCGACGCGGCCAGCATGGTAGGGAGTCGCGCGGCGGCGATGCCAGAGACGCTTCGATTGATTCATGCATGTAGGGCCACTGCCCCGCCTCACCCGGTTCGAACTCCTTTTCCTCCTCCTCCTCCAATGGTGGGTCGCTCATCTCGCTCTGATATCGTACGTACATCGTGTCGGAGTTCTGCGCGTCGCTAGGATCGACGGGGGAGAGATCATCGCTCGACGAAAACCACTCGTCAGTCGGGTCGGAGTCGTTAGAGGTCAGGGAAATTGTGGAGTCGGGACTCGTACTCCACCTGCACGTGTTGGTCCCAAAGGGGCGCTGGCATGGTGGTGGAGGGATGGAGTCGTTCCTCTGGCGGTATAATTGCCTGCGTCCTACAGATGAGGGTGTGACATGTCATACTGTTGAGATGAAAGACGCAATCAACGATGTGGGATTGGTCTGACAATTAGAAACAATCGGGAGTCAGATTAGAAGAGTTTCCCACTTCAGTGCAACAATCTCAAGATCACCTGAGATATTTAATGGGAAAATTTATGTAACATTTTCTTTTGTGGAGTTCCTGTTTTTTTCATCCAATGGGTGTGTCTATGAAGCTATATTATTAAGTCTCAACCGATTTAGAAGAAGTGCAACTTTAATTCAATAAAATGTCAACTTGCCCTTTTCAGCTAGTTGCATTTTTCTATAAAAAATATGCAACTTGCATTTTTTTTATAGGATAAACAACTTGCATTTTTCACTAAACTGAGTTGCACTTTTCTAAATTGATCGAGACTTGATGAAATCTCAGTCGACCCATACCTAGTTTCTATCATTTTTTATCTGTGTGGATATCTGTCCCGCCTACCTCCCAAAGTCTTGACCACATTGCTTTCAGATTCACACATAGTGCAAATGTGGCCCATACTTAGCAAAGAAGTTCTTCCAAAAGCGTGTGTTTTCCAACAATTTATATACTCCATCATCGGTCACAACCTAACTATTGTATCGGAGCATAGTCAGCTTCCGTCATTTTCAGAAATTTCTAGGCGCGGAAATAATAAAATAAGCAGAAACTTTAAACAAATACGTCATGTGGTGCGTACGTATGCTCTACCTACAGAGAAGAATAAGTAGACTCAGGATCAAGCCCGAAATAAATCTCTACTATATATCGCGGCGTTTTTGCAATTTAGCCCCTCATAAATCAGGTAATCAACCCACAGTCCAGGAAACACAAGGAAGCGCAAATGTCCTCCATCCTCTCTCTCTCCTCGCGATGGAAGACGGCCGCCAGCGGGATCCCCTCCCTCCTCTCTCTTCGCGATGGAAGATGCAGTGGCCGCCGGCCGAAAGACCTGAGGGCGTGCCTCCCAGTAGTCCCCAAAGTTCCGAGGGCACCAGATCCGCCGCCACCACAATCCAATCCTCCCGACCAATACGTTCTCCGTCTCCCCTCTGACACGGCGGACCGGGAAGGCCTCGTGGTCACCGTCCAGGAGCCGGCATGGAGGTGCCAGGGCTCTCGCCTCGATGGCGAAAATGAGGGGCGCGACGTCCAGGCGACGGGCTTCGGCATGGTGCACATACCCAGCTACCTGCGTCGTTTCCACCGGATTCCGGGGAAGGGCGACCAGGAGGTCTGAAAGGGGCGCGGAATAGCTGTACCATCCAGTCGGTCATGGCCGTGGAGCCGGACAGAGAGAGCAGTGCTGGTAGCGGCAACGTGGTGCGCGGCGGTCCTATGGAACAGGCGTTGGAGATGGACATCGGTCACCGGGTGGGTCGCAAGCGCTCGGCCTGCTGTTGGCGCAGCTCCAGTTTGTCGTAGCTCGGTGCTACTTGTCCTTGTTCCCCGCTCCTGCTACTTGTCCACTGCCCAAATCTTCTCGTTTCGTGTCCAGGTTCGATGGACCCGGTGCCACTGAGCCAGCTCTGTCCCCAAATTCAAAATTAAAAAAAAAGAGCCAGCTCTGTCCCCGGTTGCCATCCTATTGGAGTCACCGGTCCAGCAGCGTTCTCAAATACGTAGAATTTTCAAAACAAAACTTAGGAGACGCAATGAAACCGACCAAATTATATTCAAACTTAAGATAATCTAAAACTTGAACTTAGCGTGAATTTCACCCGTGCATACCGAAACAGTATTTAAATAAAACTAATAGTAAGTTCGGTTCTATAGCCCGAATTTTATCACCGACGCGGCCAGCATGGTAGGGAGTCGCGCGGCGGCGATGCCAGAGACGCTTCGATTGATTCATGCATGTAGGGCCACTGCCCCGCCTCACCCGGTTCGAACTCCTTTTCCTCCTCCTCCTCCTCCAATGGTGGGTCGCTCATCTCGCTCTGATATCGTACGTACATCGTGTCGGAGTTCTGCGCGTCGCCAGGATCGACGGGGGAGAGATCATCGCTCGACGAAAACCACTCGTTAGTCGGGTCGAAGTCGTTAGAGGTCAGGGAAATTGTGGAGTCGGGACTCGTACTCCACCTGCACGTGTTGGTCCCAAAGGGGCGCTGGCATGGTGGTGGAGGGATGGAGTTGTTCCTCTGGCGGTATAATTGCCCGCGTCCTACAGATGAGGGTGTGACATGTCATACTGTTGAGATGAAAGACACAATCAACGATGTGGGATTGGTCTGACAATTAGAAACAATCGGAAGTCAGATTAGAAGAGTTTCCCACTTCAGTACAACAATCTCAAGATCACCTAAGATATTTAATGGGAAAAATTATGTAACATTTTCTTTGTTGGAGTTCCAGTTTTGTTCATCCAATGGGTATGTCTATGAAGCTATATTATTAAGTCTCAACCGATTTTGAAGAAGTGCAACTTTAATTCAATAAAATGTCAACTTGCCCTTTTCAGCTAGTTGCATTTTTATATAAAAAATATGCAACTTGCATTTTTTTATAGGATAAACAACTTGCATTTTTCACTAAACTGAGTTGCACTTTTCTAAATTAATCGAGACTTGATGAAATCTCAGTCGACCCATACCTAGTTTCTATCATTTTTTATCTGTGTGGATATCTGTCCCGCCTACCTCCCAAAGTCTTAACCACATTGCTTTCAGATTCACACATAGCGCAAATGTGGCCGATACTTAGGGTGTGTTTGGTTGAGCCGTGGATTCCTGAAAATCAGCTGTGGGGAATCTGCTGTGAGAAAGCTGATGTGAGCTGACGACTGTGGGAAAGCTGGAAGCTGTTTGGTTGCAACAACTGCCAACTGTGGATTCGATAGGAAATGTCTGTAATGCCCTGTGAGACTGTTGGTGGTTATTTATATGCTTTTTGATCGCAGAACAATGACTTGACACTTACGGACATGCAAATGGCCTTTTCAGAACGCAATTTTCAAATTCTTAATATTTACATACATACCATAGAAAGTTATGCCATAAGAGTACTGCAAAAGGCATCGACTAGACAAAAGAAACATGTTCACGACATGGTTCGCCATCCACATAACTATCCTAGGTCGCTCGCGCAATAAACAAAGCATTCGCAATCCTATCACGAATGGTATTCATGGTAACCTCGTTCTCCTCCTCTGGAACTTCATCTCCTTGTGGTGGTGCCGTTGTTGCTTGGGTCGCTCCGGGCATGTAATCTTCATCTTCATCACACTTGTCAAACTCCTCATCTTTACAAGAAATTATTCAGATGACCTAAAGTTGAGGCGCTTGAGATGTCGATGTAGAGACTCTTGGAGGACCTCGAGTGTTCGCTTGAGGAAGAGCTTGTGAAGGTGTAGGAGTTGACGAAGAAGGCTTGTTGGCGAAGAATGCCTTTGTCTTGAGGTATTTGAGCTCTTCAAGCACGTGGCGCTCGGCCTTGGAAGCTTGATGTACTAGCTCTACCAAAGAGGCATATGGTTGGAACTCCACGATCTTCTTGATGGGATAGTTGAGGCCATTCATGAAACGAGCCATGGATTGCTCTTCGTACTCGTTGACATTGGCTCTCATCATGGAGATTTCCATTTCCTTGTAGTACTCATCAACCGACTTCAAACCTTGCTTCAACTCTTGCAACTTCTTGTATAAGTCTCTAGTGTAATGGCTTGGCACGAAGCGCTTGTACATGGTTTCTTTCATTTCAACCCAAGTGTCAATTGGTTGTTGGTGGTTAGCGACACGAGCATCTTGTAGTTGTTCCCACCACAAGAGGGCATACTCTTCAAACTCCATCGAGGCTAAGGCAACCTTCTTGTTGTCGGAGAAGCGTTGCACACGGAAGATCTTGTCAACCTTGAGTACCCATGAGAAGTAAGCTTCCGGATCACTTGTGCCGTAGAACTTGGGTATGTCAAAGCGGACGTTGGTCAAGTCATCATAGTTGTCACTGGCACCACGTGGGAATGCACGTCCACGTCTCCTTCGGTTGAGTCCATCACCATTGTGTTGGCTTGACTCGTTATCACTTGACTCGGAACGTTGGTGTTGGTGACGATCATGAGGAAGCTCTTGACGAGGCGCATGTTGAGGAGGTAGCTCTTGTTGAGGAACGGGTTGTTCGACATTGTTCGCATTGTTATGGTTTTGATGACGTGGCCTTGGAGGATGACGAGGGTGACGTCCTTGTTCACCAAAGTCATTCGCACCCGGAACGCCATTGTCATTAGCCAATGGGTCATGACGATCACGTTGTGCGGTGGTGGTGATGGTATGCGTTCGACGTCAATTTTGGTGAGGTTGTTCTTGATGCGCATTGGCATTGTTCGCGTGAAGATCATGTGGTTGTTCAACGTAGGAGGAGGTCGTTCATGGGCGTCGCGCCTTGGATCATGTTGACGTTCTTGTCGAGGTTCATGACGTCCATGACGTGCTTGTGTCGACCTTGAGGTGCTTCTTGTACGGCTTGAGTGTGAAGAGCTCGTTGTCGCGCAAGGTTGTTGATAGCTTCGGTCAACCGCTCCATATTTGCTTCTTGAGCATGCATGCGGTCGTTGAAGGTGTTCTCTTGATTTTGAAGACGGCGCTCGTAGCGTCCTAGGTTGTCACGAAGAAGTGTCGCATGCCACAAGCTCCGATTGTGTGACATAGCCATGATCACCGCGAACTCCACCATGGATTTCCTCATCCGAGCTTGAGCTTCCGTTTGTACTTCCCCTAAACATTTTCTCAAGACAAGTGAGATGTGTGTAAGAAAAACCAAGACAAACTATATCCCAAGAATAATGTGGCTTGAGAGGAGAGTATCCGGTTCTAACACCCAACACACACACTTATGAGGATAGGAAGGTATGAAGTGGCAAACGAAACAAGCAAACCCGCGACAAGTATATTGTCAAAGGTAGAGAAAATCCACAATGATCAAATTACCAAAGAAACTCCAACCACAAAGTATCAAGAAACACACACAAAAGCGAATAATGGGGTTGGGCACCAAAGGGCGAGCACTCGAAGATAGACAACCTAACGAAGACTACGTGCTCAAATGTCACCCAACACAAGAAGGACGCTAGCTCAATTGCTTTTTGTGGGCAACGGATTTGCACAAGAGTTAACACTCACACTCACTTTGGCGGTCTTAGCTTTGTCGCAACCTACAAGAGATGAGACTTGGCACCACTTGATTCTTTTCTTTTCTCTTTTTTTTTTTGATTTTTGCTTTTTGACGATGATTCCTTCTCTTTTGCTAGTGCCAAGCTCTCTAACGATACACACTCGCCAATACTTGAAGACAAACACTCAACACGTGCAATGCCTCGCAATATCACCGAGCTAGTCCAATAGGTTAAGTTGCGCGAAAGGAAGAAGGGCTCACAACGGAATGATGGTGGGGGAAATGTCGAGTCCTTGGTGGCGTCGTCGCTTGGCGTTGATGATGCGTTGCTGCGGAAGCTTATCAGTGTTGTAGACGTAAAGCACACCAAGAAAGGACTCAAACCAAAGAGGAAATGCCAAAACGAACCGAGGAAAAGAAAAATTTGCTGAAAAATCTGGCCCTGGCGGTAGTACCGCTGGTCCGCCCGGTAGTACCGCTGCGGCGGTAGTACCGCTGCACTGGCGGTAGTACCGCTGCGCACGAATCTGCGCGATTTTGACTCGATTTGGGCGGACGTGGGCTCGAAAATCCTCGAATTCGTGGGAAATTGGCAAAATTAAGGCTAGGGAACGCAAACAAAGGTGGAGGGGGTCCTAAAGCAACAGATCCATGGACAAAAACTACCAAAAACGCAACGAATCGACAGATCGGCTCGAATCAAGGCAAGGCTATTTTTGGTGGAAATTTTCGAATTTCTCAAAAACGAAGAAAAATTTGGTGGAAACACAAAACAAATCCGTGTCAACCTAGAGCTCTGATACCATATGATGCGGGTAGGTCCCGATTTTCACGGATTTGTGCGGAGGGAAGGATGAACACGAAGAACACGCGAAGAACGATGAACACAAAGAGGGGAAATCAAACACACAAGGGTAAATAGCAAGTAGCAACCCGGCAAGAATCGATGGTAACAAATCCCCGAGGGCAGCCCCCAATCCTCCTCTCCCAAGCACACCTTACTCTTAGGATTGTTTGTCCAATTGGTCAATCCAACCAATCCACCTAAAGATGGAAGATTAGCAAGTAATCGCAACTACAAGCGGAGCCTTGGTATCCACGCAGGGATCTTCTCCTCAAGAGGAGGCCTTGGTTCATCTCCACATGTGGAGGTCTTGATTCATCTCCATAGGAGGAAAGAGACACTTTGAGAAGAAGGAGCAAGGCTCTACTTTAGTTCCAAATCATAGTCTAACCCTAACCCTAGGCAGAGGAGGAGTATTTATAGTCCACGAGGCGAAGGGGTAAGTTGTGGGCCGTTACATGGGCTTCAGCCCGAATCTTCCCAGATCCAGCGGTAGTACCGCTGGGATTAAATGCGCTCGCTGGCGGTAGTACGAAGCGGGTACCGGGAGGTACCGTAGGGGTATCCAGTGGCGTTTTCGGGCGTGCCGGTACCTCCAGCGGTACCTCTGGCGGTAGTACCGTGATCTGGGCCTGGCGGTAGTACCGCTGGGGCGGCGGTAGTACCGCTGCCTGGAACTCCACGCAGGTCTTCATCTTCAGCGGTAGTACGCTGGTGCAGCTGCCTGGGTCCTGGCGGTAGTACCGGCCCTCCTGGCGGTAGTACCGCCGAGCTGATGCTTCGTCTTCTTCATCTTCCTCTTGACTCGTTCCTTGTCCAACTTCTGCACTTGCTTGGTGATCTTCTTGGTAGTTGTTCCTGAGTATGCACAACGTATCCGAATGAAGTAGCAACCCATTCAAAGGAGTGTCGAGATCACACATAGATAGGAGTGAATTCACCTTATCATGGAGAGCTTTGACTCTTGCTCTTGTCATTGGGCCACTTGGTGTTGTGTGCCTAGGTTGACCTAAAGGTCTGTGTCCAGCAAGAACCTCTTCTTTACAAATGTCACAGAAATGATTCAGATTTGCCTTATCCCATACAGCCTTCTCACCCATACTTCAACCACATAAAATTCATTCAGCTAATATGCAACAATATCACGAATTTATGTGATGGAAAATATAACATTACGGCTACATCTAAAGATACAGAACAAGCATGCATCTTCATATACGCATCTACACAAACAGCTTGCAAGGCATGGGAGGAAGAACATGGGAATGATGGAGGGGAGAGAGGGGAAGCCATACCTGCAGGCGGCGCGATCGATTTCCGGCCGGACGACGGTGGGCAACCTTCCTTTAGGCGCCGGCGTACGGTTCTAATGGAAGAGCCGGCGAGCTGGGTGCTGACGCGCGCCCGGTTCAGGTTCTTCCAAAAGTCTTGACCACATTGCTTTCAGATTCACACATAGTGCAAATGTGGCCGATACTTAGCAAACAAGTTGTTCCAAAAGCGTGTGTTTCCCAACAATTTATACACTCCATCATAGGTCACAGCCTAACCATCGTATCCCAGCATAGTCAGCTTCCGTCATTTTCAGAAATTTCTAGGCGCGGAAATAATAAAATAAGCAGAAACTTTAAACAATACGTCATGTGGTGCGTACGTATGCTCTACCTACAGAGAAGAATAAGTAGACTCAGGATCAAGCCCGAAATAAATAGTAGTAAACCACAAGATTCAGGCTGGGAATATAAGTACTGTATTATTATTCCACATTGAGTATGCGATAAAACTACAACTAATAAACTCCTAGTGCGACCCTTGTTGTTACCAGGTCGACATCCACGCACGATGCAGGGGATGCTGAATTCGCCACGCACACATAGCTAGAAGAGGGGCGCGCGCTTACCGGATGTGGAAAGTAAAGTGAATGTTAGAGTGTCATCTGTCTACCAACTTCCCGGTTACTTTTAACCCGATATTGTGCGGCCAATAATACGAGATGACAAGTTTCTGCCGATGTTTTCCTCCCTCTGCGTCCCTGGACCCCTGGTTGCCACTAAACTTGCTGAGAATGAATGTTGTCATCACGGACAGAGACAGCTGCTGCCCTGGGTGCGTTTTGCACGAAAGGGAACTGCGCTGCAGCGCTGGACATCTTATCGTCTGAGTGGATTTCAGTTCTGGTCGAGACACTAGGGCATGTGCACGGTACGTACGATCTTCCTCAGCACAGCTGTCATGGATGAGCTCCTGGGGACCCTCACTTCACACTCACGTTTCATTGTTACTATCAACACCGCCGACCACATCAAACGCTCGTATTTACTTTTGTCAAAACTACAATGCAAATTGTACATACTCTCTCCGTTTACAATTACTTTGCGTTCTGGGTTTAGTCAAATTCAAACTTACTGTAAAATTTATCAAAGAGTCAATAACACTATTGGTACATAAACTCTTCTATGATGTGCATTTTGATACAACAACTCTGATTACGTGGTACGGTGGTACAAAAACTCCAATCCCGATGCAAAACTGGTCCAGAACAGTCTGAATTGCTGATTTGGCATGCCACGGTGGAAAAGGTAATATCTGCTAATGATCCCGGTACCTTTTGTATCTCACGAATAGGTCCCTTGTTTTTCTCAGCAGAGATAAAATTTTACGTTTACGTCCCTACCTGTTTACATGTTAATCTCCAGGTTTCACGCGGTTGCGGTAGTTGTTTCCTTCTGCGCCGCGACGCCGAGCGCTGCGCCGCCGATCGGTTCGTCGCAATGGCGCCCGATCCTCAGCTCTGGCAATGGTATGATGAGGAACCCGACTACGGTACGCGACCCCTGCCCCTTCGCTCTTCTTCTTCCTTCTCCGTTTCCTGCTTGCGGGCGTGGGTATAGGGGCTAGGTTGATCGGGTCGATTTTGGTTCCAAATTGTGGACGAAATCGACAATTCCATACGTTGAAACAGCGCTGGAATGGTTGGTACTATGAAAACCTAATTAAAGAAAAATTGGTGTCCTGTTTCGGCGCATCGTGTGTGTCCGCAACAATATAGATTAAGGGCATGTTTTGATCGTAGTATGGATGAATTGACATTGCATGACATAGGTGCATGCTAGTTAACCATGAAATCAGGAATAAGATTGGGCTTTATGCGTTGCTTGTTCGATTTTTACGACACCATGTACTGTCGAAACTGTTATTTCAGTCAGGTTTAGTTTTGTGAAGTGTAAACTCACATGAAGCGGTCATTTTTAACTTAATGTACTGATGTGCAGGAGGTAATGAGGATTTATTCACAGTTATCCTTGAGCACAATGGATTTTTTGTTGGCAAAGGAGACACCTTGACATATGTTTCGGCAACAGTTCAGCATATTGATTTTTGCAACAGAGATACCTAGTCAATTCTGTGGTTAGAAGATATCCTACGACAGCTAGACTATGCACTGGATGGGAGGTGTCATATGTATTGGTCTCCACCTTGGAAAGAAATTCATGAGGGACTTGTTTGCATTGAAAGAGATTCAGATATAGTGGAGATGATCAATGTGAAGGGGATCGTAGGCAGAAAACAAAAAAATTCCTAATAACGATATCCTTATATACTAGCCAGAAACTATTACTATGCAGATATACCGTAACGGAGGAGTTCGATGTACATACCCTTGTAGACCGAAACGCGGGGATTACGCTCCCGCACAAGCGTTGTTGATGAAGCCGACGTAGCCGACCTCAAGGTCGTGAAGACGAACTCCTCCAAGTGCCACAAATGTAGCACCTTGTAGCTCTACACACGTACGGTGTAGACGATGACCTCCGGGCTCCGATCCAGCCGAGCAGTGGAAGCAGAAGACTTGGACCAAAGAAGACCAGCAACACGGCGGAGTGCGTATGGTGGAGAAAACCTCAACCTCGGCGCAACCCCAATTGCAGAGTCACGTTCAAGGGTGAGAGAGAGAGAGGAATTTCTGGGTGAATTTCCAATGCATGGGGGCACCACTATATAAAGGGGGAGGAGGGGTGTCACCCTTGGTGGCTTAGCCATGTGGGACTATTCCCACATGGTGCGGCCGGCCAAGGGTGGTGCGCCGGCCCTGTTGGGCCCCATTCGGCCCAGCCAGGCCGGCCACCCCCTCTCCCCTCTCCTTGGTGCGGCTCCCCCCTAATGGGCCACTCTTCCGGGAGTTGGCCCATTTAGAGTTGGGGCTGCCAAAAAATTCGAAAATAAATAAATAAAAATATATTTAATCATTAATTCCATTAACTAATATTAAATACATATTATCTAATTTATTCCGGCTCCGAAAACTATTTTGTCGCCCTCCGAACTCCATCGGATATATCCCGGAACACTTCCGGTGTTCTTCTCTCTATTTTCTCTTCTGCGTCCAATCTAAATAAACGTCGCCTACCCTTAAGTGTGTCACCCTACGGTTCGGGATCACTCCAGACATGATCGAGACCCGTTCTCCGATCAATGACTATCAGGGAGACCTGGATGCCTATGATAGCCCCTGTGCGTCCACGAATATCTTTGTCGCTTGAACCTTTAGACGTCAAGTCTCAAACCTTTTGCCTGGCGATACTTAGTTTGTCCGAGACTCGATCTCCGGCATCACGATATCGAGCTTGATCTCGTTACTTGACAACACTATCTTTACTCGTCTGTGATATTACATCTTCGTGACCTAGTCACATGCTTGCAAGCTCATTGATGTAATCTCACCGAGTGGGCCCAGAGTATCTATCCTGCTATATGGATTGGCAAATCCCGCTCTTGATCATACGCCTCAACATATTTCTTTCGGATACCCGAGAGGGACACCTTTATTGTCATCCTATATAAGGAGTGACATTTGATGCAATCAACGTACCTTCCAGAAATAGCGATTAAGCATGATCTCACGTTCGAAGCCGTGAGTACTACGTCCTATATAAATTGGGTGTGCGTCCATCACATCATTCACCTAATGATATGACTCCATTATCAATTGACATCCAAGTCTATGATCAGGAAATCTTGATCATCTGTTGATCTCAATGGACTAGTAAAGAGGCTACTAGGGACCTGGTTGTTTATATACCACATGTGTATTAATGTTTCCGCTTAATACAGTTATAGCATGGTATAAAACGTATTATGAACAATCGAGATATGACAAATAAAATATCTTTATTAATTGCCTCTAGGGCATATCTCCTTCACAATGCTGCTGAGACACACAAGAGATTAGTCATGTTTGTTGATCATTCCAATTACCTCAAGAACTTGAGGCATGAATCCATCATCAATTTAGGTGGAGGTCCATCATTAGGTGCAGGTACATCATCAGGGACAGCAGGTGCAGCTCCAGCATCAGGCACACCAGGTGCAGCTCCATCATCAGGCACTGTTAGATCATCTTTGAGATCTGTGGGAGGAAATGAAGAAACCTTTGCAGTGCAAGAAGAAGAAGATGATCAAGATTCAGACTTTGTTGATACTGATTATGCTGCATATGAAGGAGATGATGATTTGTTTGCTGACAACATAGACACAGATGTTAATGACAACAATGAGATAGTACCAGTTGAAGAACATGAGGATGATTCTGCCCTGGATGATGGAGATCTCAATTTAAGGCCTGATAGGCATGAGAAATTGCAGTACAAGTTTGCTGTATTTAACCCCCCAGATAGATATGGACAATCCAGTGTTCAAGGTTGGCATGGCCTTCTCAGATGATCACAACTGGGCACACATTTTTGCATACGAAAATGCAACTCAGAGGCAACAACAGAAAAATACCAAGAACATACATCAAATTGACACAAAATGCGATGTGAGCTAGGTTCATCATGTACCTTCACCGGAGGCTTCGACGGCACCTCCGTGTTCTAGAAAGCGACAGCGGTTTCCTTCGCCCATGGCTCGCCGTCGCCGCCGCTGGTCCTCGCCACGCCTGCAGCCTCTCGTGCACCGCGTCGGCTATCCCGCATGCCAGACATACCCCACCGCACCGCACCTCCGCCGCACCACCCACCCAGTCGCTCGAATCGAAGCTCTGTAATGGGGCCATGCTAGGTATTTGGACTACGTATAAATTCTACTACCGCATTTCCAAAATAAATGACATCCTCAGAGGTATGTATCAATTGATTAGATCTTTGACAATTGTATACCTAAAAGCTATATATTTGCATTTGACAAGCAAAGTCTGCACCATTATATTCGTCGAAAAACCCGTTTAAAATATGTATATACTCACTAAAATACACATATAAACATATCAGTCAAAGTTGCCTCTTGAATTTTTTTTGATTGATAAGTTGCCTCTTGAATATCGTGTTTATAACTTGATTTGCATGTTTTTCTTGCAATGTTTCTTTTTCAGTTGTATGGAACTTTTGTGATCAGGTAGCTCATACCTTTTTATTAGGGTAACTATTTTTTGATATGGCTAAATAAATTCTCGATGTGTGATGTATGACGTGTACAGTGTACCTTCTGCATATACACGGCTGCTAATACGGGAAGAGCGGCAATATTTATGTGTGGCCCGGTGGTATCCATTCCAACGGTAACTTTTTGTAGGAATTTCCGGAACATTTTCACCGTTTTTGCGATTTTTTCTACCTTCGAGCAAGCTGTGGTTAATTTGCACCGTCCGTTCGGCAGGTGCTACGACCATCGGACGGCCAGGACGTCCTCCCTAGTGTCGTCTCGCGGAAAGTCTCTCCGTCCCCTCTCCAAGCTGGCCACCACCACCACCGCAGTCGGCAGTCGCCAGCGCAGCAAGCAAAAGCCAATCAAATCCTCTGGGACCGGGAGGCAGAAGCCGCTCGCTCGCCTCCTCCGCCGCTCTCCTCCGGCCGCTCCCCTCGCCCGCGGCACGCCCGATCGCCCGTCGCCGCCCGCATGGCTCTCCGCGTAGCGTCGCCGCCCTGCGCCGCTGGCCGCCACCTCCCCTCCTCCTCCCCGCCGCCTCGCCTCGGCGGCAGGCGCGTCGTCCGCTCCCTCGCCTCCTCTGCTCCCGCACCGCACCGGACATCCGCAGGTAGCCCGCCCGCTATAGCTAGCTTCTATGCTTTCGGTTACGAGCGTACGGTGCCCATACGGTTACAGGTAGTTGTTGTTGCTACCCGCCAATGATTGGGGATGGTATTCAGGCGGATTTGCTGCCCTTGTTTAGGTAGCTCCGGGAGCTGAGCGATTGTGGGCGTTGGGGGCGCCGATCGCGGCTGTGTGGTTCAAATGTGGGTTAGGTGTGTACGTCCGACGCATGCTTTTCCCCCCTTGTGAATGGACTCTCCAGACACAAACGCTTGTACGATTCAAACAGTTCGGTTGGTCTCTGTGAACTTGGAGTAGCGTAGTAGCGTGTCAACCGCCTGAGGGACAGAGAGATGCAGATTTGGGTATGCCTGACTAGCTTGTGAGACATGAACGGCTGAACCCTTGATTTTCGTCCTATATTTGGTACTAGTTGGTTGCATGTTGTGCTCAAGAAAACAGTATTGCTGGCATGGTCGGCAAGCACGCGCCATGCTCTTCATAAGTTGGTTTCTGTATCTGGTGCTGGTATGCACAGTGTGTACAAGTAGCTGGGAGTGTAGTCAGGGGCACCATGCTTGTGGAAAATCTTAAGATATGTGGATGGAAATTGTTTCTGGTGAGGAAGACTGGAAAGTAGGCTTGTAAGGTGTACCTAAAATGATTTGCAGAGTCCAAATGGAATTGGCGTGCATATTCTGTTAGGCAAGTCCTTTTGCTGCGGTGATGTTTCCAGAATCATACAGCATTAATGCAGTACTAACATCATGGTCCTGTAGTTTTTCTCAAACTAAAATACAGCATTAATGCAGTACTAACATCATAGTCCTGTAGTTTTTCTCAAACATACAGCATTAAGAGCGTACGGTGCCCATACGGTTACAGGTAGTTGTTGTTGCTACCTGCCAATGATTGGGGATGGTATTCAGGCCGATTTGTTGCCCGTTGTTTGGGTAACTCCGGGAGCTGAGCGATTGTGGGCGTTGGGGGCACCGATCACTGCTGTGTAGTTCAAATGTGGTTTTAGGTGTGTCCGACACATGCTTTTCCCCCTTGTGAATGGCCTCTCCAGACACAGCACACACGCGTTTTACGATTGAACGGTTGGTCTCTGTGAACTGGAGTAGCCTACTAGTGTGTGAACCGCCCGAGGGACAAAGGGATGCAGAATTGGGTATGCCTAGCTAGCCTGTGAGACATGAATGGCTGAACCCTTGATTTTCGTCCTATATTTGGAAGTTGGTTGCATGTTGTGCTAGAGAAAACAGTGTCGCTGGCATGGTCAGAAGCACGCGTCGTGCTCTCGATAAGTTGGTTCTGTATCCTGGTGCCTTATGCAGTGTGTACAAGTAGCTGGGAGTAGTCAGGGGCATCATGCTTGTGGAAAATCTTAAGATATGCGGATGGAAACTGTTTCTGGTGAGGAAGACTGGAAAGTAGGCTGGTAAGGTGTACCTAAAATGATTTGCAGAGTCCAAATGGGATTGTCATGCATATTCTGTTAGGGAAGTCCTTTTGGTGGTGATGTTTCCAGAAACATGCAGCATCATGGTCCTGTAGTTTTTCTCAAACTAAAATATTGTCGTGTGTTGGTCTGTAGTGATAATTCAGAAGTCTTTGCGGACTGAAGTGGGTTTCAACTGCAATGATAGTGGTCGGTTGATCAGATTAGACTATTATTACTATTATTATCTGGGTTGGAAGATGATTGGTTTCCTAGCTAATGTTTTGTTTTTAATATTTACAAAGTTGCGATGTTTTTAATATATGATGTTGTCAAAGGCCATATAATTTGATATCATTCCTCTTTGATTCAATTTTCAACCACAGTTCGTACCAAAGCACTTCTAAACAGTGATGGCGCCCCTGGAACGAGCGATTCTCCACATGTGGTGTGTTTTGGGGAATTACTGATCGACTTCGTCCCAACTGTCAGTGGCACATCATTGGCAGATGCACCTGCCTTCAAGAAGGCTCCAGGGGGTGCACCTGCCAACGTTGCAGTTGGAATAGCTCGTCTTGGTGGGTCGTCAGCATTCATTGGAAAGGTAATTTGTTATTTTCTTCCTATTTCTGCATTCTGTAATACAATAATAATAATCAAGCATGTGTAAATACACTTCAGCTGAAACCTGGAAAAGGAAAAAACATGAACATCAGTTTGTGTCAGTTTATCTTTTAATATAAAGTTTCATAATACTGCATAGTGCATACACACCTCTAATATTATTGATAAAGCACTCTTGGTCCCATAAATTTCACTTAGGTGGGTCTGACATATTTGATCTTGTGGGGAAGTTCCTAACCTTTCAAGACTTGTCAGAAATTCATCTACCAGTTCACGTACTCATATGAAGCATTTGAATGGCTCACAATAGTTTCTCTAGCATTTATACGATGCATTAGTGAAAACCCTTGCGCCCGACTTGGATTCTTCTACGGTTCTATATGCTTACACATCTTGGTAGTACACACCGTGAATCTTGTCTAAGAATACAACATCACCTCACCTCTTTACCGACATCGAGGAAAGCGGCACAAGAGCCAAGAAGCGGTTTCACGTTCGCATATTTCGGTACTTGATCTAGGCATCTAGCTGATAGATTGATCCGAGATAACAGCAAGTTTGGTGATCCTCCAGGAATATTTCCATGTTTAGGAATCTTTCAGGAAGATGATTTGTATTTTTTTTTGGTAAATGAGATGATTTCTACATTTACAGACCTAAAGTGTGATGTGCTTAATATCATTAATTCCATGTTGTATTCACCTGACAATGTATTCCTTTGTATACCTGGTGTTTTTTCAGCTCTTGTATTTAACACTGAACACATGCAGGTTGGTGATGATGAATTTGGATATATGCTATCTGATATGCTGAAGGAGAATAATGTGAACAATCAAGGATTGCTGTTTGATACGCATGCTAGAACAGCTTTGGCATTTGTGACACTTCGAAGTGACGGTGAACGCGAATTTATGTTTTACCGTAATCCAAGTGCAGACATGCTGCTTGAAGAAAAAGAGCTCAACCTTGACCTTATCAGGAAGGTAGGAAAATTGCATGGTGTTATGATGTTATGGCAGCTATGCTTCTCTACTACCTCAGGCTTGTTTACTTATGTAATATGTATGTGACAAGCAGAACTTAACTTTTACCATGGCAACCATGCTAGGCAAAAATCTTCCATCATGGATCAATAAGTCTGATAACGGAGCCATGTAAAACTGCACATATTGCAGCTTCCAAAGCTGCTAAAGATGCTGGGGTACTAATTTCATATGATCCGAATTTGAGGCTCCCACTGTGGTCATCAGCTGATGATGCTAGAGATGGTATCCTGAGTATATGGGACACTGCTGATATTGTCAAGGTAACAACTATTTCCTCCGTTTGGAAATAAGTGTCATTGTTTTAGTTCAAACTGGTAAAAAGGCAGCAGCCTGCAAGTTGTTTGTCTTCAGCAAAGGCTTATTATCTTGGTTATGCATCCGCTTTGAAAATAGGTAAGTGCAGAGGAGATTTCCTTTTTGACGAATGGAGAGGATCCATATGATGATTCTGTTGTGAAGAAACTTATCCACCCAAACACGAAGTTGCTTCTTGTCACTGAAGGTCCAGATGGCTGTAGATATTATTCTAAGGTAATTTCTATCTGTGACATGCGTATTACTCATTACTATCTTTAGTCATTTGTTGCAAGTTCACAGTAACTTCTAGGTGTGTTTGTAAGGGATTGCTGAGATGCAGCCACACTGTTTTTGGTATCTCCTCGAACAAACTTGGCTGTGTCGCACAAGTCATACAGCAAGATATATTTTCCTTAAGTATAGAAAAAACGTGGCATGGACTGTGGAGCATATGATCGATTTCTCTCTTGTCCTTGGCAGACTTCTTTTCCTCATGTAGTATAAGAATTGATCTGTTGTGAGCATGTTCAGACCTGTAGGGTGCAGATTACAATATCCCTCACTATTTCATGCATTCACTTACTGGTCTTGTGTACTTAAGTCTATATCTTGAACTCAGAATGCACGTCAGTAACTAAGTCTATATAACAATATGAATTATTTTTCTTCTTGCAAAATAACAGGAGTTTAGTGGGAAAGTTGGTGGACTGAAGGTAACTGCTGTTGACACCACTGGTGCTGGGGATGCCTTTGTTGCTGGAATATTATCTAAGCTAGCTGTGGATTTGTCAGTCCTTCAGGTATGACTAGTACTGACAGAAATAGAAGTACATTCCTTTTGTTTCTTTTTTCAGCCTGTAGAGTAGTAGAGTGAGCTCAATGAAAGGATAAATGAAACTACTCATTAGCGGCATAAATGAAATTGGAAATACTTAATAGAAATAACGTGGATATGACAAACTCTCATAAAAAAACTAATTGTCATCAAAAAATCTCTGGAACAACAGTGTCAATTTGATCTTCCAGTTAAATAGTTGCTCTTAGTAAAATAGCAGGAACATTGGTAGTGCTGTACTAGTCATTTTGTAGGTACATAATCCCTCCATTTCAATACAGTTTTTGCAACTTGTTTAACAATATGAAGTGAGCGCAGAACAATAAAGATGCTTTCTCCTACTTGCTCTCATTTATACGCGTGTGGTTAAAACATGCATACTAACCGCCGATCCTTGCTGCTGAGACATGAACGATATGGACACCGTGATCATTTCTCCATACTATCCTCTTGCTACCAGTCGGAACGGCGTCTGGATCAGGGATTTATTGCTAATGCTTTATTTACTGTTGTGTTCTAAACAGGATGAAGCTCGGTTGCGAGAAGCCCTGAGGTTCGCAAACATCTGCGGAGCTCTCACCGTGACAGAGAGAGGAGCGATCCCCGCGATGCCCACCCCACAGCAAGTGGCTGATGCCCTGGCCAACGTCGTTGCTTAAGTAAAGCAAGGCACGTTGTCCTCGTCTTGTTTGTTCGTGTAAATTTGCCGCGGTCTGGCGTTCGCCTTTGGAGCATCTCGTTGTTAGAATAGGTTTGATTTGGCCCTGCGATTTGGTTTACACTGTTTGGCGCCATGCTTGCCGGCGTAACCCAGGTTACCCGGCCAAGCAAATAAGATGCAAGATGCGATTTGCAGTCTAATTGCGCTTGTAAAACTGGGTGTGTAAAGTGTAATGGAACTATGGGAGTGGTTGTCTTCCGAAGTGGGCTCGCTTTCCCTATCCCATCTTCTCCAAATGGGTGCAATCTTGCAAGTGGGCTCAGTAACTCAACTAGCGCACCAGGTCCCCTCCGCACCCACAAAAAAGATGCCCAGGGAAAAAAAAACAGGGCACCACCTGGAGTGTGTAACACTCACTCCGCTCCGAATGTTTAACACCACATCACTCGTTTGGTTTGCATTGAGTAAAGAGTACATGCTCGTTTTTCTTGGATAAGAGAGTAGACTGAGCTCAAAATTTGGCAAATTCTCGTGTATCTGACAGCTTGCATGCTAGCGTGGTTCCCGTCGTCACATGTACAGCCAGCTCCAGCTCGAGTTTGCGACCAGGATAAGGTATAAGATTCGTCCTTGTCTGTACGCGCGGGAGCATTTGAGCGGACTGAATCTGAACACATCACCCTGCAATGCAATGTTGTATGTATGTAGACACTAGACGCCGCTCCTGATGAACTTGAGGGCGACCTTCGTCCTATAATCAAAGCTTGGAGTAGACGTCAGTCCACTCCAGTCCACCGCGCCGGCCGAAGAATGTTGGCCGAGATCGCGCGATCTTGTCTGCCTAGCTAGGCGATATAGGCAGCAGCAACGCCTAGGCCATCCTCCTCCGTCAAAACCCACCCAACTTGCGCGTACAATCCAGCCCGAGCAAACGGTGAAGCAGCTTGCCCATCGCCCGAAATCGTGGTCACGAGGGCGACGACGATCAGAGTGCCAACGCAGCCCAGCTTTTCAGGGGGATCTCGCAAGCATGATTTCCGACATGAGAATCAGCATCCACATAAACACAAGTCCAAGGTGTATATATATATTATTCTCGCAAAAGAAAGTCGAAGGTGTATATATAAGGAAGAAAAGAAAGCAGCAGCGGCAGCTGCTCGGCCCCATTCCAACAAACCAGATCTCTCGCCCTCAAATCCTGCAAATATATGCGTAGCCATTCCACGAACAGCTCCTGCTACAGGAGCTAGCTAGCAGCCCAGCATTTCACCCTGCAGGTCCCCGAGAGCTTCTTGACATGCACACGACCATTAGTCTGCGTTATCCTACCTTCATTCTATGCAAGGGCATGGTGAAATCCCCAGGCTGAGGAGGAGTGGCGGCCGAGGTTTGACCGGTCAGAGACATCGGCGATCTTAGTAGGTCAAACCGGTCAAAGCCATGGTGGTGTGCTCGTGTTGGGGAATGAGGATCTCCACCAGTGACAGTGAGAGCACGTGCCCGTTGCCCGTGGGGAACCGGAGAATGTGGTTTGATTAAGCAGATCGAGCTAGGAGGATAACATAACAACCAAGGCAATAATACTCCCAAGCGGGGAGAAAACAAAGCTTTGTTACGGTGCTTGGGAAACGGTAGTTTCCGGTAGTTCTCCACGTTAATTATTTGAGGCGTTGGATTTGACTCCATCCGCTCTAAATAATGTCAGCCGTCCAAGCACCGTAACTTTTTTTTTTTACAACTCAATTAGTGGGGGTAAGAGGGTAAAATGTCCAGGAACCGTCCTCTCCCTTCGATCCGCTCGGCTCCTCCCCTCTATTCGCGTCTCCGCCGCCACCGTGCGCCGCGTCCTCTCCTCCCAGTCGTTTCGCCTCTCCGTCGCCAGATCGCCGTCGCACCTCATCCCCTCCACGCCGCCACAGCTCCGATAATCCGCGGCAGCCGTGGAGTCTGCAGTCCTCCGGGATTATCGCTAGATCGCCGTCGCACCCGCAAGGTCCGCCGCCACCGCCAGGCCGTAGAGGACTGCGGGATCGGAGCCTCCGTCAGGCCCTCGAGTACAGCTGGTTTCGTGGCGGCCACCTCTCTCCTCTCCTGCAGGAACGGAGGCCACCATTCTCGGGCGAGTGAGGTGCCCTATCGCCGGCCGGAGGATCGTGCACCCCGTCTTGACGCCTTCCGCTTCCTCCCCTCCGGTCACTAGTCCATTTGCCGACGTGCTGCGACTCTGTAAGTACTTCAGTGTAGTTGGGAGTGCAGTTCATGGCATTGTGGTGTTCATGAAAATCATTGTGTGGGTACTACTGATCCTTTTAATTGCCTGAAATTGTATTAGATGGTCAGCATTTGTAAAAACGAAATGGTTCATTTTTTCAGATTTAAATTAAGTGGTTTCATATTTGCACCTGTAGTGGCTAGTATCCTGCAGAATTAGTGCATATGTAAAATCCCGTAAGGCTGGAAAAAACCAACTTGCATATGTTTGTAAGTTTGTTGCAATGATCGATCTTTGGTAGTGTAAAACTGACAAGGAAATTTGTTCGTTGTTGCTTACTGAACATGATAATCATCTGTCTTCGGTACTGATTAGATTGGTGCCTGTCTTTTCAATGGCCTAAGTACTTCTTATGTTGGTGCCTATATTTTCAAACGCCTATGTTCTCTCCTAGCTCTATGTTATTTTGGTGCCTGTATTTTCAAAGCTCTATGTTGTCTCCTAGCTCTATGGATAATTAGTTGTGTTCCATGCCATTGGAATCGTTCTGAACATATGGTAAATAATATGCTGATTGTATATGCTTATTTTGCTAGGCTATAATTTTCTATAGCATATGCTTAATTGCTTTGTGTGCCCCAGAAATGTATTATTGATTTGTACCATGTACTTATTTTACTAGGGAAGACCAGTATTTGTTTAGTTTTCTATGGCAAGTATTTATGATTGGCATGCATGCTTAATTTTCTGATGATACCTTAATAACATTGTTAACTTGATATACAGGAAGACATGGCCGAGTCCATGGCTGAGTACCATGAGATTGTGAGGAAGACGTTTGATAGCGAGGATGAAGGTTTTCGGTTCTATAACAGTTATGCTCTTGAGAAAGGATTTAGTGTCCGGAAGGATTATGTCGAGTGGGATGGAGGCAGGAAAGAGATTATTTTGAGGAAACTTGTCTGTAGTCGTGAAGGCTGCCGTGAAGAGAAGCACATGAAGAGGAAGAGAGAAGATAGGAAGAGGAGGCCACGGAATATCACTCGTGTTGGGTGTAAAGCCAAATTGGTCATTGCTAGGGTCGAGGAAACGGGGCGGTGGTTTGTGAAAGATTTCAACGATGAGCACACCCATCCTCTGGCCCCACGGGACCTAGCTTGCCTGTTGCGTTCACACAGAAGGATCAGCGATGAGCAGAAAGCTGACATTATAGAGATGGAAATTTCTGGGATACGCAAACACAAAATCATGGATGTATTGTGCATGCAATCTGGTGGATATAAAGATGTTGGATGCACGATCAGGGACATTTATAATTTCTGCCATGTGTACAAGCAGGAAATAATCTCTGCTGGTGATGCTCAGACGGTTATCCGTCACTTCATGGCGCGGCAAGAGAAAGATCCAGATTTCAAACAGGTAAGCAAAAAAAAAAAAAAATCATGACCTTTATATGGCTTCACCGATATGCTAACATGTGTCCTATCAAATTTAGGAACAAATACACATTTTCAGCTGGAAAATATGTTCAAGCCTAGTGCGTTCAGATTGCAACCGGCTAAAAATGGAATCGTACGAGAAGCCTATAACGGTTAGTGCTACACAACTGACAATGTATTTCATCCCTACCTTCCACGCTACAAAACTGACATTCTATTTCATCTATTCTGCTGTACAGAAGGAGGACTACGATGCCCGCAAAGCACAGGAACCTAAAGGTGCAGCCGACGACATAATGGAGATCAACAATCCTGATGAAGCCAACAAAACCAACGAACCCACTAAGCGAAGACCTGGACGTCCGAGGAAGAATGATCATGTTCGAACAAAACCTCCACCTAACCCGGTCAAAGAACAATTTGCCACCAAGACTATCGAAGAACGTGTGACGCGCAAGCGCACAAAATCAAAGGCGAAGCAGCATCCATACTTAACACCATGACGAGAGTTGGAGTTCAAGGGCAAGTTAAGAGGAAGAGCCATACATGGGCAGTTGAACATGTGTCACCTTCATACCATGTTCTACAAAGTTATGAATATTTATGTTGTACACTGTTTTCAATTCATGGCAATATTTATGAGGAGAACCAGTATTTCAAGTTGCAAACGATTTAAAGCTTTTATGTTATGAGAAGTAAACTATTGGCATCTCAACATTTGTGGTTATATATGATCTCTAGGTCGCTCTTCCAAAGTTAGTTATCCAACAATACAGATCACGGAATGGTACAAGGACACTAAGATATAATGAATTTAAGTGTGACAAGACATAGGGTTAAATTACCTCTAAACTTCTCTTTGCCAAGTGAATGAAGAAAATGATGCCACAAAATTAACAGCGTGTCTAATATGCTTAAGCTCATCCCAAGCTGAACACTGCATACTACTAGTCGAAAACACTAGATGAGAAATCAAAGCAGTCCAGAATGGCGTCTCGCAAAACCTCGTTCAGAAAGAGGCAGCATCAACTACTTAATTAGACGCTACAAATAGTAAGCTGACAATGTTCAGGATCCACACAAGGACGGACTGATCCTACTACCATACATATCGATTTCATGAGCTACATGATTCCCAGATATGTTGACCTTGTTTACTATGAAGTCTAGAAAAGGTTGCAGCTTTACTATGATATGTCCTGTCCAGGTCATTGACAATCAGCAGCACAATCACTTATCACTTACTATTAAAATTGGCATGCAGCTTTACTGCTCCTCCTCGCGACTGGTTGTCAAAGCGCCCGCGACCCGCTGCTGCCGGAGAGGTGGAGAGGTCCGGCGACGCTGCAGGTGGCCGCTACTGCTGCTGCCCACGAGATTAACGCTCAGCCTGTCGTCCTTATTCAGCGCCGTCGCCGCCGATGACCTGCCAGCGTCGGCCTGTACACCTCCTGCACCGTAAAAGAGCTCTCGTGAGAGTGGTCTAGCAATTCTGTTTCTGCTTTGAATCGCCGATAAAGAAAATAAGACAAGCGAATTAGAATCCTTACGCGGTATCCAGGAGAAGGGAGAGGACGCTGTGGTCGAGGGCGACCTCGCCTCTGAAGGCCTCCCACCTCCCGGCGCTGCACCTTACGGCCTCCCGCTCCATTCTGTTGAGGTCGACGACGCGGCGGGAGGAGACGGCCGGGCCGCCGTCGCCGTGGAAGCGCAAGTCAAAGCGGCGCCCGAGCTCGGGCTCCCGCGGGTCGCCCGCGCCTAGGGCTCGCACACCTGCCTCGGCAACGACGAGACCGGCGGTGAGCGGGCGGGGGATAAGCTGCTCGGGACGCGGGAGACGGCGGAGGTGATGGACCGCAAATTGGCCGGCGTCGGGGGACCCGCGGTGCCCGGCGGGGAGGCGGCCGTGGTTCGGCCGCGGTGGCCGCAAGTCAAAGCGGCGTCAGAGCTCGGGCTCCCACGCGTCGCCCGCGCCCAGGGCTCGCACCTGCCTCGGCAACGAAGAGACCGGCGGTGAGCGGGCGGGGGATCTGCTGCTCGGGACGCGGGAGACGGCGGCGCTGATGGAAGGCGACTTGGTCGGCTTCGGGGGACCCGCGGTGGCCGACGGGGAGGCGGTTGTGGTTCGGCGATTTGGGGAAGAAGGTGAGTGGGGAAGGATCAGAGAAGTGGGCGGCAGAGACCACCGGGTCACAAATTGTGGGCGATGGACAAATTACCTAAATACCCTTTTAATATCAGATTAAAAATAAAACAATTTCGGTAGTTTCAGGTAGTTTTTTTTCGGTAGTTTCAGGTAGCTGCAATTTTTCCACCGTCAGATCTAAGAGGATGGACGGTTCTTAAAATTACCAAGTACTTGTAGAAAACAAATGCTTCGTCGCCGTTTTGCATGGCCAGACGCGAGCGAGCGGGCCAATCCGATCGCCTTGGCTTGTCGACACGACACGAAGCGCGTAACCATGCGCTCTCCAGCTTGGTGGCAAGGCATCGAGCTCCACAAAAATAGAAGAGGACATTTGCAGGGCAGGCAGGGCTTTAGGGCCTTGGTGCGCCGCTGGCCCATGTCGCCCTCCTCAACCCGGGCCTCCACCTCGCTTTGATGCTTTGGTTAGTGCGACGCTATTGTATTTTCTGTCAAAAAAAGAGCACAGTACGAGCATTGAGATAGATCTCGTCAACACGGATGCGTGCGAGGCAAGTGTACATACAACCGAAGCAAGTGGCCGGCGGAGTCTACAAAGTCAAAATCCACGCCGGGCATTTCATTTTGTAAGTATAAAATGTTTTCCAGTTATATCAAATGTGGCCGATGTACAGAGTGAAATGGGTGAGCATATACACTAAATATGTCTCATGTGAATCTGAAAATAAACGGAGTGAGTAGTTGAGTCCGTTTGAGTGATAATGTGGGAAGTGTTATGGTCAAGTAAAAAAAAAACCACTTGACAAAACACAAATGCTCCACTGGCACACACAGATTGCATTCACGAGCTACTTCTCTTGTTCATGTCACGTGAAGTGAATCCATGGATGAAAGCAAAGCAACCCCCGGCCGGCCAGCACCGGAAGCCCATGCATACCCGGGATACTTTGCCGGATCACCCGGCCATAACCGGCACCGTGATGGAGCAACGGGTGCACGAGCATGGCCTCATGCCTGCCCCGATTCATGCCCCCATATGCCATATGGCTGATGGCTCCCACCACAAATACTCTTGATCGCATCATCCGAATCTCCACGCTCTTCGGTCACGTCCCCGTCATGCTCGCATAGAATATCCCATCGATCATGCATATAGTGGAATGTTTGGTATATGCTCCTACTCTAGTCTACTATCTAGAGTCTAGAGTATACACTAGCCAAAGACCCCCGTTCAACAATGGCCCCCATGAATCTCCCAAACGAATTTTGGTTCCAGCGAGCTCAAACAGTTTGAT
This sequence comes from Poa pratensis, assembly GCA_947311845.1. Classification (NCBI taxonomy): domain Eukaryota; kingdom Viridiplantae; phylum Streptophyta; class Magnoliopsida; order Poales; family Poaceae; genus Poa; species Poa pratensis. The sequence goes on from CAMZMU010000122.1 coordinate 16,342,310, forward strand.
TAATTCCGGGAAACATGCTTTGGCTGGGCAATCAAACAATAATTCCTAATATTAGGAGCCAAATCCCCCATTTCATGGATCAGTTGTTGGCGATGCACAGCGAGGAGGCTAGTAGACATCGCTTTTGCACAAAGGAGGCTAGTAATATTTATACCAGTCTAGTTAAGGAAACAGCATGGCTTAATGATCTAATGCCACCATAAAGCTAGGCGAGGAGGAGGACATTTGGAATCTTGATCAGTATTTTTCATTCCCGGTCGTCCTCACAGATCGAAGGGCCTAGCTTAGCTAGCGAGCCAAGAGCCAGGTAGAATATGGCAGCCTTTCTCTCAGCCTGTCATCTGTTTTTTTGGTAACCCCTAGTTTAATCGTTGGTATCTCCTAGAGACCTAACAAAAGAGCTCATTTTGCAGTGTGCTATCTGTACCTATGGAAGCAAACCAGAAACCCTCTCTGGTTCGAAATAACTTCATCGAAAATCTCGACGACTTGAATTGTATTCTCAGAAAATGTCCGTTTGTTTGTTTTAGTACAGGGATCGAAACCTACACGACTTCTTTTGACATGGATTTTTTACTTTCTACTACTGTACTATATTGAAACCTTCATCGGCTCCAATCCCCTAGAGGATTTTTTTTTCAATCAAATTAACCCTTGTACAAATTTGATCTTGTAGGAAAGCAGGACACTGATCGTACGTTTTTCATTTGCACGTGTCTCTAGCTAGAATTATGCAAATGACGACAAGATCTTTACCATATAGTCTACATCACAATCGACATACTCCGATCTGTAAGACTAATATTCGCCGATCGACGCAACATCTCAAAAGTGTATTAGTTTAGAACCGCATGCTCGATCTGTAATCATGTGGCAGACGTTAGGAGACGATAATTAACGATCTTTAGAGTCGACAAGGCTAATGGTTGCTATGAGCATGTCGATCGTGACCTGACAATGACTTTTTTTCAGCTTCGATATTCTCATGCTTTGAAGAGACCCGCAAAAAGGTTGATTTCTGGGGGTGGGGGGACAAAACGTTGCAAAAGCCTGCCTAACGATGCTCACTTTCGTGCGTATATTCTTGACACTTTCTCAGGCCACCCTTGATTAGCATTTCCTTTACCGAAGCAGACACACAGAGACACAGAGATGAATGAAAATATAACCATAGATTAGTTCCAGTGACAAACATGCTGGGTCAGTTGTAACGGCAGTTTACCGGTGCACGAGCGCGACTCCATGAGGAGAACAAAGGCCAAGTTCCCTCCCTGCATGAATATGCATCTCGATCCGTACATCCAGTTGCAACTGCATGCTCAGTTAAATCACAGGGAATGTTGGTTTGCTCAGTCAAAGTGTGTGTGTGTGCTGTGCTGTTCACGTGCCGTTGTTGGCGTCTCACGTGCAATCAACGGGCATCTCAGCGCGAGCGCCACCGCCGGCCGGCCCTTCAGCTAGCTCCGTTGAAACCACGACAGGTGGCGGCAACGGCGCGGGGATGGCTGGCGATGATGGCGGGGAGGCGCACGCCGGGGAAGGGGCCGGCCGGCATGGACGCCAGGCGCGCGCACGGCGAGCGAAGAAGAAGTAAAAGATAAACTCGATCCCTCGCTTTCGCCAACTTTTTGTGTAATGTAATCGCCGTTCCCGACCCTGCTGTTCCCCGGCGCCTTTTACCGTCTCCCGTCGCAGCGCCCGACGCGGAGAGGGCGTTTGATTATTCCGGCTCTTTGGAATGGTTTCGCAGCTTTTTGGTTGCCCTGTCGGCAGTGCCCTGCGTGCCTGCCTGCCATGCCGTTCCTACGCCAGTTCCCTCCAGTCCCCTGTGCGGATTACTTACTGCGCGGCGTGTGAGTTAGAATCAGAATTACCGCTGCCAGAGTACCTGCTTCCAATACTTACCATTATGCAGCATCAGCACATAATTTCTGAAACATTATGCTTCAAATACTTACCATTATGCATCATCAATACTCCCTCTGATCTAAAAGAAAAGACAATGTAATAAGTTCGATTTCAGTGACATTTATACTGGATCAAAGGGAGTTTCAAACTCTCTTTAGAACTTGCTTCACTGGCTTGGAGGCATTTTCACCCCCACCCCCCCCCCCCCCCCCCCCCTCCTCCCCCCTAAGGCTCACTTTGTAGTACAGAATTCCTGAATCGTGCAAGAATTTTGAGGAACCGTGCTGGTCCCCTTAGATTAAGCTTACTGCACGGGATTACTAAACTAAGTACTATGATTAATTACAATTTGCAGCTTTGTTTGTCCTTTTTAGTGGAGGATATCGTGGATAATATTAAGGGTGTGTTTAGTAGCCTGCATCAATTTGGACCAACTTTTCAGCCTGCCCCGTAGGGGCCCGTCCCGGCAGAGTCACCCGCAAAAACATGTTGTGGACGTTGTTTGGTAGCCTGCATTAGGGAACGGGAGGCCCGGTGGTGCGGCGCAAACAAACAACATGCTTGTGTTTACAGTGTTGGTTAGTCTCACCCATTTCCACATGGTGAAGTTATTTCATACCACCACACTTGAACAGCTCTATGTGACAAAGCCATTAGTAACTGCGAGCAGAACTACAACGTGACATGGCAACGACGGAGGTTGACGATGTCAAAGGAGTATGTGGCGGCTACAAACGACGGCAATGGAGCACACACAACAGAGAGGTTGAGGCAGCGGTGAAGGAGGACGATGGAGCGCGGACCATAGAGAGGTAGGTGAGACACACAAACACACCATGAAAAGCAGCACAACCTACAAACTACCGATACAACGACAGAGTTCATGACGGCGACACAAGGTTGAGTGGAGGTCGAATAAGACACGTACAACACGCACCGTCTAAATACGACAAATGCAGTACAAGATTTATTCGTCTACGAGCACCGAAACGCAAAACTTACAACACTAGAGTTGTGTGTAATGACGAGGTGAAGCTAATCCTTAAAGGAAATTTCAAACGGTCGACCGTGCGCGATTAATTTGACGAAATTCATCTTTTTTTTCCAAACATGAACATGAAATTAGAAATTAACGGTTGACGAAAGTTAGAACCGATTATCGGAATGGCACCGCATCGTTATCTTTTTCGTGGTAGAGATAGTTTTAAATAAAGCATTGTTGAACTTATTAGAAGACATGTGGTGAAGCAAGATTAGTGAGAGTGAGGGGAAGCAAAAATCATGTACGAGCTTGCATGGCTAGGGCTCACTTCTGCAACTAGCCGGCCTGGCTCCACGAAAATGGTCGATTTGAGCGTTTTTAGCGGGCCTGGCCCGGAGGTGTTTTAACGTGCGTGCTGGCTGGCCTGAGCGCTCTCACGGGCAATCAAACACCAATTTTTTTTGGAATTGGCGGGCCTGGCCGGACCTCATGCAGCCTACCAAACGCGCCCTAAGTTTATGGCCGGGTGAGCTATCAGAGGTTGACACGTCAGGGGCTCCCTTCCATCCCAAGCTGCGTCTCAAATCTCAAGGGCTCCCCTCCAGGCTCCAACCACAAAGTTTGCAACACTCGCGAGAGATTAGAGCAATTGTGCATGTAACAATTTGAATGTAAAATGACAGGAAAAGAAGAGAAACAACCACTAGCATCTAGCCTTGTTACTTGAATCATTGAAGGAACCAGTTGGTTGAGTCGGGACGAATTGATGTTGTATCTCATCTATCATTTACCTGAGGCAATCTACACAAGTTGTCCTGTTCGAAAATCTATAAGCAACAAACACCAAGGATGCATTAGGACTTCTTTCATGGTATCTTCCACTAGTGCAACATCCTTCTCATGTTTCCAAGGATGCATTTCACATTCTTGCGTCGACGCCCCTAATTGTTGGCAACCACATAAGTAGAGAACCTATGTCGAATATTGTTGTCCTCTTCACAAATAGTTAGGCTTTTCTATCCAAAGTACGGCACTTGAGGTGGTTATCTCGAGTTAGAACTAACAGTCAAAGTAGAACTGAATTATTGACAAGGATACAAATTTTCTAAATAAAACAACCCAACTGGTAAAATATTAGCTCCTCCAAAAATGACAATTTGCTAGAAGATCCATTACAATATTGGCCAAAAGTTTCGAATAGTTAGATAGCCTCTAGACCGTATGAAAGACTCACATAATGCATCAACTCCACGTTTTCATTTAAAACGTTAACATAAATTCACGCATCTACAAATGATAATTTCAAAGTATCACGGTACCACATGTGAGACACAAAAAACTATAGGTGATGCAAATCACAAACTGATGACATAAATTGTTTCCAAGGAGAAACCCTTAACACATAATTTCGCACACCGGTACATATTCAGTTCTACCTAGCTGAGAAGTGATATCTAAAGACATTTCAAACGGATTGCCGTTGAATGTATCATCACCATTCTATGACTTACTGGGTGTATAACACACACACACACACTCGAATCGCAGTCACATTTTTTTCCTGAAGTACTTCAATATATTGACTGTGATAATCTTTCGTTATTGAAGAGAATAACCTCGTCCCCCAAGAAAAATAAGGCAAAATTTCTTTTGTGAGATTCAAAGAAAGAAAGAGGAAGAAATACAGTAATTCATTATTTTTCGAAAGGAATGCCACGAAAGGTTGGATACATAGAACAAAGGATATAATTATTTTCCATAACCAATGCTTATATAATACCCAATCCGTTCACACATCTACAAGATGTTCCTATCTTTTTTTCTGAATCATATGTACATAGACGTGTTGTAATATCCTTGTTCACTCAATTCGGTCCGTATGTTGTCCACATTGCAATTTGCAGTATCTAAAATATCTTATATTTAGAAACATACTTCCTCCGTTCTAAATTAGATGACTTTCCATTCGTGCACATGTGGATGTACTTATACATGTAACATGTCTAGATACATCCGCATTTAGACAAACTAGCATGGCGGCCCTCGCAAATGCGAGGGCATCATCTTTAAAATATAAAAGTATTAAGTATATATAATTATAAATATAATAATTTAGACCAATGTTCAAGATATCACTTATCGTTTACTGCTCGGTTGGCCTCAGATTAGAGATTAATCGCTTATCGGTCGCCTATTTATCGGCTAGTTTTTTTTATATGTCAACTTATGGCACTAAATATTCTAAAGTATGCTTTGCAAAAAATACATTGGAGTATTGGATATAACTGCTACATTGATTCCTTTCCACTGAATCAACAAATGGGTAAAATTCGAGCTAATGTAAAGTTCTACAAAACTATCGTCCGATAAATCAGCTGTCAGGCCGATAAATCGCCGATAAGTGGCAAAAAATCGGCTGAAAATGGGCGCCAGCGATAAACTTGGCCGATATGCTATAATCTTATCGGTCACCCCACGATTCACGATAAATCGGCCGATTAAACGGGGTATCGGCCGATTTTTTGAACATTGGTTTAGACAATGCGAGGGCATAATGTTTCATATAGGAATACATTAATATTTATTTATCAGCTTATATAAATATTTGTTTGGATTAAAATATCTAAAAATATCTAGAAAATATATGTAGGGTTCCATAGAGGATTATATTATGTGGAAAGGATTAATAGTGTTCTAATGACACCTAACTTCACGATAAATATAAATATCACTTGTGCGGGGAACCTATTTTATTCATCTTTAAAATTGTGGCTGAATTATCACTTCAAGATTAGAAACCGTATCTGTGAGACAATGTATGTTATGTACGTGGTCATATTGGTCTAATTCACATAACTAAGTTCACATGGCAAGCTGACATATAATTCTTAGTTGATGTTACACCAGCGCATGGTGAAAATATCGAATATAGTTTGAAAACATAATCCTGATTGATTTAGAATTAACAAAAATAGAAAATTAATGTCTGTTAAAGATCTACTCCCTCCGTCCGATAATAACTGTCTCAAGTTTGCCAAAAAATGGATGTATCTAGACATGTGTTTCATGTCTAGATACATCCATTTTTGGCAAACTTGAGACAGTTATTAGGACAGAGGGAGTATTAACTGTGGTTTGTTATGATACCAAACACTCATATTAATGCTCAAATGGTGATATATACAATTATGAAGACATGTTAAGTTTTGCATGCTAATCATCAGGATCAACAGATCGATATGTGGATGAAAATAGTTGATTTTGTTACAGAAGTCGGGAATGGATTTTTGCTGATATATAGGGAAACTACACAATTCGCATGTTCAATTTATTTTATGAATTTCTTTCCTCACTGTTACTTTGACCATATATTTGAATGTGTTCTATTTTAGTTGCTTCTATCTTATCTAGATAATAATCTACAATGAAAGTCGGGAAGCCATATTCTTATCCATTTTACCTAACTCTCTCCTTGATATTTCTTATTGTTCAATACAGTCGTTCTACATCCTCACTCACAATATTAGTTGTTTCTTAATATGGCTATGCGAGATCTTAATTAACCCCTCACTGGTTACATCTTCCCCAACGTGAGACTTCACAATCCCACTATCGAGCCACCTACTTCTTTCCTAATCCATCATCAACACTCATCTGTTATCTCCATAGTGTATACCGTTGCAATAATCAAGGAGAAATATGAAACTACAAGAAATATGCCAACTTGTTACCTTCTCTTGTGACCCTGAAAATATTGGTCATATATCTGTGACCATTTTTCACCAATTGGTCGTAATCTGTTTGTTAGGGTCCAAAACTGAAAACATAACGATCATTTCAGTCAGAAAAGTCATAAGTTCCTTTCATAAATGGTGATAATGCAGCCAGATGTGCTCTACCACCTTATTTAAAGGTCATATTCGCTAATTTGTGATGCGTTCAAATGAAGGGGCGGCCAATTCAGTAGTTTCTACACATATATATCCTTATTCCTTTGTAGGCGCTGCTGGTATATGAATTATATGTTGTTGATACTCTGGCCATATATACACGGTAATTTTATTCTGCACGAGCACCATGCAAACAAAAGAAACCATGCTAGACACACAACAATGCAGTGGACATATAAAATCTGAAAACAAATGGTAAATACTTAGTTATGATTTACATCCTTCCCAACCATGGCTCATTGATAGCTGTAAAGTTGTTGGAAACCAATCACAAATGCCGAGTCAGGAATTTACTGTCAATATTTATTTTTAGTTTATAGGCTTACATGTTTCTACAATGGATTGATTATGGCGGTTAATTTATTGGAAACCAACTGTAAATATCATAGTTAATTATCTTGAACTATTTTATGGCTAAGTGTTGTTTTGCCTAGAACCCTGTGTAGTCATTGTGTATAATTTATATTATAATTGTTTTTTTTTTTGCAAGAGGCTGTTGTTGATACAACACCATGCTTTCCACAAAAGAAGAAAATATTACATCGACATATTGGCTGGTAGGCAAAGAAATCTCCAATGATCAAATTACGTGGATAAGACACTTTGCATGCAGTGGTTTGCATGTTGTATATGTCACGAACGTGGGTTAACTTCTTTGGCATATCTCGCCTATAGGTCTGATCTCTAATGCACATGCATGGTCTCCTAGTGTAACACGGAAGGAAAAAACTGTAGGGGGTCACACCATGTTTATTCCCACGGCTGAAAGAAAAGAAAAAGTACACGGAAGTTCCATACATTTACACGTTTATTAATATATTACGGGTCCACCTGATTAGGAAAACTGTGAACAGCCGGTCAAAAAAAAAAAACTGTGAACATATTAAACGTGTCAAACGAAACCTTCACAGTTACGCAATTAATTAAATTTTAGCCACATATTTTAGATCTAACTGTTAAAATAATTTAAATGATGTGGCTTAATGTGATGGCTCTATTTAACAAGTGCATTTTGCTTTTAGTATATAATAGATGAAATTCATCTAATTTGAAACGGAGAGAGTAGTATATTTCTACGTATGAATATGGTTTCTCGTATTTAAAATTGAAGTGTCTTTTGCATATTCCCACAGTCTCAGTTTGCCCCTCCTTGCTCGTTCTCAGTGTCGGGGTGTGTGACCCTGTACTGTAGAGTGACCACATGATGTGTATAAATAATCCCCGGCACATATGCCCACTCCCCTCCCTCCCCTCATTGGGCTATTTTTTTTAATAATACATTTTTTAACTAATTTCGAAAAATATTATGCGAATCCACGAAATTTCGAAAATAATGCGGCCTCGGCCTGGGCTAAGCCGATTAGCACTTATCGGCGTTGGCTAAGCCGAGCGGGTGGCCTGGCGGGCCAGACCTGCGACCGACAGCCCTATGGCATGCAGTCGGCCACGTCGAAGCCGACAGGCTTATCGGCCTAGCCGAGGCCGATAAGTCGCTGGACATACGCACGGTGTCGGGCTTCTTCTTCCTCCTCGCTCTCTCTTTCTTTCTTTCTTCTTGCTCACCGAAACAAAAAGATCCATGGCGATTTCTTCCCTCCCCCGGTGATTTCTCCATCCAGCTAGCAAATCTTAAGCCTACAGCTGTTAGAGAGTTAGGGAAACTCCAATCTACAGATGGGTTAGGCTGTGGGTGTGATTTGTTGGTGCTTTTTTGGAGCAATGGTGGAGATGTGGAGGAGGTTGGTGTAGCTCGTGGAAGACGTGGTGGTGGTGGTTCTGCTGCTCCGGCCGTGGTGGTGGTGGTGGTGCTACTCCATTGAATCAAGGCACGCTTCAAGGGTATGATTTTTCTTGGCTAATTAGGGTTTACAGTAATTACGTATGCATTATTGTTAAGTATATAGTTGTTCCGGTAGTAATAATTAAGTATATAGTTGTTCCGGTTATAACAGTAATTTGGTGTCACATTTTTAGGTTGTCGAGATGAGTAATTTAGTGAAATGTTTGTTTTACTACGGTCCTGGCACAGTTGTAGTAAATGAGTTGGGAGCTGATTTGGGTCAGTTTCGATGGTTAGAGTTGGAACTGAGCGACCCACAAACATGGTCAATAAGTCAGCTGAAAGATTGGTTGGCAGCATGTTTAGGGCTTAATCCTGAAACAGACACCATCGGTGTGCATGCACTGTGGACGAAGTCAAGGTCACCGGTGTTTTTTTATTTGAGGCCGATAGATCAGACCTCTCAGATGGTGCGATGGTTGCAAGGCTGCGAAAGCAGGGGATGTACCCCTATCGCGTTACTGATACCTGTCGCGAAGGAGGTGATTCCGCCTGAAGGCGAGGGAGGGCACGATCCTGGACAGAGTAGTCAGGAGATGCATTTATCTGGACATGATTATAATCAGGAAGATGTTGGAGGTGGTGGTTATGAATCTGGCCAAAACAGTGAGGCAGAAGTAGCAGATGATGAGGGTGTTGAGGCAGATGCAGATGAGGAATTCCAACAAATGATGGAAGAGGAAGATGAAGATGGTGATAGTGCTTATGGTGATGATTCCGACGAGTCGGATGACGAACATGTCGTGCCCAATCCTGCGTCATGGAGTCATGACTTCACTTCGTCAATGACAGTGAACGATGGTCATGATTCTGCCTAAGAATACCATCAGAACCAGGTTGTTGTGGGTGGTCTATATCCCGACAAGCAACATTTGCAAGACGCAATCATTAAGTGGGCAATGTCGACATGCAAGACATTCAGAACCAAGGTGTCAAGTAAAAAATATCTGACAATGGAATGTGAGGTTGCAGGCTGTCCTGGAAGGGTGCACGGTTATCGTCCTCAGTTCGCCATAAACTGGAAAGTGAGCGACGTAGTACATCACACATGTAGAATTAACTGTATTCCTCAAGATCATCGTAACATTTCGTCGACGCTTATAGCTCGGTTGCTGTACTCAGAAATAGTACAGGGCAAAGCTATGGAAGCGAAGGCTATTCAGCATAAGGTGTTCACCAGGTTCAAGTACAAAATATCTTATGGCAAAGCTTGGAGGGCTAAGCAGATGGCACTTGAGAACAGATTCGGATCGTTCCTAGACTCATATGACTCAGTTGTTCGGCTCCTCCACACATTGCAGGCCCGTAATCCAGGCACATATGTTGACATCAAACACTTTTGGATGGCAGAGTTTCCAAATGTAAAGGTGTTGCATCGTGTGTTCTTCTCTTTCGGTGTATGCATAGAAGCTTTCACTCACTGTCGACCAGTGATCTGTGTTGATGGTACTTTTCTTACTGGCAAGTATAGGGACAGATCTTGACCGCCATTGGTCAGGACGGCAACAATCAGATCGTGCCACTTGCATTTGCTTTTGTGGAGAGCGAGAACACTGAAAGTTGGACTTGGTTCTTCAGGCAGCTTAAAATAGCAGTAGTGAAAGATAAGCCGAACGTGTGCATCCTTCATGACCGCCATGCTGGTATACTGAACGCCGTGAAGGCACTCACAAACCCTGTGGCTGCGGAAGAAACGCCATGGCTAGACCTGCAGAGTCGTTGGTGCATGCGCCATTTGGGGGCCAATTTTTTCTCACTGTTCCGAGATAAGGCTTTGATGAATCTATTCAAAAAACTATGCAAGCAGAACCAATTCTAGAAATACACTTTCATACGTGGTAAGCTTGATGAGTTTACTAACCGGCATGTTAGGCAGAGGAGAGCTGCACGAAATGTTGCAGTAGCAGCACATGTGCAACTTGTGGCGCAACAGCTAGCAACCGGACCTCCACCCGCTGAGGATGTACCTGTTGGGCTTTGTGACTTGCCAGGATTTGATCCGCCTGGTGTTAGGAGAAAGACTGGGAGGTTGATTAAAAACTTTCAGCAGTGGATAGAGCACGAGCCTCTTGAGAGGTGGTCTTTGCTGCACGACACTTATGGAGCCAGGTACGGTGTTATGACTACCAACCTGGCTAAAACTTACAACTTTGTTCTGAGAGGAAATAGGGTCTTACCACTTACAGCCATTGTGGAGGGTATTTTGAGGGCACAGTCAAGTATTTCAGAGAAAGACGCCAGAAAACTCACTTGCATATCGTAAACAACCCGAACACACCTTACTGTGAGAAGATTATGGAGTACATGGATAGGAAGATGGCAAAAGCTCGGAATCACACTGTGCAGGCCATAGGAAATCAAGAAAGGAGGTTCGAGGTACGCTTACCTTATGACAAGTTTGGTTGCGGAAATCAGCTCAGAACGCATGAGGTGAGAATTGGAAATGAAGCCTGACCAACATGTGAGTGCACATGCAATAAACCAAAATTGCTTCATCTGCCCTGCTCCCATGTATTGGCTGCTTGTGGGCAACTCGGGCTGTCAGCCATCTCGTTCGTTTCACCATATTTTTTGAACGAGTATGTTCTTAATACCTGGACTGGTGAAATGGTGGGATTTCGAGCTGTGGGCCTAGTTTTAAAAACCGTACCGGACCGCCGGTTGAACCGGAAAAAAACCGGAACCGCGGCCTCCGCCGGTTTGTTAAGCGCACTGGACCGTTCGCGCACCTAAACCGGGAAAAAACCGGCCAGACCGTGGTTCGACCGGCGGTTTTGGCTGAAAACCGGGCGTACCAGGCCGCCGGTCCGACCGGATGGAGCCTTTTGCGCGAGAAACATCAATTGCCTGGGACGGGAATCGAACTGGCGAGCTCGCGGGGCGCATGCGCGCGTACAGCATGGGCTAGCCATCAGGTGCATGCGATGCTTGTGTCGTATTAGCTCACGAATATGCTAAATACATTTACTTTTTGAACAGATTATTAATATATCTATCCTATTCTATTATTAATAAACCGCAATTGAACCGAGCAAACCGGCGGTCCGACCGGTTGAACCGTGAACCGAGGCCCTCACCGGTTCGATCGCCGGTCCGGTTTTTAAAACTATGGCTGTGGGTAATTTTAACACGGTTGACCCTACAGAAAGGCAGTACATCCCCGACCCAAGGCTACTGCGTCCTGGTAGAGGTAGACGACCGTGCAAGCGTATCCGAAATGGTATGGATGAATCTGAAGCCGGAGGCCCGACAATACAATGTTTTCTGTGCAGTGATTTTGGTCACAGGGGCACTGCTTGTACAAAATTCCCACCTACGGATGCTGCTCCGGCATCTAGAGCAGCTGCTCCACGTGGGTGAGGCAGCCGAGAACCAAGAGGAAGAGGAAGAAACTAGGATATGTTTTAAATTAGAATATGCTTTTATCTGTATTAAGTGTGGATCCGTGTTTTAAATTTGGACTATGTTTTTGTCTGTAATAAGTGTGGATCAATGTTTTAAATTTGGACTATGTTTTATCTGTAATAAGTGTGGATAAATGAACAAAATTTGGACTATGTTTTATCTGTAATTAGTCTGGATCAATGTTTTAAATTTGTACTTTGGTTTTATCTGTAATTAGTCTGGATCAATGTTTTAAATTTATACTTTGGTTTTATCTGTAATTAGTCTGCAACTATGTTTTAAATTTAGACTTTGCTTTCATCTGTAATTAGTCTGCATCAGTGTTTTAAATTTAGACTTTTCTTTTATCTGCGCTAAGTTCATAATTTGTATTGCAGAAATGGAACAAGTATACTTGATCAGTTCGGATGTGGATCATAACCATCGCGTCAAGATATTACAGGAGCGTAGCCTCGAGCCTCTAGTGACTCGCGGACCGAGGGAAAATTGGATGATACACCCTGCTTGGCAGGAGAGGTACGTGTTTAATGTACTTGTCCGTGTCATATATTATCTGTATTAATTTACTTGTCCGCTTCATGTTTAATGTACTTGTCCGTGTCATATATTATCTGTATTAATTTACTTGTCCGCTTCATGTTTAATGTACGCGTCCGTGTTTAATTTAATTTGTTTTCTGAACATGCAGGTTGAAGTGGGCTGTGCTTTTACCTTTCGCGCGTCTAGTTGAGGCCACTCGTGACTCTCCACGCATGCTGATAGACCACTGTCTTCTCACATGCTTAGTGGACAGATGGAGGCCCGAGAATGCTAGCTCTAAGTTGACGAGGGAATATCTCCCCGGCAACAGTGCCAGAAACAATGCTTGTACGTCACACGTCAGTTGGGAACCCCAAGAGGAAGGTATGATGAGTGCAGCAGCAAGTTTTCCCTCAGTATGAAACCAAGGTTTAATCGAACCAGTAGGAAAACGAGGTTTGCTTCGAAGGTGTTGGTGAAGGAGTGTAGTGCGGCGCAACACCAGGGATTCCGGTGCCAACGTGGAACCTGCACAACACAATCAAATTACTTTGCCCCAACTTAACAGTGAGGTTGTCAATCTCACCGGCTTGCTGAAAACAAAGGGTTAAACGTATCGAATGGAAAATGATGTTTGTTTGCATAAAACAGTAGAGAACAATGATTGCAGTAGATTGTATTTCAGATGTAAAAGAATGGACCGGGGTCCACAGTTCACTAGTGGTGTCTCTCCAATAAGATAACTAACATGCTGGGTAAACAAATTACAGCTGGGCAATTGACAATTGATAAGTGCATATAACATGCATGTGTGAGCTGTGGTGTCTACTATGAGATTCATTTGGGCATTACGACAAAGTACATAGACCGCTATCCAGCATGCATCTATGCCTAAATAGTCCACTTTCCGGTTAACATCCGTACCCCTTCCAGTATTAAGTTGCAAGCAACAGACAATTGCATTAAGTAATGTGCGTAATGTAAACAATACATTCATCCTTGAATAAAGCATTGCTGTTTTACCCCTAGTGGCAACAACACATCTACAACCTTAGAACTTGCTGTCACTATCCCAGGTTAAATAGAGGTTGAACCCAACTATCATGCATAAATACCCCCTCTTGGAGTTACAAGTATTCACTTGGCCAAGGCTTCAACAAGTAACGGAGAGCATGCAAGATCACAAATGACATAGACATGATAATATAATATTCAGCTCCACATAGGTATCAATATAAGTCAGATCCCAGCAAACACAACATGTAGCATTACAATAAGATGATCTTGATCATGATAGGCAGCTCACAAGATCTAAACATGATGGCACAAGTGGAGAAGACAACCATCTAGCTACTGCTATGGACCCATAGTCCAAGGATGAACTACTCACGCATCACTCCGGAGGCGGGCATGGCGATGTAGAGCCCTCCGGTGATGATTCCCCTCTCCGGCAGGGTGCCGGGAAGAGCTTCAGAACCCCCCGAGTTAGGGTTGACGACGGCGGCGGCAGCGAATATGTTCTGGATGAAAGGCTCGGTGTTTTAGGGTTTTCGTCTCGGGGAATAAATAGGCGAAGGGGCGATGTCGGCGGACCCCCGAGGGGCCCAAACCACAGGCTGGCGCGGCTGGGCCCATGCCGCGCCGCCAGGTGGTTTGGCCACCTCGTGGCTCTTCGTCTCTCCTTCGGACTCCGTGTACGTGCTGGAAAAATAGGGACTTGGCCTTTTGTTTCGTGCAATTCCGAGAATATTTCCAGAAGTAACTTTCTGAAACCAAAAACAGCAGAAAACAGGGAACTGGCACTGTGGCATCTTGTTAATAGGTTAGTCCCAGAAAATGCATAAAAGTGATATGAAGTGTATATAAAACATGTAGCAAATGGTATAATATAAGCATGGAACAGCAGAAATTATGGATACGTTGGAGACGTATCAAGCATCCCCAAGCTTAGTTCTACTCGTCCTCGAGTAGGTAAAACGATAACAACAAATAATTTCTGAGGAGACATGCTTTCACACAATCTTGATCAATATATTGCAAGGCTCATGTCATGAATGAAGTGACTCAAAGCAATGATCTATAGTTTGCTAACAAATAGATAAAGAGTAAACAATGAATCATATAAGCAAAAACTTTTCATGAATAGTACTTTCAAGACAAGCATCAAAAAGTTTTGCATAAGAGGTAACTCATAAAGCAATAGATTCAAAGTAAAAGGCATTGAAGCAACACAAAGGATGATTAAGTTTCAGCATTTGCTTTCAACTTGTAACATGTATATCTCATGGATAGTTGTCAACATAAAGCAATATAACAAGTGCAATAAGTAAATATGTAAGAATCAATGCACACAAAGTTGACACAAGTGTTTGCTTCTAAGATAGAAAGGAGTAGGTAAACTGACTCAACATAAAGTAAAAGATAGGCCCTTCGCAGAGGGAAGCAGGGATTAAATCATGTGCTAGAGCTTTTTAAGTTTTCGAAAGCATATAGAGAGCACAAAATAAGTATTTGAGAGGTGTTTGTTGTTGTCAACGAATGGTAGTGGGCACTCTAACCCCCTTGTCAACCAGACTTTCAAAGCGGCTCCCATGAAGGACGTTATCTCTACCAGCAAGGTAGATCATCCCTCTTCTCTTTTGTTTACACATGTATTTTAGTTTCTTTATAGATGACACTCCTCCCAACCTTTTGCTTACACAAGCCATGGCTAACCGAATCCTCGGGTGCCTTCCAACATTCACATACCATGGAGGAGTGTCTATTTGCAAATTAAGTTGCTTACTGATAAATCAGGGCAAAACATGTGAAGAGAATTATTAATGAAAGTTGTAATTAATTGGGGCTGGGCACCCCGTTGCCAGCTCTTTTTGCAAATTATTGGATAAGCGGATGTATATGCCACTAGTCCATTGGTGAAAGTCTGTCAGAAGTAAATGACAAGATTGAAAGATAAAACACCACATACTTCCTCATGAGCTATAAAACATTGACACAAATAAGGAGTAATAAAGTTTTGAATAGTTTAAAGGTAGCACATGAAATATTTACTTGGAATGGCAGGAAATACCACATAGTAGGTAGGTATGGTGGACACAAATGGCATGGGTTTTGGCTCAAGTTTTGGATGCACGAGAAGCATTCCCTCTCAGTACAGAGTTTAGGCTAGCAAGGTTGTTTGAAGCAAACACAAGTATAAACCGGTACAGCAAGAATCACATAAAAACATATTGCAAGTATTATAAGACTCTACACTGTCTTCCTTGTTGCTCAAACATTTTACCAGAAAATATCTAGACCTTAGAGAGAACAAATATGCATCCCAAGTCTCAACAAGCTCTACGGTAGTTCTCCACTACTAGGCTTTAACTACATGATGCAAGAGCTTAAACATGATCTACTTGAGAGCTCAAAACAATTGCAAAGCATCAAATCGAAACAAGACAATGATCTACAAGAATGCATATGTCTTTTCCAATACCAACTACTACATGTAGCATTTTCTTTCTTCCAAACAAACACCAATCAATTTATTTAAACATAAACTCTCCAAATGATAATATAATGCAGCAAGAGAGTATTTATAAACAAGTGCTAACAGCTCGAAGAGATGCATGAAAAACAGGAGCTAAAAGCACTGCAGTAGCTAGTTAAGAATACTCAACAAATATAAGTGAAGAACATGAGTATTCACATGAAAAAGCGGAGCGTGTCTCTCTCCCACACAAGGATTGCTAGGATCCGAATTTATTCAAACAAAAACAAAAATAAAAACACACAGACGCTCCAAGTAAAGCGCATAAGATGTGAAAGAATTAAAATATAGTTTCACTAGAGATGACCTGATAAGTTTGTTGATGAAGAAGGGGATGCCTTGGGCATCCCCAAGCTTAGACGCTTGAGTCTCTCTGAATATGGTTGGGATGAACCACGGGGGCATCCCCAAGCTTAGGCTTTTCACTCTTCTTGATCACATAATATCACCCTTCTCGCTTGATCCTTGAAAACTTCCTTCACACCAAACTCAAGACAGTTCTCATTAGAGGGTTAGTGCATAATCAAAAATTCTCATATTCTGTAATGATACAATCAATCCCAAAGCTTCTGGACATTAGCTACAGCCACCAATGCTTTGTGGAGCAAAGAAATCCACACAAACACAGTAAAAGAGCGAATGCAAAACAAAAGGCAGAATCTGTCAAAAACAGAACAGTCTGGAATGACGAATTTTTTCGAGGCACTTAAGTTGCTCAGATGGATCTGGCCTAAAATAATGAAAGTTGCGTACATATCTCAGGAATATGCGTGATTTTTTCAGAATTTTTTGAATTTTCTACAGGGAGATAAGCTCAAATCCGTGACAGCTAAAAATCTGTCACTGCGCAGAAATCCAAATCTTGCATCAACTTTCAATATAGAACTTTACTTGGCACAACATTGCGATAAAATAAAGATACAAAGGAGTTGCTACAGAAGTAACAAAACTCCTTGACTCAAAGAAAACAAAAATAACAGCAAATAAAAACGATGGGTTGTCTCCCATAAGCGCTTTTCTTTAACGCCTTTCAGCTAGGCGCAGAAAGTGAAAATCAAGTGTTGTCAAGTGGCAAATCATTCAAATCATCAAAAGCTTCTTCCAACACACAGCTTGTAACAATGGGTATCTTAGATGTTCCTGGAGGTGTTTCATTACCTTTAACCGTACTAAAAGTTTTATCAATTTTAAGCTCATAATGAGTCTTTGGTTTTGGCACTTTAGGAACATACATAAACTTTTGCTCTCTACCCACATAAACTTTCTCCTTTTTAGACTTAAGAGAAGTAAAGGTTGAACTTAAGGTTTCAATAGCTTCCTCTAACTCATCAATTCTATGATTTTGGGTGTCATGGATATTATTATCCTCAAGAACAGTGATTCTTTCATTGATGGTGGCTATTGATTCATTAGTCTTACCAATACAATCAAGAAAATTTGGAAAAAAATTCTCCATAGAGTCTAACTTATTTATAACATCCTCCAAGGTGATCTCAATTTTAATATCTTTAGTGGGTGGTGTTCCTACCAAACTTTCAATAATATTACAGGCTTCTAAAGCAGGAGTACCCAAGAAATTTCCACCTGTAAGAGTGTCTAGAACATACCTATACCAACTAGAGATACCAACATAAAAGTTCCTAAGGAGGATAGTGGTAGAGTGTTTCTTAGTACATCTATGATGAGCATCACTAATTCTATACCAAGCATCTTTCAAATTTTCACCTCCTAGTTGCCTAAAAGAACGAACTTCAACTTCAGGAGCATTCATTTTGAAAAACAAAATCAAACCGAATTAAACAAGTAACTAATTTTTTTGTGTTTTTGATAAAGAGAGCAAACAAGACTAAATAAAAATAAACTAAGCAAGACAAATAACAAAGTAAAGAGATTGGGTGTGAGAGACTCCCCTTGCAGAAGCAATTCGGTTTTCCCCGGCAACGGCGCCAGAAAACGTGTTGCTAGCTCTAAGTTGACGAGGGAATATCTCCCCGGCAACAGTGCCAGAAACAATGCTTGTACGTCACACGTCAGTTGGGAACCCCAAGAGGAAGGTATGATGAGTGCAGCAGCAAGTTTTCCCTCAGTATGAAACCAAGGTTTAATCGAACCAGTAGGAAAACGAGGTTTGCTTCGAAGGTGTTGGTGAAGGAGTGTAGTGCGGCGCAACACCAGGGATTCCGGTGCCAACGTGGAACCTGCACAACACAATCAAATTACTTTGCCCCAACTTAACAGTGAGGTTGTCAATCTCACCGGCTTGCTGAAAACAAAGGGTTAAACGTATCGAATGGAAATGATGTTTGTTTGCATAAAACAGTAGAGAACAATGATTGCAGTAGATTGTATTTCAGATGTAAAAGAATGGACCGGGGTCCACAGTTCACTAGTGGTGTCTCTCCAATAAGATAACTAACATGCTGGGTAAACAAATTACAGCTGGGCAATTGACAATTGATAAGTGCATATAACATGCATGTGTGAGCTGTGGTGTCTACTATGAGATTCATTTGGGCATTACGACAAAGTACATAGACCGCTATCCAGCATGCATCTATGCCTAAATAGTCCACTTTCCGGTTAACATCCGTACCCCTTCCAGTATTAAGTTGCAAGCAACAGACAATTGCATTAAGTAATGTGCGTAATGTAAACAATACATTCATCCTTGAATAAAGCATTGCTGTTTTACCCCTAGTGGCAACAACACATCTACAACCTTAGAACTTGCTGTCACTATCCCAGGTTAAATAGAGGTTGAACCCAACTATCATGCATAAATACCCCCTCTTGGAGTTACAAGTATTCACTTGGCCAAGGCTTCAACAAGTAACGGAGAGCATGCAAGATCACAAATGACATAGACATGATAATATAATATTCAGCTCCACATAGGTATCAATATAAGTCAGATCCCAGCAAACACAACATGTAGCATTACAATAAGATGATCTTGATCATGATAGGCAGCTCACAAGATCTAAACATGATGGCACAAGTGGAGAAGACAACCATCTAGCTACTGCTATGGACCCATAGTCCAAGGATGAACTACTCACGCATCACTCCGGAGGCGGGCATGGCGATGTAGAGCCCTCCGGTGATGATTCCCCTCTCCGGCAGGGTGCCGGGAAGAGCTTCAGAACCCCCCGAGTTAGGGTTGACGACGGCGGCGGCAGCGAATATGTTCTGGATGAAAGGCTCGGTGTTTTAGGGTTTTCGTCTCGGGGAATAAATAGGCGAAGGGGCGATGTCGGCGGACCCCCGAGGGGCCCAAACCACAGGCTGGCGCGGCTGGGCCCACTGCCGCGCGCCAGGTGGTTTGGCCACCTCGTGGCTCTCTTCGTCTCTCCTTCGGACTCCGTGTACGTGCTGGAAAAATAGGGACTTGGCCTTTTGTTTCGTGCAATTCCGAGAATATTTCCAGAAGTAACTTTCTGAAACCAAAAACAGCAGAAAACAGGGAACTGGCACTGTGGCATCTTGTTAATAGGTTAGTCCCAGAAAATGCATAAAAGTGATATGAAGTGTATATAAAACATGTAGCAAATGGTATAATATAAGCATGGAACAGCAGAAATTATGGATACGTTGGAGACGTATCAAGCATCCCCAAGCTTAGTTCTACTCGTCCTCGAGTAGGTAAAACGATAACAACAAATAATTTCTGAGGAGACATGCTTTCACACAATCTTGATCAATATATTGCAAGGCTCATGTCATGAATGAAGTGACTCAAAGCAATGGTCTATAGTTTGCTAACAAATAGATAAAGAGTAAACAATGAATCATATAAGCAAAAACTTTTCATGAATAGTACTTTCAAGACAAGCATCAAAAAGTTTTGCATAAGAGGTAACTCATAAAGCAATAGATTCAAAGTAAAAGGCATTGAAGCAACACAAAGGATGATTAAGTTTCAGCATTTGCTTTCAACTTGTAACATGTATATCTCATGGATAGTTGTCAACATAAAGCAATATAACAAGTGCAATAAGTAAATATGTAAGAATCAATGCACACAAAGTTGACACAAGTGTTTGCTTCTAAGATAGAAAGGAGTAGGTAAACTGACTCAACATAAAGTAAAAGATAGGCCCTTCGCAGAGGGAAGCAGGGATTAAATCATGTGCTAGAGCTTTTTAAGTTTTCGAAAGCATATAGAGAGCACAAAATAAGTATTTGAGAGGTGTTTGTTGTTGTCAACGAATGGTAGTGGGCACTCTAACCCCCTTGTCAACCAGACTTTCAAGAGCGGCTCTCATGAAGTACGTTATGGATACGTTGGAGACGTATCAGAGACCCACACGTTTCACTTTCGTTGGGGTGAGATGGCTCCTACTCTCCAGGATGTATCTTTCTTGCTCGGACTGCCGTTGGCGGTCAGCCCATAGGGCCATTGCAGGCCCCAGAAAATTGGGAGCACGAGATGTCACTTCATTTTCAGGGTATAAACCCCCATGCTGGAGTGTTTATGTCAGAGAATCACGGACCAAAGCTTGAATGGTTGCTGATTTTCAGGTTTGTTCTATTTTCACACATGTTTTATTTACAGAATTGTTTTCAGCTTATCGTCTAATACAATTTCTTTTTTAATGTACAGATACAGAAGTTTCCTGGATTTCCTGACATGCCGCTGAATGCTACACAAATCACTAGAAGCCTGGAAGCATATATCTTGTGGCTACTCGGGAAGGTGATGTTTACCAAGAACCATGTCACCTCTATTAGCGCGAGGTACATCCCTATTGCTTTCGAGACTGCGAGTGCTACAGAGCAGGCCCATATCACACAGAGGAGTTGGGGATCTGCTGTATTAGCGGCTACTTACCGAGCTATGTGCAATGGGTGCCAGCTACTGTCGAGTTCAGCATCCATACTTGGATGTCCTTTGGTGTTGCAGCTCTGGTCATGGGAGAGGTTCCCAATTGGACGACCAGACGTGCGTGCTGGCGAGGCTTACCCAGTGGGTGCATTTTTTGATGCTGATCACATAGACATGCCTACTTTTGGTTTTCTCTGGACACTCGTCAGGTATGTCTAATCTAGATATTTATCACAATTGTTACATTTTTATTCGACTTGGGCTAACTTTTGTTTCGTGCAGAGACGCTTCGCTCATTCTAACGTGAAGAACTGCTACTCTCGGCATTCACCGAGCAGTTCGACTTTCTAAGATCGGATGCGGTAATATGGGAGCCGTACACGGATGAACAAAAGGAGACTAAATACCCGGGTGGTATCTCTGACCTCTGCACGAGAGATCGCGCATACTGGATGACAAAATCAAAATATCTTTGATATCTACGTGGAGGAGATGGCCCAGCAGCGGGTTATGAGGCAATTTGGTCTACGACAGCTGGCACTTCCTCTGTCGACAGAGGAACACCCACCCATCATCCACAGGTGTGTTTAACTACGCAATGTTATTTATCGAAAACTCAATACATGTATGCATTACTAAATTGTCTAACACTTAGTACAACTGAAGGCTCGCAAAAAGGGAACTAATAGAACCGCGCTATCGTGGATGCGGAGGGTTGCCGCCTACGTTGCAGAGTGGGACACTGCGACGACACGAGTCTGGCGGAGAATATCGGGTTTGATATTGAACTATTCAATTCCTATTCAAATTACATGATCTCGACCCGGTTTAACGCATTACGTATCACGACTCTCGAGCACACCCGAGCTTACACCGACTCCCACTACGTGGGATATGGATCCGAGCCGGTCTACTGCAGGCTCCAGACAGTACGGCGGTAAGAGAGTATTCATTCTTACAAACTTTGCAAAAAATGTACAACTACTGATAACCATGCAAATTACAGGCTGAATTGACATACCAGTACAGACGGATGTGTCCGCTTACGGCCGTTCCCTATCGTCTCCTCTATTGGACCGCCCGCATCATCAGTCTGGGTGCAGCGCTTAGAGGACAGGTTGCGAGGTATGTACCAGGCTATCACGTGCACACGTACTCGACGTCGATTCACCGCCAAGCACCACAACGCCCACCGCGTCATCCCCCGCAACAGCAGCAGCCACAGCCGCAGGTCACGCCCCAGGATCGACACAGCCCGCGACCTCGTATGACGTCGCACCCTCGCCCAGGGCACCCTCTCCTAACCAGGCTGGAGGCTCCGTCTTGGCATCAGCAGTTCAGTCCCACGACGGGCTACCAGCTTCGACCACCTCCCCACCAGAGGGTAAGTGCCTTGTAAATTTTTATTCACCACGCTTAATGCTACGTACTTGTTTCTTATAGTTTTATTGCATCCAGAGCCTACGGATATCGCCGTCTATGTCCGCTCACATTCGTCTGGATCCGCATGGGAGAGTGAGCAGGAAAGTGGGAGCATCCCTGAAACTCACACACAGCTGACTATGATGGGTATGTACAACACTCCACCACCACAGCCCACACAGGAGACACAACAGACCACGACGAGTCCCTGGTTCCTGCACGTGACGTTCGGCCACCGCACAGGCTTGGATGGACGACGCCTAACCCACCACCTCCGCGTCGTGGCAGACGTCGTGGCTGACACTTCACTCTATTCGTTGAGACTTGTCTATCTATCTATGTACCAGACTTATTTATATCTATGTTGGGACTTGTCTAACTATCTATGTACTAGACTTATTTCTTAGTTGCTACTACTCTGTTTCGATTAGTGGTGATGATGGCTGACTATTTTTCGCATTGATATTAAACAAACCTTGCAAATTACATTGACAACAAAAAATTAAGATACAATATGCAAATCAAGATACATCGGTACTACCAACACTACACACAAAGTCATCTCCCGTTGATGCAGCCTACTGCGTCAGCCGGTGCAGCACCCTTTTCCTCCCGCCCTTTTTTCTCCCCGCCCTTTTCTCTCCGCCCTTTCCCTCCCGCCCTTTTTTCCCGCCATTTTGTTCCCGCCCTTTTTCCTCCCCCCTTTTTTCCCGCGCTGGACTATCTCCCGCCAAATCTTCTCATCACGGCCTATAAAAACCACTGCGCACTAAGGTTGGTAAGCATTGTAGTCCACTCACTCGAACATGTCGAGATTTCCTTCAGATGGTAGTTTTCCGGCAGGAATGTCGGCACTCCCTTTGAGGTTAACGGCCGAGTTCAAGGTAGACAATAAGGAGATCCCATTCGAGGATATTGTTAGTCATCCACCTCATCTCCGTGAGCTATCAGCGAAGCTAGCTAGGCATGGTGGCCATGGAGGAATTACAAGGAAATAGAAAAAGAACCGTGAGGCTGCATGCTAGGTGGCAGAAGAAGAAGCTAACATATCCCACTGAAGCATATATGTTGGATGCTCTTAGTAAACCGATTTTATGGGTCAAGGAGAGCGAGACGAAGATGATATCTTCATGCCCACTGAAGCGAGCAAGAGACTGCAGCAGCGGCGGCGGCGTCGAAGGGCAAGGGTGCAGCGTCGTCGAAACGCAAGGCTGAAGCATCGTCGAAGGGAAGAGTGCTGCGTCGTCGAAGGATAAGGGTGTTGCGTCATCGGAACGCAAGAGTGATGCGGGAGGCTGCGTCGATGGTAGATGACTTTTCTTTTTCAATTTATGTTGTGTTGTCGCTACTCCCACTTTTCTTGTTGTATGTGTAAGTTGCAATGTTTGTTTAATGAATGAATAAATGTATAGTTAAAAAAAATTAGCAAAAACAGGCGGGAGAGAATACGTCGGACAAAGGGCGGGAACGAATTTGGCGGGAGAAACCGCGGGAACAAATTTGGTGGGAAAAACGGGAGGGGAGAAGAAGGCGGGAACGGGCGTCGCCGGAAGGGTTGGCGCGAAGAACGCAGGACATATCGATGCATGCAGCAGTCGGCCCAGCAACAGCCGACTGGCCCTGGTTGGCTGGGCCAAGGCCGACAAGGCCTTGTCGGCTTAGCCGCGGCCGACAGGGCCAATCGGCTTAGCCCTGGCCGATAGGGTTCTCTGACAGGCTTAGGCGTCGGCCGACAGCCTAATCGGCCCAGCCCAGGCCGAGAGGGCCTAATCGCTTAGCCCAGACCGCATTATTTTTGAAATTTCGTGGATTTGCGTAATATTTTTCGAAATTTAATAAAAAATGTATTATTAAAAAAAAATTTAGCCCTCATTGGCTCCCCCGCCTGCCTCCCCTCCCTCCACCTACTCGATCGATCGCCACATTCTCCCACACCACCCCCCGCGCGGCCAACGTCCCCGGCCGGCGCCATCATAAGCCCAAGCAAACGCTCCACTCCCACACCACCACAACGTTCGGCTTCGAAGTTCGAACATACAACCTTTGCTCCTAGCTCTCGAGAGCCACCGTGCACGTAGAAGAGCAAATCAATAAGCGTTTCCTGCCCGGCGGCGGCGGCCGGCACAGCCAAGATGATCACGGGCACGGACTTCTACCACGTCATGACGGCGATGGTGCCGCTGTACGTGCGATGATGCTCGCCTACGGCTCCGTCAAGTGGTGGCGCATCTTCACCCCCGACCAGTGCTCCGGCATCAACCGCTTCGTGGCGCTCTTCGCCGTGCCGCTCCTCTCCTTCCACTTCATCTCCTCCAACAACCCCTACACCATGAACCTCCGCTTCATCGCCGCCGACACGCTGCAGAAGCTCATCGTGCTCGCGCTCCTCGCCGCATGAGCCACCTCTCCCGCAACGGCTCCCTCGAGTGGACCATCACGCTCTTCTCCCTCTCCACCCTCCCCAACACCCTCGTCATGGGCATCCCGCTCCTCAAGGCATGTACGGCGACGAGTCCGGCTCCTCATGGTGCAGATCGTCGTCCTCCAGTGCATCATCTGGTACACCCTCATGCTCTTCATGTTCGAGTACCGCGGCGCCAGGATCCTCATCACGGAGCAGTTCCCGGACACGGCGGGCGCCATCGCATCCATCGTCGTCGACCCGGACGTCATGTCACTCGACGGCGGCGGGAGGGTTTGATCGAGACGGAGGCCGAGTGAAGGAGGACGGCAAGATACACGTCACCGTGCGCCGCTCCAACGCCTCCCGCTCCGACATCTACTCGCGCCGCTCCATGGGCTTCTCCAGCACCACGCCAAGGCCCAGCAACCTCACCAACGCCGAGATCTACTCGCTGCAGTCGTCTCGGAACCCCACGCCCCGGGGCTCCAGCTTCAACCACACCGACTTCTACTCCATGGTCGCCGAAGCTCCAACTTCGCCGCCGGAGACACGTTCGGCCCTGTGGTGCGCACGGGCGCCACACCGCGCCCGTCCAACTACGAGGAGGACAAGGCCGGCGGCAACA
Source organism: Poa pratensis (assembly GCA_947311845.1). Taxonomy (NCBI): domain Eukaryota; kingdom Viridiplantae; phylum Streptophyta; class Magnoliopsida; order Poales; family Poaceae; genus Poa; species Poa pratensis. Next base: position 16,367,725 of record CAMZMU010000122.1, read on the forward strand.
AGTACGGCGGCCAGTACCCGGCGCCCAACCCCGCCATGGCGGCCGCGCCCAAGCCCGGCGCCAAGAAGAAGGGCGAAGACGGCAAGGACCTGCACATGTTCGTGTGGAGCTCCAGCGCGTCGCCCGTGTCCGACGTGTTCGGCAACGGCACCGAGTCGTACAACGACGCCGCCAAGGAGGCCCGCGTGGCCGTGGCCTCGCCTCGCAAAGGTAACTTAATAATGCTTTCCATCCATTTCGATTGCTCTAGCTGTACATTCTCACGCGCCCGCGGTGGCTTAATTAGTTTCCATCCCTCTGCGCTAACTAACGATCAATCTGATCTGTTCTGTTCTTGGCTGGCAGCGGACGGCGTGGAGCGGGACGAGTTCAGCTTCGGGAACAAGGCCGGGGAGAAGGACGCGGAGGCCGGCGACGAGAAGGAGCTCGCACACAACGAGGGCATCGTGGCAGCGCCCACGGCGATGCCGCCGACGAGCGTGATGACGCGACTGATCCTCATCATGGTGTGGCGCAAGCTGATCCGCAACCCCAACACCTACTCCAGCCTCATCGGCCTCGTCTGGTCCCTCGTCTGCTTCCGGTAATTAAACACCATCTCCGCACCCATCACCGGCGCGATTAACGCATATAAATGAATTCATTAGCGGGTCATTAGCTAATCAGTTCGGCCGTTTCTTGATTTGCAGGTTTAACTTCGAGATGCCGGCGATCATCATGAAGTCCATCGCCATCCTGTCCGACGCCGGCCTCGGCATGGCCATGTTCAGTCTTGGTGAGTTGCTCTGCTCTGCAGCTCTGCATGCATGCAGAACGGCGACACACGAACAGCTGAGGTCACACCATACGTAGCATTGACATCATATATATGGGCGCGCAGGTCTGTTCATGGCGCTGCAGCCGCGGATCATCGCGTGTGGGAACAAGAGGGCGACGTTCGCCATGGCCGTCCGGTTCCTGACCGGCCCCGCCGTCATGGCCGCCGCCTCCATCGCCGTCGGCCTCCGCGGCAAGCTCCTCCACGTCGCCATCGTGCAGGTACAGATCACAAACGACCAACCAACCAAACCGAGCACACACAGGCCTTTGCACACTGACAAGAACCGACTTTCGAGAAAAAGAAAGGCCACATGGATCGGTCAAGTGGCCGGGCGGGCACGCCGGCCGGCCGGAAATCATGAACTGCACTCCGCCCTGTTCATGCGCCGGCATAAAGCCCGGCAAGCGCCCGCTTTCGCTTTACACTTTCGCACGCACAGCTCGACGCCTTTTCCCCAACACTCCTCGCAGCTCGCTCGTTCCAAGCTGCGAGTGACCACTTTACTTACTGATGACTGACTGGTTTGTTTAACCTTGTGCAGGCAGCGCTGCCCCAGGGCATTGTCCCCTTCGTCTTCGCCAAGGAGTACAGCGTGCACCCCGACATCCTCAGCACGGCGTAAGTGCAGCCATGTCCCCCCTCATCTCACTTGTTCTCAGCGTGGGAGAGATTCTCCTCGCCAACACTCGCACCGCCATGACATTTTCTTTTGTCTCACCTTCCGTTGGCTTGTGTTGCAGGGTCATCTTCGCATGCTCATCGCGCTGCCCATCACGCTGGTCTACTACATCCTGCTGGGCTGTGATGAGTGAATCCACAAGGACACGATCCAGCTTGCATTGCATGCCATGCCGGCGTTGGAGACAGAGAGGAGACAAAGGCAGATGCAAAGGCTCCATGAGCATGCAGGGGGACACGCATGCATGCGTGCTCATCATGGTTAATTAGGATTCTTAATTAGGTGTAGAGATGGGAGAATTAATGTTTAGCACGGGTTGGCTACAAAAGCATAGTATGCCCAAAGCTTGGGAAGGGAGAGCTAGACAGGAGCTAGAAGATGTACTATGTGTGTTGGGGAGAGGGTTTTCTGGACAGAGGATGGATTGTTAAATGGGTGTTGATTTGAATGAAATGCTAGAGCTCTTGTTCCTTCATCCTAGCAGAAATTGGTGTTTAATTCAGCATGTTGTGGTGAATTCAATAATGCATTCTTTGTGAATTAGGGCTTAATTATGAGCTAGCCCTTCTTTTGATGATGGTCCAAAAGAGTTCTGGCCCACCTTTTGATCCAAAGGGTTTTAGTAGAAATCTTACACAAGTTGATTGATTCTAGGATTGCAAATAATGAGGATATTCTTGCCTATTTCTTCTTCACTACTTAGGGTATTTTATTACAAAATATTCAGTGGCTCGTTTGTTTGTTTGTTTGTTTGTTTGTTTGTTTGTTTGTTTGTTTATGTGCTGCAATGTATATGGAAGCATTCAAAAAGATATGCTACCAAGACTGTCGTGCTTTTGGATCTTTGAACTGAGGAGGATGCATATACTACTTTACCCATCTTCGAATAAATGCATCAGACCTTTCAAAAAAAAGTTCATATAGTCAAAAGTAGATAAAAGCAAAATTGCGGCTACCAATAGCCTAGATGATGTTAAACCCATAATATAATAGGGGTCGGAGTTTGACCCTCCATTTGTTTTGTCCTATGAATTTTGTGTAATGAGCTTACCGGTATTTAATACATGTAGGTGTGGCCTATTTCCCGCAAACAAAAAGGTGTGGCCTATTGAGAAACTTGTGAACAACCAAAAGGATCATGCATCAATATCTTGGAAACCAAAATATTATCACTAAATAATTAAGTTGAATGGTATTTCGAACCATAACTGCATGAATCCACATTCTGATTTTAGAAATGTTATTTTTTGTGGGAGAGTCAAAAGAAACCAAAATGGGATATTTGGGTATTTCACTAAGTGTGAGGTGTAGATGGAACTTGATGGATCACCGCCTAACGTGGTAGTTCAAACATCTTATTCAGATTTATGTTGATGATTATTATGCAGTGATCATAAATTTAATTTAAAATGTGTAATTATACCACCCACCACACCATATAATTTCTATAATTTATAAAAAATGATCTCATAGTAGCATGCAGTTACACGAACGTGAATGCGCATATCATTTGAATATGCCAATGAAAGATTTATTGAGTCATGAAGATGTTCAGTTTGCCAGAATGGTACATTTTTTTTGGATTATACCAAAAGCAAGTAGCAAAACACTAAAGCACATTTCAAATTAACTAGTTGATAAAATCCACCATAATGTGAAACGAAGAGTTAGTGGGAGTTAGTGTGTATAGACCCAGTTCGATTCTTGGTCGACTAAAGTTGCCAAGGTCTTAACCTTTGTCACTTTAGTTTCTCTTTTTTTTTTGCTAACATATTCATAAATTAAGGTGCTAAGTCCTAAAGGTTATTTTAAATATGGTAGTATGGTACTATCTTCACTTAAAATGGTTTAAGTCATGGAATCAAATTTAATCCAAATTAAGAGCATATGTATCACTTAATACGGATAGGTCTTGGTCAACCAAGTCATGCATAAATTCACACTCGTGACACCATGCTAAACGGCGTGATCATAAACAGCCATCAGCAGCACCTTAATTAGTTTATCTCCGTATCGTTCAGCGATGCAGATTCCACAACCAAAGTCATGTACTGCTTTTTTTTCTTCCTGAAACGTACTCCCGGGCCACTAGCTACGCGGTAATGTGGATTTGATGTGGACCGGTCGGGCATATCCGGCGACAGCCGGGCCCGCCATAGCATCGCGATCGTATTTGTTGGGCTCCTGCGAAGCCGTGATCCCTCCTGCTGCTGCTGATTTTTTTTCCTTTGACAGTATTCTCCCGCCTAAGTCTGCCCCTAAACAAACCTCCTTTCTCCTAATCCTGTTTCTGTTCCCTTCTGTACTGCTAAACTTCTTCTTGTTTAATGAATCAAGGCAATCATTTTGCTCGTTCTCCAATGAATAAATCATTAAATCCTCTTGCAAGTATATAGGTGATACAAGGGTGAAGCAGTCCACAAGTCCTATACTCCCATTAAACATGTCGATCGTGATGTCTCACGGACCAATCATTCTTCTTGGTACAGTTCAGACCAAATTTGCAATATTAGAGGACGGTTCGGTATAACAGATTGATCGTCGTTCCCATTAACCGATAGAGTACGTTTTGTCGGAATTTAAATAGTACGTATTTACATATTTGTTAGTAGGTGGACGTATTGATTTGATACGCGGAACTGGACCGCAGCGAGAGATCATGGAACACTGTCGGCCGGCACGATAAGGAGACATGAATCTTGTGTAGCTAGCTAGCATGCCATATCAACTGATCATTCACAGGAATACTCCGAAAGAAAGAAAAAGGTGGGCATGATTTATCTCGAGACCGGAAAAAGGGCTAGCACTCGCAAGTCGTATGCGTAGGGAGAGCCGCAGAAGCGCAACCCGGTTTTTCCACGGAGATATCAAAGATGTGAGGTTTCACTTCAGTCGTTTCGGTTTGATAGCATCACGCCATGCGATGCTATCGATATCTGCCTGCCTTGTTCTTTCGTTCTAACCCTGGGCGGAACGAATTTGAACAAGGCGCGCGGATCAAGCCGATGAATTAATGGATTTGGTTGGCAAGAACGGACCAAAACCAGGGATAATGGCCAACCAGCCACCCGCGGTGTGCAGGCAGATCAGTAGCTAAAGAAATCCCGCTGCTATGGACTTTGCAGCGGCGATGCATCGCTCCATGCAGCGCAGCGCAGGAAAGACGACGGCCGGGGCGGGGATGATGATGGTGCGCCCGCGCGGAGGAACACGCCCCGCTACGTACGTTGGCATCATTACGGCCATGGCGAGCCGGAGATCGAGCCAGAGGGCTGCGGGCACACGCACGCAGCTTGCGAAAGCCCCGAGCTCGCATCGCCTTTCTTTTTACACGACGAGCGTACGGCAGGGCCTTTCTTCGGCTGCCACCGGCTTTTGCCCGGTGCATCGGTGGCTGCTCTGCTGCGTGCTGTGCCGGTGTCCGTGTCCGTGGCCGGCCGTGGGTCGTGCGGAGGCGGCCCCAGCCGGCCCCGAAGGCGGCGTACATGCCGGGCCGGAGCATGAGTTGGCGCGCGTGCGCTGTGTCCCTCCCGCCAGCCAGCGCCACCGCCACCGCCACGCAGCTGCTGTACGGACAGTGCGTGTCGCCGCTCCAGGGTTGTGCTATAGCCTATAGCTCCTCAGGCCTCATGGTTGACGTCGCAGGGCGTGTCTTCCTCATGATATTCTTCTGATCTTCTCCTTCTATTCTCCTATGTTTTTCTTTCAGATCAATCGATGGCATCTGAGAAGCGAGAATTATACGCCGTACGTCTGATCCACTACTGCGATCGCCGTATCTCGACACCATGAGAACAGCTTTGAACCGATCGTCTACGGCGATGGACTCAACTCGAAGCCGCAGCTTTCGTTGCTAGCTGCTTGGTACGTCGAAACGCGAGTGGATTCGGACTGAATTAGTCGTAGAAACTCACATCATGACCACGGATTTAGGACTGGCTTAGCTTTAGTATATTCGCAGATACTAAAGCATATTATGAACAAGCTGGACGCAACAAGCTAGTTTCATCATCAAGCCAATTGCAACGGCGCTACTACGTGCACGATCGACGCTTTGCGCAACTTGCTAAAGGCAAAGGGATGCCGCTTTGTTGCCACCGCGTCTTTTCTCACCAGCTCGATCGTGCAGACCACCAGCAGCAATGGAGCACCTGCCTGAATCTTTCCCCACTTGGTCAGGAATATCCACAGGCGATGCGATGCGATGCGAATCTAATCTCAGAGACCTTAGGCCACCTCCTTCGTCGATTCATCATGCCCGGCCGGCCGGCTTTATTCTCTCCCACACCGGGTAACTAAGGCATACAATGCACGTACGATAGCAAAAGCTACCCGCATGGCATGGCCGCCGCCCAAGCAATTTCTCCCGATCGGATTCCAGAGTTCCAAGTGTCCGTCCATTTCGTACCGTAAATGGCCGAAACCAACCCTTGTCACTTGTCAGCTGCTTCCATGCCGTTTGCCGGAGATGTGACCCTACACCAGCCGGCCGGAATCCGATCCAGCACTTTGGGGGATCGATGTTGTTCCAGTGTGTTCGATCTGCCGGGGGTACGATGGCCGTTGTTAGTCCATTCACCGATCTAGGCTTTCTGACCGAGAAACGTAACCCTTCGATTGTCACCATTAACACACCATCAAGCCTAGTAGTATACCGACGGTGGCGGTGAGCCCCTGGTGTGAGGCTGTAGTAGGTTTGACGGTGTGCTGTTGGTGTGCCCGATCTCTAGGGAGCTCCGGCCCGACATCTCTACCCGTCATGCTAGTGCTCACCCCCTCCGGCGGTGTTCGCCTTGGGCTCTTGATGTGTCCTCTGCTCTTCGTTGTCGTAGCCTCCTCGGTTGTCCTTTCCTTTGTGTGGGTGGTTGATCTGGGTTCAGCTATGTGTAAAGTAGTATACTGACTTTTATGTATCCACCATGGAAACTTTGTTCACTGAAGATCCAACACCAACGTAAACGGTACGTACTTAATGTAGCCATAGAGCAATCATTGGTTGGACTAAGTGATTGATACAATTTTTTTTTTTTTGACTTTGTGATTGATACAATGTTAAAACTAGAAAGCTTCTCACAAGTTGTGCATTCTTGGTTCAAAGACAAAACTCATTTGACATGTCAAAATATACGCTCTTTTGACTATTGGACTAGTTAAAACATGTGTGTCAAGATAAGAACTACATCCGTGAAACGAGTATTTTGAGCTATGAAACTTGTCAAGGACACATCTTTGAAATGAAATGGGAGATGTCATGTAGACACTCGCAAGTTAGTTACAGAATACAGAAAAGCAGCGGGACTAGTAAGTAATTAACGTTAACACGGTGCATCGGCAATTTAATTGAAGTCTTGTAAGAGCTTGCTAAAGATAGTATTCGATCGCATAGCCAGTTCAATCAAAAGAACGACCTGATCGAAGAGACTAGCCAATTGTATTTGAACCAAGGTTTCGGATACCGGTTCAAAAAAAATTCCGGAGGGGGCCGGTATTTCCGGTAACCGGGTTACCGGAAAATACCGGCCGGTAACCGGCCCAATATTTCGGCAAGAATTCAGGATTTAAACTTAAAACATCGAATTTTTTCAAAATTTAAATTTTTCGAGCACAAATTTGTTTCAAATTTGACTAATCCGAGATTTTTCATCCGAGATATGCAAATTCCGGGGGGTCCGAGAAATCCGGTTACCGCGGAATTCCACGGAATTCCGGCCGGTAACCGAAACCTTGATTTGAACCCCACCCCCTCCTCACGTCTAGGCCGGTGGGGCTTTTTATTTTTTCGTAGACGCATGTCTAGGCTCACGCATGTGTAAGATCTTTTTGGGAAGGTTCTAGAATATTTATTTTAATATTGTGTTAGCAGGGATTTGAACCCGAAACCTTTTTCCTCTGATACCATATTGAATACTGGATCGCATGTTCTAGCCAGTTCAACCAGAAGATCGACCTAATGGAATTGTATCTCAACACCCCCCCCCCCCCCCCCCCCCCCACCCACCACCCCCCCCCCCCCCCCCCCCCCCCCCACACACACACACACACCCAGTCTATAGCTCAGTTCAGCTCATATCTTGAGAAAGAACAACACCGAGGGGAGGAACTAGATTAGATGTTAGATGGTGCAAAACCTCTCGCGGAAATTATCGGATAATGTAACTTGGATTTTTTTGCTCGATTAGCCTATCTAGGCCTTGTTTTTTTTAAGGAAATTGCATCCATTGATTATTGGTGCAGAGATAGAAGTAAGATACGACCCGCAGCTCGGCATGGCCGCGGCTCGGGATCCATGGTCCATGATCGATGACTGATAGCGTCCCGGGGCATGTCCGCATGCTTCCATGTCGAGCCACTGCCCGTTTCCCCTTGTCCGCTTCCACTCTAGCCAGCACGACCATGCTGCAGCCAAGCAGCCTGCTAATGGCAGCTTCCTACTTGGTTCAGGCATAGGCATGGACAGTCCCCTGACTTGGCGCTGGCATCTGACACCAGCGCTAGAAGGCGAGCAAGTAGCGCCCGCCCGATCGCCCATCATTCCCAGAGATGTGCTCTGCGCAACGAGACGAAGCACAAGCTAGCTACTTGGAAGTCGCTGTCCAGGCTACATATAGCGCCCATGCATGCACGCGCTGCATTGCGAGCGCAGGACAGTCAAACAGAAGCTTCTCTTGGTTCCACGACGTACCCGGTGGCCGGCCGGCCGTCGTCGGCAGGCAGGCAGGCACGGAAAGCCACGGGACATCCATGTCGCGCGGCAGTGGCCGGACGCGATGCGCCGTCACGACGCGCTCGGCGTCATCGTGATACGTGAATTCCTTTGCCATGACGCTGATGGCCGACGGGAGACCTCCGGTGATGTGATCTCTACCGGCTGTGATCGCGCTCGCCCGTACAGGGTGGGGGTCCATGCATGCGGGATGCGGGCGGATCGAGGGAGCCGGTGGCGGTTTCTCCCCGGACGACGACATGGCGGCATGGGCCGCCGGGGAGCCCGACAGGCGCACGGCGACAATGTCGCGGTGCATGGCCGGGGAAACGACACGCCCGGCCAGGCGGCAGGTGAACTGCACTCTGCTGTCTACTGGATCTCCCATGCGTTCGCACGTTCCTTCTATCCATTTCGTCTACCCATGCATACAGTATACGACGCTAACATCTCGATCCCTTTATACCGAGTATCTATGGGACTATCACCTAACAGCGGCGCGCCCCGGATCAGAAAACTGACGACAGGAAAGAGTCCATGCGGCAGGCCGGTGCCGATGCCGATGGGTGCCCGGTGTTCCTAGCTAGTACTGTAGTAGCTAGCTAGCTCGTCGTCGTGTGCAATGTCCCTTCATGGCGATCGAGAGGCAGGGCAGTGGTTGACGAAGGCAGACGGGCCCCGGGCACAGTGCTGATACTCGTGTTGGGACTTGAGACTTCAGCTCTTTCTCTTTGCCTTCTTATTATTGGTCGGGGACCCTAGTTTATTCTCATTGTAGTGGCCTTTCCTAGCAAGTTGGTAGGAACCGATTCAGATAATAGAATGTCGAGTGTCACTGGTAGTGAATAGATCGTAAATATGTTGTCCTCAAAACATAATAACATACACCACGCAAGAAAAACATACATGATAGAATGGTCAACTTAAACAAATTCTTCTGACATTTCTATACGCAACACCATTTATTATGGCCACAACATTAATATCTCGACCAACCTATCATTTTTTGACATTGAAGGTCTCATTTAATTTGTCAACAAATTCAACTTCTAAGAGTTCATTTCAGCTCATGTTGTACCGTAAAATAAAATTTGATAGCAATTGAAATATTGGAAATGAAAATATCAACAACGCATATTCTCTTATTTGGTTGTGTCATTTGTAGCACTATAGTTCAGAAAGAAGGTCACTAGACTCAACATCAAACGTTTCAGTGAATTTGGTGCAACATTTTTGTAGTTTCATATCATCCAATGAGTTCATATTTTGGGAAACATTATATTGCATTATCGGACAAAGTATGTACCATCTGAACCTTCGCCTTGGAGTAACAAGGTGCTAGTAACGTTACTTTGAATTGAAGGTTACTTTGAATTGAAATTGTACACGGAGTACAAAATTCAATATGACCCCATTCATCGTGGACAACGTAATAACTGAAGCGTTTGAAGGCTCATGTATATACAACCCCATAGGGGGGCGTGGCACATTACTAGTGTGGGGTCGCTTGGAAGCACGATGTTTGTTACACACTACTCGAACAAGTCAAAAAAACATGACACGTTTTCAATTAGTATGTCACATGTTATGGGAAAATTATCTATCTTTACTATTGAAGAGTTGGAAACTGCAACCTTCTTTTTGCTTTCCGCAATGGTTCATTTTGATGCAACTTCTTTGCAATATATGTATGTTGCTAATCGTTAACATAGTATGTGTATATATGTTCTTCCAAAGTTATGCGAAATATGTGTGCTGACCATGGAGTAGTTTTTAAATACAGCAAGGTGTTTTGGTGAGTGTCAGTACTCCACAACGGGGCGCCATATCCCAATACAGATAACATGCTTGAGCAAAACATATCGACTTAATAATCTCATAGGAAATAAATAAAATCAGGAGAATAAAGTGACTTGTTGTGTCTATTCAACAAGGACACCGGTACTAAATCATGGGATCCAACGAAAGCTGCATCCAAGTTATGCTTCATGTCTCTCGGGATTGCAAAACTATATCAATGATGGCCGCCACTACCCTGTGCATCCCAGCTATAACAACCGACGGCTAATTCAGCCTGAATTATTCAGGCCTACGAAATGAACAAACTGACCAATCTTATCTAGATATTATGGCCTGTGAGTTCTTTTCGTCAGGAGATTTGAAGGCTGCCGTTGAAAGAAAATGAAAGTGCTTACGTGCAATGCACAACATGTCCCTTTGATGTCAGCTCAGTGTGAATGTAAAACATAAGTCAAGTCACTTTACTTTAGAAAACAAAAGGTAAAATCAGATCACACAGCAGCAAAACATTGCGCTGACGTACTTCCAGGCGCAGTATTACAGGAACATTACCTACCACAGGCACAAGGTAACTTAGATAAGACTGATTTGAATGGGATTTCTACGTCAATCATGAGTGCCGAGTGCAAATTCCTTATCAATCAGTGGGTTTAGCGTCGAAGTGTTACAGAACACATGGAGAAAAGTAACAGTGACGAAAATATGGCCTCCCCAGCTTCATGCCAGAGGGATTGTTGACCAAACCCAAAGCTTGGATAAATATATACTTAGAATTAAAAACTTGAGCCCCACAAGAAGTATCTCACATTGTGGGGCCTACCACGGTGGCTGAAATCATTACATGCTTGGCACAAATATTCAGTGCCTCTGCAACACTCAAATCACGAGGAAGAGTACTTACTATTTACAATGAAATGGATTTATTAATGGATCCGTCTATCATCAAACTCGCCAAATGCTTGGTCGGTACGCAGCTCATAGATTTTGGCGAGCAAATGCTCTTAATACAGTGCGACAATGGAGACAACCATGTCTTCTTTATTTATACATTTAAACAAAACGAGATTCCAAGAAAAATTATAATTGTATACCACTTATATGCTGGATTCCATTTGATACTGCAAAAAGATCTAATAGGGAATACCTTCAGAGCTTTACACTGAAATTCAGTAAATGTCCGCGGACCACTCATGTACAGAACACAACTTGGATACCTCTTCACCTAGATCCTCATGATCCTCTGATAGCCATCTCTCCTGGCAAGAAAATTGCAGCAAATGATAAGCCGTTCAGTATAAGCAATTCACAACAGTGCGCCTCTATTAAGCACATCACATGAACATGATTTTAAGCAAAGAGTGACAGCACATGTATCAAATGAAAATGGTTGAACAGTAACATTCGCGCTCCCCTACAAACATACGCTACCAGTTAAAATGGAGCATCAACTACTGGGGTCGGTTGAAGAAGACATGCCAGATTGTATTGTGGTGGCAGGAAAAAATATCAGGGCTTGAGCTCACTTCCTCCATAGCAGTTGATCAACTATAGATCATATCCTATCAATATATACTTTATGTTTAAGCAACACTGAGCCACTTTAACAGCAAGTAGATATTATTTCCATAAATCTAAGAAGCTAAATCATGTAGTCTTATTGGTAGGAGTAAAATCCAACAAACAACATGACCATAATTATATGGTTCCACAAAACAAGATTTATTGGTCAGTTATATCACAAACTACAGGCTAGTCTGCACCACAGTTGCCATCCAGGTCACGCCATTTCTCACAAATCTCCAAATGGTTCCACGGCAAGCCACGTCACCACTTACCCAATACATCAATTATAAACATTGAAACAGGTCCAGGATTTTGGGAGTATAATATGTTGGCCCAGGTTTTCAGACAAGGTGAATCCAGGTAAACTCTAAAACCTGTAGATTTGTCATAGTTTGTCCTCAAACCTGCGAAATTTACTGGTTATAATCATAACACTATTGGCTTCGGTTTCGTTTTTAGATATGAGCAGATGGGGTTCCTGCCCTTGTTTGAAACAAAAGGTATAGATATAGTGGCTTCTGGACCTTGGTAGGAGAAGGTACCACAAACAGTTTCACATAACTCCCTGCCTACATATTTTAGAGTTAAAGACCAAATAGTAAACCTGAATAAACTCTATAGTCGTCATTCAACACTCAAGTGGAGGAGAATAACCCTTAACAATAGGTACTAACTTTCCCTCCTATTATAACCAATTATATTGGAACAATAATACATCAATATGTTTTGTCATAATGAATTAGCTCCAGATCAAATCGACCCGTGAATGGGGCTCCGGGTTGTGATTCTACAATTTTACTTTTGAGCCCCATTCACAACCCGGAGCTAATTCCAAAAATCCCTGCCAGGATCCAGTATCATGAAACCCATCAGAATTTGGTCGTTCGTGTGTTATTTCGGTGGAACAGAAGATCTTCTGGTCATTCAAGATACATATATCATAAACTTTATGGAAATACTAAAACATTTGGTTATAGGCAAGGCAGTGAATCTTGAAAAAAAGGCAAGGAAGCGGGTTCCAGGATTGTACAAGCTATGAGATTCAGAACCTTGTTTCCAACCGCCTCCTTTGCGAATGAATTATCTTTAAAAACAATAATAAGTATTCTATATCAGAGGAATATGTTATTCAGACGACAATTACATTCTTTTTTCCCGAGCTGAAATGCTTGTTCTGGAGTTGGCACAGTTCAGAAGTCTTCACAAAGAAATGTTTGAGGAACTATGCATTTCATATTTGCATTGCTTCTTAAGGGTAGGAGATCATAGAACTTTGATGTGAATCATCAAATGCAACAGATAAACAATAATGATTTACCGAGGGAGACAGACTACAAGCTACGCAGGCACCAATCCTGGCAGTAGGAGATGTGCACTATGATTGTCATGCAAGGCACACGTAAATACATCCTTTACTGAATTAGAAATACAAGTAACAAAATGGTGAAACTAACTCTTGCTTAGGAATAGTTCTCATCCACACTTAGGCATGCTCTGATGTCCTCTTACCATCAGTACAGAATTCCTATGAAGTTTGCTCACAGCACCTCATTGACAAAATTCTTGTTTTGTCACTAAAGTGTAGTCCAGTTATGGATATGCCATTGCAATTTCTGGATACGCCACAAAAACAATGTCCTGGTTCCGGATTTACCTCTCGAATAGTTAACTATGCATTGCCCGTTAAGTTTGATAGCTGAAAAGGCCATTTTGCATCTGGTGTTTTGAACTGGTGAAGTAGTAGAAGATGTATGTTTCAACATTACGAGTGATTGTCCCTAGTGTCATGAAGCTGCGAAGGGCGGGGCAACATGTCTCTTTTACTCGTAACAGGTTCAAAATGGTTATTTTTCAGTAGTAACTTCAGGATTAAATGATAGAAAGTGGCGAATCAAGAATTTTCACTTTCGGTTGTAGTCTCGGTAAAGGCAACCTGTTGTAAGGGAGAAAATCAACTCTGACCAGGAAACTACCAGTTCGTAGATCGGCAGATGCATTAGCCAGGATAAGGAAGAAGGAAGGAAAGCACAGCATAAAAGACAACCCAAATGATGAAGTCAAAGGTGGTCCAACAAGCAAAGAAGCCCACTAGGGCAGAGCTCCAAGCCCATGGTCCACTATGGACCATGAGCATAGACTAAATTTTGATTAAAATGCCCCCACCTTATCCTTCCACCGATGATTCGGCAAGTCATTTATGCATGGGCTTGGGCCTACAGAAGGCACCCCATAGCTCCCTGTAGTTTACCACTCATTTGAACAGAACTCTAACCTCTCCTAGGTGTGGCCTAAGCTTTTTGAGGTGACCCCTCTTGTGCTGAAGGCTCCTCCATCCACTCGAGAGGAAGATTCCCTAATTATATGTTTGCCCCACTGCCAATGGCCCTCCGTAGGCGCAGGGCCGACCATCCCGACTGTGCTCGAGGTCTCACCCATTGAAGGGTTGACGCCCTTCTCCTCCTGGGTCACAGGCTCACAGCTGAACCAGGTTAATATCACTGTCCCATCTGTGTTAATTTACAACACCAAATATAATGGTCGAGCACACTCTTTTACTTAATTGACGATCCTACCCAATGCTTGATAGAACCCCTTCTCTATTGTCATTGTTTACTATGACAACCAACCCAAATCAGTTGAGAAAGTTGAATCTGGCATTACAAACCGTAATTCATCAAATGGTTGGTTAAAAGCAAGCACTACAGCATGTGACCGCTTGGCTTAATGTAAGTGATGCACTTTCTTGCACTTAATCTCATGTTAGAACTTTGTCACTTCCAACAAGAATGCACTAGGTTCATTATTTGTACGTACGATTAGTATTGCCAGTTCATAAACCATGCGTCCTAGCATATCATCATCATCATCATTTCAAAGGCCACATAACAGCAAAAGGTAAGTCTTCTATTGCTTCTAAAAAGAGTGTACAATGCAGTTTATCTGGATGTCTTACTTTACAACTGCGACTTAACCCTCGACTTTTGCTCTCCATCCAGCAATGACATCCTCTTGCAGGCCCCGAGTGTTGACAAATGAATCCATCATAAAAACAGTCTGCAATAGAATTTCAAATGTAGCATTTAAGATAGGATGTTCAAGGTCCACACTCCTGAATAGTATGCCCAAAAGAGCTTTACACAGTAATAGTCAGATAGCTGGCATAATACAACAATCTGTATTAGAAGCACTAACGCACTAATCTATCATAAAAAGTGCACCGACAGAGTACATGGCAGTTTTGTAAGGGTTTTGCACCACGTAGTCAGCATAGGCCATCACGACTTCTAAGTAGCACGTGTGTATTATATTCCACTCATAATTAAGTATGAACAGATGTTCATATAAATGCCAAAGTGACCTCAACAACATTCGGTCATTCAGTGTTAGTTTGCAGTTTGCTCACCAAAATATACTCGTGATGTGTATTAACAGCAAAGGGCAGAGCACACATGCCATTAAACTATTCAAGAACTGGTATTTTCTGCTTACAAAAAGGATAGAAAGACAAATTAATCGCAGCTTTGATAATTACCCTAGGTACATGTACCTTTGATAATTACACTAGGTGGAAGATGGCAGGAATTTGGTTAATTTATATTATTAATTACCCAAAAAATAAATGCAAATTTCTTGTAAAGATAAAAACATACCTTCATGTATGCTTTCACATTTGCAAGTGCATCCGGGACAGTCCAATTCTTATAGTGCCGTAGAGCAATCTCCATGTGATATAATTTCGGGGCAAGAGAGAGATCAGCGGCAGAAATTGCTTCACCATTAATAAATGGACCCTGCATCAAATGGCATCCTGATCAATACATAGTAAATTTCATCTAAGACAGGTAAGTTAATATCAACAAAACTAGTATGTCAATATAGAAGGTTCTTGCGAGGTAAGCAACACCATAAAACAAAACAAGAATTTAAGATATTACATAATAAATTCATCTAATGAGCTAAGTTTATCAGAGTATCTTGACATATACATTCATAATGGGAGATTGAGCATGACTTCAACTTTCAAAACAAATCCGCTTTTAACTAGACCTGGAGCAGGTGTTGGGGTCATAGGGACATTAGAGCCACAAAAGCACAACCGCCTCCTAGAGTTAAGAAAAAATAGCAGCTAGGAAAATCTAGCCATGATTAAGTAGTCATGCGCTCATACCATGTAAGATTCATGTTACACTACACATTTTATTTAAATCAGTGTGTGGATATGGAATCAGATAGGGCGACAACATTGCACAAGTACTACTCTCGTCAAACAAATACTAGTTAGACTATCTCCTAAAAAAATTATATTGCTACTAAGTTCACTTACATTGTCTTTTAGATAACTATCGAATGAAGTTAGCTCGCTTAGTAGTGTCTGTTCTGTTCCATCGTTGGCATCTTTGCTCTTGAGAAAACCAATGAAGGTGGAGAATATATTTGACCCTCTGCAAAAAAAAGTGCAGAACTGTAGTAAAAATACTGTGGTCTTTGAGGGAAGATTCTGGAATTCTCACTTGCTAGCTACAGGTATGAGCACACTGCACGCACACTTAGCCCAACATATACCAAGAAATACAGAACCAGAAGTAACAAAAAGCAAGCTATAATTTTGTACATCTTAGAGATACAATACAAGCATTTTCACTTTCCATCTCCGCATAGGATGTGATTACAGTTACTAATTTCATGTAATAACTGTTGATGAAGGCAAAGGAAAGACCACTTACACTGAAGCCTTTTCTGGTGGAGTTGCCAGGGATGGCTGAGGATACTTTTCTTCTAATATTTGTGTTATAAGATCAGAATCAGCAACCCATTTGTCATCAAGCTTTACAACGGGCACCGTACCTTGTGGGTTAATTTTGATCAGCCTGATAAGTGAAAAAAAGAATGATGGCCACGGAACTATGAACAAAAGTAACACCCACTAATGATATGAATATCAAGGTTAGTTTTCTCATCCAGATGCATACCAATCTGGTTTGTTAGCGAGATTGGCTAGTTTTAGCTCATAAGGCAGGCTTTTCTCCTCTAATGTCAACAAAACTCTCTGCGTGAATGGACCTGCAACCAACATTTGAAATTTAACACAGAATGATGGAGCTGTTTCAACAATAGAACATAGAAATAATAAAATTATGCAATGCAACTAAAATTATAAGTGGGGCATTACACTCCTTATTTCACAGGAGGCAATAGTTCATGATCTTGGATTGTAGAAATACAATGTTTTTTTTTTCTCGAGAAAACGAAAAAGGGTTGCGTCTCGTCTTATTGAAAAGGTAGAAGAGTTTTTACAAGCCTGGAGAGGCCGTTTACAAGCGTTTGTAATAAACGCATCAGTGTACGTCCCAGGTGCTTGGCAGCAGTACTAGAAATACAATGTTGCCCACATGTTCTTTTGTATAATTCACATGCTAATATAGATGGCCCTTAAAGACTTGCGGCATGAGCATTTTCACTAAGTTTTGATTATTGAGAAGCATTTCACACCCAAAATCACAGAGATGATAACTCAAAGAAGCACACAAAACCGAATGCATTTGTCAGTTTTTGCCGAAGTCCCAACCCAAGTATGCGCTCTAACAACTACAACCAGTTCGTTGACTCTGATACCTCCTTACGTGCACACGTCCACCACATGAATACGGGAATTCCACATGCAAAACTACTATGGCGCTAGACTTCAGATGGTCAAATATCTGAAACTCTTAATTGCAGTTTTCCCCCCTTCTCGTGCACAGCCCGAGTACACTTCTATACGGACCAAAATTCAGTGAGACCCCATCAATTATCCTACATTGCAAATACCACCAGTCCCATGCAGCATAACTCTGACAGAAACAAATCGTGCGCACGAGCGCACACACATATAGCGAGTGATACAGATAGAGAGAGCTTACAGTCGCCGAGGCGGCCGGGGACGGTGATGGAGTCCTTGGCGCAGACCTCCAGCGGCTCGGCCGAGGCGCGGGCAGCGAAGGCGCGGCGCGGCGCCGGCGAAGCGCGGGACGGGAGGAGGCGGCGGCCGCGGCGGAGGGTCGTGGCAAGGAGGGTCGAGGAGGAGGTGCCGGCGGTCGTGGCGGTGGCGCAGGTGGTGGTGCGGAGGAGGACGGCCATGGAGGGGTGAGGGGGGCGGCGAGGTGTGGGAGGAGAGGTGGAGGCGGAAGCGGAAGCTTTATCTTCAAAGAACGAAAAACAAAAGCGTCTTCACTCTTCAGTGACAGCAAAGTCTGAACTCTGAACGCAGCAGACTAACAGTAAGTTATGTGGAAGACAAGACTAGCGACTACAGACTACAGAGTACAGAACACCTTGCGAGGTAATGTCAAGGTTGCTCTCCCTCCATGTTTGGCGCTGGTTCCCACAGGAGCCCAAGTCGAAGTCCATCCGACCGAGTTGCAGATCAGCTTGGCATGATCTCCAGCGAGGACTTGAGCTTGTTTATCAGCAGAGTCACGAACTTGTCCACCTCGGACCATGTTTGGTTCTTGAAAGGAAACCTTCCGGTTTCTCAGGTGCAGCAGTACCAGATGCCAAACTTGCTTAAGGTTAAGCCAACTTTTCATGTTAAACACAATGTTGTTCCTATTGTTCCATAAGCTCCACAAAACAGCTGAAGAAACAATGTTTAACTGCAAGTATTTTTTACTGCAAAGCTATTTGAAATCTAGAGAGTAGAAATCGCAAATCTCCACATAAAAAACTTCTTTAACTGCAGTCCACATTTGGCAAGCCACAATACAGTCAAAAAAACAGGTGTGCAACAGATTCAAAATCTTTGCAAAGGCAACATTCCATAGGTTTTGGCGTGCCCCTTTTCGTAAGATTATCAGTTGTCATAATTTTATTTTGTGACACTAACCAAAGGAAGTTTTGTACCCTAGGTGGGATTTTAATCTCCCATATAGCAGGCATGTACACAGGTTTAATTCCACAAAAATTCACTACAGCATATAGAGTTTTCGATGAATAAACACCTTTTGACACAGGTTTAATCTCCATCAACTCCTGACATTGAACCATCAAGGACTCAGTGAATGTCCTTCTAAAGGAACATTGAGTTCATTCCCATCATATATATCAGCTATGGTTTGATTTTGCTGGTTACAAATGAAATACAAGTCCTAAAATTGGGTAACAACGGTGGAATTGTCAAACCAAACGTCTTTCCAAAAGCGAATTGATTTTCCATCCCCCACCTGCCACATGTAACCTATCTGAACTGCTTTAGTAGCCCACATCACCCCTTTCCAGTAAATAGAATGGTGTGGGTCTCTACAGCAGAGGATGTTAGGACCTTTTGTGTTATACTCCCTCCGTTCCAATTTAATTGACTTGTTATCCACCACATGTGGATGTATCTAGACATGTAACCATGTGGAGACAGACATGGTTACATGTCTAGATACATCCACATGTGGTGGATAACAAGTCAATTAAATTGGAACGGAGGGAGTATTTTGCGTCAATTATTCTTTTCCAAAGACTACCTTCACCTCTGATATATCTCTTGACCCAAGAGCCCAACAAGCAAAGGTTAAGGTCCTAGAGGTTAAGGATTCCTAAGCCTCCAAAATCTTTTTTCATGCGAATGGATTGCCAATTGGCAAGGTGGGTCTTCCTTTTTTCCTTCCTGGTCACTCCACATGCAATTCGCAAGATGAGTGTTGATCAAGGCCAAAGCCCATATAAGAAATTAAAAAAGGAAAGTAGATAGATGGGGATACTAGACAGACAGGTCTGAGTAAGTATTCTTTTAGCTTCTGTTGACAGAAGATTCCATCTCCATCATGTCGTTCTTTTGAGGATGCTATCCACTAGAGGCTGGAGGTCCTCTCTACGAAGCTTGTCGAGGCGGGTGACGAGTTGTGGGAGGAGAGGTGGAGGCGGAAGCTTTATCTTCAGTGGGCGGACAAGTGCGCTTCCTTCAGCTACAGGTGCGTCTCCGTCTCTTCTCGACCGGATGTGCTTCCATCCGGCCGGATGGGCCGTGGACCGTATCAAACATAGCGGAACCGATGCCTGTTAGGGCTCGGGGTTCGTGTAATATAGCACCGGGAAAGCTCCCGAAGGCGTATATATATGGGCCGTATATGGTTGGTGTACTACACCATCCATATACGGTATTACATGTTCAACAGACCGTGGTGCCAATCGGAAGGCCTACCATGATCTCTGCCTTTTAGGTCTTCTGGACCGTTTTGGCCTTTCGAGCCAATTTTTAAAATTCCAAAAATCTAAAAAATTAAGAAAGAAATAAGAAAAATCTTCTGTCTTTATGTGTTCATACTAGGCATGAATGTACATGCTGTGTATAGTTCAGACAAGTTGAGATTGGAGAGTAGATTTGGAATTGGAGGAACTTTGGATCGATCTTGTTTTGAGTTCATCAACGTGCTAAGCATGACTTGAGTTGCATCTTTATATTAGCATGCTGGGTAAAAACTCTTTTGTTGTTTCTATATTTTTTACACAAAGAAAGGGATGAATAAAAAACTTCATCACTATTAAAAAGGACAACAAGTACATATAGATCGACCTTGTGTGCACCGACCAAAGGAAATGGAACACAAATTAAAACGCAAAAACTGTATGCACTAGTAAGTGCAGTGAGGAGCATGACTGTATGGACACTTAGGATGACTCCAACGGGGCGACCCATCGAGTCCGCGCGCATCCGTTCGTGTCCGCGAGGGCCAAAAACACGGCCCAACGGGGCGACGCAAACGGACCGCGGTCCGTTTTTTGGTCCGCCGCGACCCATTCTTGGACCAAATTTGGGCCCCCGATGCGTCGGCCGCGGACGCGAGCGGAGCGCTTTTGTGTCCTGCCCTAGTCCGCCCCTGGCCCACGCTTGGCCCCCGTGTCAGTGTGATACAACGGTCACCTACCCCACATTAACTGTGGGCGGTGGAGCAGTGGAGCGGTGGAGCTCTTTAAATGTGCTCCGGCCGGCCGAGGCCAAGAGCACAAACCCTAGCTCTCCTCCCCCAACCACGGCGGCCACCACCTCCACTCTCCGGCATGGATCCGCCGCCGCAACATCTAGTCGACCAGGTCGAGCGCGCGCGTCAGAGCGCGCGAGGGCGCCACCGCGGCAGTTTCTCCCGCCGCATGGTGACGAGCCCGGCGTGGGCCGGAATGATTCCGCAGCCGCCGAGGCCGCAGCTGCCGGATCAGGCGAGGAGGGCTCTGCAGGATGCCTACGGGGACGTCTACGACCCCGAGGAGGAAGCCTACGCCGCCGGAGTCGCAGAGGAGGCCATGTCCGCTGCGCGCGCCGTCGCAGACGCGGCAGAGGAGGCCGAGATGGAGCAAACACGTCGCGCGGCGGAGACAGCCAGACGCGCACCCAGGCGCAAGCGGCAACGCGATGTTGTGGCCGCCGCCAAGGCCGATGCCGCCAAGGCGGCAGGAGCAGGAGGCTCCAACTGATGCCCTATCCCCGCCGGCGGCGCCGCCTATGTGCGGCCAATTTTGGTACAACGCCGGCGGTGCTACGTGTTTCGTAGCGACTAAAGAAGAGAGGAGGAGGAGCCAGCTAGTCCGTCGCTGGCCCCGGTCGTGGCGAAGGAAGAGCCAGCAAGTCCATGGCCAAACGGGCGGCTGGCTGGACGTTCCTCAAGGTCGGAGCCCTTGATCTCCCACCTTATCGGCCATGGCGGCGGCCGGTTATTAATTAGATAGTGTAGATTAATGTAGGGAGATGGATCGCCGGTCGGCGTTCACATTAGGCCGACGGCCCGGCTACTCCAAAACCGCGTACGCTCGGCTATATAGTTGCCTCGCCGCGGTCCGCTGCTCATCATCGCACCGATGGCAAACCGGGAAGACGAAGCAGTGGCCGTGCAGGCGGCGCTTGCCGTGCCGAAGGAGGAGGAAGTCGTGCCCGAGGAGGACGCCGCCTCGAAGGAGGAGGACGCCGTGCCGAAGGAGGACGCCGTGCCCGAGGAGGACGCCGTGCCGGAGGAGGAGGAAGTCATGCCGGCTACTCCACCGCGCCCACCTGCTCCGGCGTACAGTCCCTGGGAGCCCTGGTCTCCCTGGGAATCTCGGCTCGCCTTGGCAGACCCAAGGTGGTTCGCACCGCCGTGGGCTCCGGCCGCCGCGGAACCAGAAGCGGCAGTGGCACCGGAGTACGTGCCGGGATCTCCACCGCCACCCCCGGCCATCGATGCGCCGGCTACTCCACCACCACCACCGGAGGAGGACGACGACGAGGAGAAGGCCTAGATTATAGGTCGTATTTTATTATAAATTCCCAATGTAAATCTCCAAAATTCTATGTTTTTAATGAATATTGGAAGAACAAAAAAGTTGTCCGGACTGGATGCGTCGGGCCGTTGGGGCCAGTGGCCGGAAAGGGGCGGACCTGGACCGGACGCGCGTCCTATAGCCGACGCAAACGGACCAAACGCGGACCAAACGCGCGTCCGTTTGCGTCGCCCCGTTGGAGTCATCCTTATTGTACAATGATGAGGAATAACAAAACACGCGTGCAAACGTGTAGATAGCTCACGATGGAAGTTCGGTTCTGTACATGGTTGCACAAAACCCCATGCAAACAGTAATCAACCGGCCCTCGCAGGCCGCTTTCGACGCAGGGACACTGTTGCAAAGGCCCTGGCATGATGCTTGAGTGAATGGGGTGCACCCATCTTGACATGTCTTCATACATGTCGCAGTGTCACCACATGATCCCGCCATCGCCATGGATGGCAGTACCAGCATGACGAAGACGACAATGGCGGCCAGCTTAAACGTAGAGGCACGGACGGGGGCCATGGATCGTAGTTCTGGCTAGTTGCTACGAGGGAAGAAGGTAGAGATACAAACAGAAAGTCAGAAAAGATGGATCGAGATGCCTATGGGCTATGGCTGCTGCATATACGATGAGGAGGGCGATGCTATTTATAGGACGTAAACACACAATGTTGGGACGTAGTGCGTGCCCTGTTTGAAGCCACATGTCGCTGTGGCCAATGCTGTTAGGAGATAGCTTATTTAAGTAGATTGTATTAGATACATGCACATGGGTTGATATGGTTGACTTCAAGGGTGCTTGATCCGGCCGGTATCATGTATGCGTACAGCTAATGACAAAGTGGATCAGTATACCATGTGGATTTTAGCATATCAAGATTAAGCCACATGGTTGCTTCTTTGGTTATCCTCGATCATCTCACCTAATTATTGAGATGTTTTGTGGTACCCCCAGATGAATAAGAGCACTCCATTTTCGTTCATCCAAGGGCCCAGACGAAATCATACTAGTGCTAAAAATTTGAGTAGTTAAAATCGGCAAATCCTAGTTGCCGTGTACCGCGGGAGCGATTAGCTCCCGCGTACCCCTTCCGCGTATGGGCCCGGCCCAGTTTCTGCGGCGTACTGCTTCTTAGCCCGTCGCCGTTATTCTTTCCCCTTCGTTATTCTCCCGACCTTCTCTACTCGGCAGTCGGCACCCGCATCTCCTCGCAGCTGCTTTCTCTCACTGATTCTCCCGGTGTCAGATCCAGATCCTTCGCATCGCCGTCTTCTTTTCCTCGTCGCCGTCGATGGCGGCTCAAGGTTCGTGCTTGCTTATGTCCTTTCCCGTTCCGACAGCCTCTTCCACAATCCACATGTACCTGGGATCCCGTTCTGTTTGTTCAAATCGCTATGAGTTCGCTTCTAGGGTCCCCCGAGTCTTCTTTCTGTGCGGTGATAGTTTTTTTCAAGTTCTGTGCGACATCTAGGATGTCGATTTGCATTCTTTTCCCATAGGATACGTGAGCATAGCCATGTTAGTCTGTACTTCCACATATCTGTGTGGTATTTTTGGTAGCCACTGGTGTATGTAGTTGTTCAGATACGTGAGTTAATTGTTTGTAGCAAATGATGTTTTCTTCTCTTAGGAAGATGCTGTTAGATGCTTTAGATGTACCAGAACTAGTACTGCATCCGGTTAGCTAGGCTTCCCCATGGGGTTAACTGCCTATGTGCAGTTTTGGGTTGTCATACAGAAAAAATTAGCCTCTGTGATACTGTTTTTTGGTTTAATGTACCAGATCATTTCTTATTGTGTAACAATTACTTGTGTTCTGCTCCTGTCATTAAACTTCTGGAAAAGTTCAAAATTTCGTCTCCACCTAACTATCCAGCGCACTCACATTTTTCGCACAAGGATGCTGGTGGGCGGTTGTATTTTTCGATATTGTGAGGTAATGAAATTCGATCCTTGGGGGTCATGTTGCAAAAATAAAATAAAAAATCCAGCGCACTCACTTATGTATGTACAAATACTTTTTTTTCTTGTAAATTCATATGATTCATCATCAAAATCTACATTCTTTTTAACTTATCTAGTGTTGTGTTTGATTAATTTTGCTGATTTTGTTATCTTCCAAATTTCTTTCTTTTTTTCAGTCATGATTATGGTTTTTATGTCATGTTGTATGCGGAAAATTTCAACGGGAAGATTATGAAGAATTTCTCACATTTTTTTAATTTTCTGTTTCATTATGAAGAAGTTTCCACGAGTCTTTTTATGCTGTCATCCTCCTTTTTTCTAATTACTTTGAATTTTTCATTAAGTACCCGGTGTTATTATACAGGAAGTTCAAGGCTTACAGCATGTTCTACTCAATCCAGAATGAGATAGAAGTAGAGAAGTTTGAGAAGATCAACAAGATGAAGAAGCTGTAGTGTATAAGCTTCTTTTCATCGCGCTGAAATTTCTTAGTTGCTCAACCTGTGGGTGTCTTTTTAGATTGTTCAACTTTTGTACCAAAGTACTTGACCTTTCCATGAGTGGCAAACAACATTTTTGTAACTGTTTTGTTATTGCACATTTAGATCAGGTTTTGATTATGTCCAAAGTACATGAGACCTGGGGTCCCTTTGTTTTGGAACTGTTTTAGTATTGCACACGCAAGACCTGGGTGTATAGGCATCTTCACCGTGCTGAATTTTTTCTGTTGCTTTTTGACCTTGTACCAATGTACTCGACTTTTGAGATTGTTCAACTTTTGTACCAATGTACTTGACTTTTTCCATCAGTGCCAAACACACTTTTTTCTGTAACTGTTTTGTGTATTGCGCATCCAGAACATCTTTCGATTATGTTCAAACCCACATGAGTCCTTGGGTGTCTCATGTTTTTGGAACCGTTTCATTTTTTTGGCCACGCAAAAAAAAAAATCGTTCGAAAAACATAAATGATCATATTTAAAAATCGTTCAAACAACATAAATGTTCATGTTTGAAAATTCGTTCAAACAACATAAATGTTCATTCTGAAAAATCGTTCAAACAGCATAAAATGTATCGTAAAATATCGTTCATGACCACAATCTGCCATATGGGTTTTCAAAAATCGTTCAAGACCAAATTCTGTTCAACGGTGTTTTCAAAAATCGTTCAAGACTGGATTATGTTCACATGGGTTTTCCAAAATTGTTCAAACCATTGTTTTTAAAAATCGTTCAAGACTAGTTTTCTGTTCAAATGGGTTTTCAAAGATCGTTCAAGACCACAATCTGTTCAAATGGGTTTTCAAGAATCGTTCGAAGAATATTTTATGTTCAAAAATCATTCAAGACCACAATCTGTTCAAACAGGTTTTCAAAAATCGTTCAAGACTAATTTATGTTCATATGGGTTTTCAAATATCGTTCATGACCACAATCTGTTCAAATGGGTTTTCAAAAATCGATCAAGACCAAATTCTGTTCAAAGGCGTTTTCAAAAATCGTTCAAGACTGGATTGTGTTCAAATGGATTTTCCAAAATTGTTCAAACCATTGTTTTTAAAAATCGTTCAAGACCAGTTTCTGTTCAAATGGGTTTTCAAAGATTGTTCAAGACCACAATCTGTTCAAATGAGTTTTCAAGCGTTCAAAGACTACTTTATGTTCAACGACGTTTTAAAAAATCGTTCAAGACCGCAATCTGTTCAAATGGTTTTCAAAAATCGTTCAAAACCAAATTCTGTTCAACGGTGATTTCAAAAATCGTTCAAGACTGGATTATGTTCAAATGGGTTTTCCAAAATTGTTCAAACCAATGTTTTAAAAAATCGTTCAAGACCAGTTTCTGTTCAAACGGGTTTACAAAGATCGTTCAAGTCCACAATCTGTTCAAACGGGTTTTCAAGAATCGTTCAAGACCACTTTCTGTTCATATGGGTTTTCAAATATCGTTCATGACCACAATCTGTTCAAATGGGTTTTCAAAAATCGTTCAAGACCAAATTCTGTTCAAAGGTGTTTTCAAAAATCGTTCAAGACTGGATTGTGTTCAAATGGGTTTTCCAAAATTGTTCAAACCATTGTTTTTAAAAATCTTTCAAGACCAGTTTATGTTCAAATGGGTTTTCAAAGATTGTTCAAGACCACAATTTGTTCAAATGAGTTTTCAAGAATCGTTCGATGACTACTTTATGTTCAACGGCGTTTTAAAAAAATCGTTCAAGACCATAATCTGTTCAAATGGTTTTCAAAAATCGTTCAAGACCAAATTCTGTTCAACGGTGATTTCAAAAATCGTTCAAGACTGGATTATGTTCAAATGGGTTTTCCAAATTGTTCAAACCAATGTTTAAAAAAATCGTCAAGACCAGTTTCTGTTCAAACGGGTTTTCAAAGATCGTTCAAGTCCACAATCTGTTCAGACGGGTTTTCAAGAATCGTTCAAGACCACTTTCTGTTCATATGGGTTTTCAAATATCGTTCAAGACCAAATTCTGTTCAAAGGAATTTTCAAAAATCGTTCAAGACTGGATTGTGTTCAAATGGGTTTTCCAAAATTGTTCAAACCATTGTTTTTAAAAATCGTTCAAGACCAGTTTCTGTTCAAATGGGTTTTGAAAGATTGTTCAAGCCCACAATCTGTTCAAATGAGTTTTCAAGAATAGTTCGAAGACTACTTTATGTGCAATGGCATTTTTAAAAATCGTTCAAGACCACAATCTGTTCAAATGGCGTTTTTAAAAATCGTTCAAGACCACAATCTGTTCAAATGGTTTTAAAAAATCGTTCAAGACCAAATTCTGTTCAACGGTGATTTAAAAAATCGTTCAAGACTGGATTATGCTCAAATGGGTTTTCCAAAATTGTTCAAACCAATGTTTTTAAAAATCGTTCAGGACCAGTTTCTGTTCAAACGGCTTTTCAAAGATCGTTCAAGTCCACAATCTGTTCAAACGTGTTTTCAAGAATCGTTCAAGACCACTTTCTGTTCATATGGGTTTTCAAATATCGTTCATGACCACAATCTGTTCAAATGGGTTTTCAAAAATCGTTCAAGACCACATTCTGTTCAACGGCATTTTCAAAAATCGTTCAAGACTGGATTATGTTCAAATGGACTTTCGAAAATTGTTCAAACCATTGTTTTAAAAATCGTTCAAGACCAGTTTTCTGTTCAAATGGGTTTTCAATGATATGCTCGTATATGACCGTCGAAACGAAAAAATTACAACACGAAAGTTGTGCGAAATGTTGAGATTAACCTCCTGGTCAAAGGATATTTCAAACGGTCAAGTGAATGCAACCAATTTGATAAAATTCGATAAAAAAAAAGTTCCGTACATCGATTCAAAATTGATAAGTTACAATCCGTGAAACTCGAAACTGAGTACAGGAATGGAACATACTCGTGGACGCGCATAATTTTTGTGTACACATTATTTTGTTTTAAAGTGCCTGGCACTATAATTTTTCTGTTGACCCATTTTGTCTTTCTTCTATTGCTGGTGTACTCTTCCAAATAACAACCAAACATCAGATTTTATTTGTTTCTAATTTTAATATACGAATTTTTAAACCTTGGCTCATATTCCAGTTTTCAAAATAAATGAAGTACGTTCGTAGGTGAATGTTTACCAAAGTAATTCCAACGTGCATGAAACAACGAACACAGGAAACAGTGCGAAACAGGAAACAGTCACGGGAAGGATGCTAGTCCAGGGACGAAACTGGGCTGGAAAGTGCGGCCCACTACCGTCAGAGGGTACGCGGAGCGTGGTTTGCCTCCGCGTAACGCGGAGACTAGGAGCTCCCCGGGATCGCCTATTCAACGACCCGTGTGACGCTAGCGACGCGTCGCACCCCCGTCACCTCTCTTCTTCTCCTTCCTCTCGCCACCGCCGGCCGGCCACCCCGCATCCCCGCACCCTCGCACCTCGCCGCCGCTGCTCCCACCCCGCACCTCGTCGCGTTCTTCTTCTTCCTCCTCGAGCCGCCCGCCGCCGTCGGCCGTGCCGCCTGCTGCCGCCACCCGCGGCCGGCGTCGCTACCGCGCCGCCTCGCCGCCCCGCCCTGCCCCAGCCGCCTCCTCCGCCGGTCCGCCGCCGCCCGGCCGGCCATCCCTCGAAACCCCCCCACCCCCACCCCAAAACCTAACTCCGGCGACCCCGCACCCGCACAAGATAACCTTCCTACCTCGCCTCCACCTGCGCCGCCGCGGCCAGCCGCCGGCTACGGCGAGGTCCATCCCTCGCCTGGCCGGCGACGTCGCGGCCAGCCACGCCGTCCCCGTCGGCGGCGAGAAGCTCTGGCCACCATCGTCTTCCTCATGGCCACGAGTTGGGCCGCGGCCCACAGGGGCGTCTTCTTCCCAGAGGGGTGTGCGAGTGGTTTCTTAACATCGACCAGGTCGATAAATCGGAATTGCCGTTAAAATCATACTACCGCCAAATTTGCACCGTACGAAAACGGGCCGCGGCCCAGAAACGCAGATGGTCCTGGCCAAAAGTAAATAACAGTTCGCAGATCGTCCCTAACCCTAGATCAAGCACCGCATCGTTGACCTCCCGTCGCTCTCACGCGCAGATAGTCGCCGCCGTCCTTGTCACCTTCATCGGCCGCGTCGGAGTGGGGAGCCAGACTGTCAGAGGGGCGCCGCGGCATGGGAGCTGTCCGAGACGTCGTCGTCGGCCGCCGATGCGCTGAGCTCCATCGTCTCGTGCAGGCGCTCGCGCGGATCTTCTCCTGTCGTTCCCTCCCCTCTCCCCACCCCGGAATGGCGATAAGGCGCTGAATCCGCGAGGCGGAGGCGGTGCATCCAGCAAAGCGGCCGTGTACGAAGGTCTCCGTGGACAAGTTCGGTGGCGTTGGGATTCGAGAAGGCGAGGTCCGCGAAGATGGCGCTTCTCGACGCACTTGCTTGGGATGCCATACGCGTACTCGACCGGCATGCAGGAGGGCGGCGTGCTGATCCACGAGGAAGGGGGCGAGGCGGCGGCGGACGGGGCCACGAGGTACGACAGGCAGGAGGAGTGGTGCCCGCTGTACCTGACGAAGGAGGTGGCCGAGGACGCGGCGCTCCCGCTCACCGTGTTCGACCCGCAGCTTGTGCTCTACCGCGACGCCGACGGCGTGCTCCACTGCCCGCACAGGTGCGCCAGGCCATCATTTTTCTCCCTGACCTAATCTGAAACTGTTGATCATTTTCTGATGTCACTAGTCTTGAGTCAGTCAGTGTATGTCTGTGTGTTGTTGCCACGGCAGTTTTCTTCAGTCAGTGTGTTGTCGTTTCAGAGTTTGAAACCCAAATCGTGCATCCGAATTCAGAAATATTCAAGCTTATTTATGTTGGAAATTTACAAGTTTGACAATTGGGTGGGCATAAAAACCGAAGACCAAAACCGAAAAGACCGAGACCGAAACCGAAATGATCAAGACCGAAAAGATTGTTAGAAATTTGGGTAGCAAATTAGAAAAGACCGAAGTTAGATCAGAAATTCGATTATCACTTATACATAACCCGAATAGACCGAAAGACCGATTTTATTTTATTTTGAGTGAATTACGTACGGAATCAGCCGAATTTGTGTGCCAGCCCAGCTTATGTGTCATCTAGTATATAGGCCTAACTACTAAACCAACCATACCATCTAGTCTCTAGACTCAACAACTGGGTATCTCAGCCCAGCGTACTGTAGATTCTCCCGTGCATGAGAGACCAGTCGATCGCTTCCCACTTTCCCAGTCTCGGGCACCGATTCCCCTTCTTGCGCCCTATATTTTGGTCTATTTGGTCATGACCGAAGACCGGACCGAATAGACCGAAGACCGAAGAACGTAAAACCGAAAAGACCGAATTTATTACGGTTATCATTTCTGGATGACCGAAATTGTTAAAAACCGGAAAGACCGAACCGAACTAACCGAAAAGACCGAACGCACAATTAACTCACTACTACAATAGTTGAAGGGTCAGTTCACAAATAGTTTACTGTATGAACTCTAGTTTTTCATGCCATGCACAAAGGCTGTCCCCCTGATGAAGGAGATGTAGCCGCTCCGCAACACGTTTACTGTAGGATTATGTGATGTTCAGCACAATTGTTTACCTCAGTCACCCACGATCATGCATGGATGCACACTACAGTATGAAAGCTGACCGCATTTAGAAGCCAGACCAAATCTAACCACTGTTAGTCCTACTAGTATACTAGTTAATAGTGCAATGCTACGACTTTCAAAATTTTAGAACTGAAGTAACTCCCAATCATGAATAGAACAAATGCAAATCACTTCGTGTGAACATGTTTCATTGAATCCATCAAATAGGCTGTAATTAACTGTACATGTTTTGGTCAGACGCTAACTGCTAATCAATGTCGATTTTTTTGTAGCCAAATGGTCAGCTAGCTAGCTTACTACTTTTCAGGTCACCAAAAGCTGATGTGCAATCAAAGAAGCTAGTGCAGCTGAGGCCACATTGCTACGAGCTTGTTACTTGGTTCTCTTTAGATTAAAGATTTAGACCTAATTTTTCTAACAGACGATCCAGCACTGTGGGCGTGCACTAATGTTGATGGTGGACAAAACAGTTTGGCTCGTCCGGATTGACAGCACCGGCCTGCGGCGGGCACCCGTTTAGGGATCCTGGGAATGGTGGAATGGATAGCAGGCTCGAAGACGACGGCGCACTGTGAACATTCAGTTTCGACCCTGTGTACTAGTTGTACTAGTTTCTTATCTAGCTGAGACACCACTCTTCTTTTATAGTAAATTATCAATTGTGTCGCTGAACTTTCTTTCTGGAACCTGTGAAGCTAGTGATAATGTATGAGTTCTTACAAGTAACAGTATATCCACTGGCAATTGCTACTAGTGTATATGACTGCCTGCCACCATGTATGTATTCACAAATAACATGTGCATGTTGAACCAACCAGGGCTTGGGCAGAGGACGAAGCGAAGAAGGCGAGGGAGCACGCGCGCGCCCTCGCGGACGCACGGAACCAGTGGGAGCGGCAAGGGATCAAGGTCGTGGTCAAACGTGGGCCAACGTCGGCAAGGAGCACCCGGTCGACGAGGCGATCAACCGGGCGGAGTCTCTGCCGGAGAAACTCAAGTCCTTTTACACTGAAATCAAAGTGCGGTCTGGCCGTGCCTTGGAGCAACTGATGGAGCACGTGAGGTCCTTCACCTCGAGCCTGAAGGAACGAGCGGTGGAACTGAGGCAAGGATGTGCAGATATCGGGGCCACCGCGGCTTCGAAGGCGAAGGATCTGTCGTCGGAAGCAAAGGCCTTTGGTTCGAGGGTTGGGGATAAGTCCAAGAGGGTAGCGGAAGACTGCAAAGAGGGGTTGGAGAAGTTTGTGCACAGATTCAAGACAGACTAGGTGCTGCTAAGCACCGGTCCTTGTTTGTGTGTATCTGCACCGACAGACAATTCATAGGGGAGGAGAGAAGAATGATGATAGGAATGAATAAGATTATTTTGCAGCAGAAGCAGCAGCTGCTTTTTTTTTTAGAACACAGGCACAAAATGCCCTGCTTTAAATTAATAAAGCAGGCAAGTCCACAGCAGGCAGCTGCTTCTCCTACATTTTGGGCGTTTCTTGTTGTAAAGAAGAATAGTGGAGCTGGAAGTGAACACACCTAGCTAGCAGGTTCCATGGAATAATAAGCCGCCCTTGTGTATGTACCGTAACGAGCGGATTTCATCAGTTTTGTTCCTACATATGTGTAGTTTTGACTGGGTTCATTTTGAAATCTGAGGCTTCTTTTCCAGTTTTTCTATGTGAATGAGTTGGCATGATGGGTGTCAGTTCCTTGTCGCTTTCTTTCTTGTGCTAACTGGCAGTGACAGTGTTGCATAATCAAGATTCTTAGTGATGATCTACTGATTATGTTGTTGCTCAAGTTATTGTACCATGGATGGATATGCGGATGAAGGTCAAATCAGGTTTATAGTGTCAGGTCTGATTATTTCTAAAAAAAGTGTCAGGACTGTGTACTACTAGCTACATGTGTATGTGGAGTAAGAGCATGTACCAGAGCAAAATATCTGATAGATGCATTGCCTATATGCTGCCTGCTTATTCATTTCTACTGTCCTTGAACAAAACAAAACAAAATTTGGTCATCTATCTGCAAGTGAAATACCTTGGATTACTTCCACGAGTTTCAAAAGTACAAAACTAACTGAAATACGTAAAGTCTCCCTGTTCCTTCTTCAATCTGTCAACAAATTTACCTATGCTTCCAGGTCATACCGAGCAATGTACACCAATTTTACATGTACAATTAAGTGTATGCATACATCAGTTTTCTCGAGTAAATGCTGAAACATCACAGGAAATACTTGCTTGATTCATTTTCGGTAAAAAACAGAAGGAAATACTAGCTTCATGTTGTCTTCAACAGACAAGACAACAAGGCAGATTTTTCTTACAGATACACAACTCAAATACACTTATTCTCTCCTCGTGGTATATACTACTAGATACATTCTTCGTTTGCAAACAACAGGATATGAATCTGTTTTCATAGCTTGGACGCCGTTTTGGCGTGAGCAGCAGCGGACGACAGGCGCGCCTTCAGTTTGAAGATGAGCTCGTGTGCCTCCTCGAAATGGGGGCTCGTGGCCTTTTTCACGTTCTCCATCCAAGCACGGATCTTCTCGCGAGGCTCCAGGATTCTGTCACGTCTCTCGTCACCCACCACCTGCAAGTAACCACCATCCTCCGTGTTTTCAGATTTTTAAAATGATGGCAGAAATGACACACACATGGTATTTATGCAGAGACGTACTTCCAACTGCATTATCTCGCATACGAGGCTGAGATCGCGATCGATGGCTGGGGGTTGCCATTTAGGAACTTTGCATCGCCTTTGAGCCATACCGATTCGATTGTTTTCAGTGACCGCACAAGCAGGGTCTCGCCTTCTTTTGCAGTCTCGGGATTTGGTGTCAGACCAAGAGAAGGACCCAATGCAGTGTGCAGTACAAAGGTTGCTGCATAGGTTATGCAACGATCAATCCATCAAATGCGAGTATTGCAAGGACAAAAGGGTGTGGAAGGGCTAAATTATCGGGAAACATAATTTACATGATTATTATATGCTACAAACTGTAGTCAGTGTCTTCTTCAGATTGGCAGCGAGTTTTAGTTGTATTGGTGCATAACTCATTACCTATTATGGCACAACTCAAGTGGAGAAATATACGTGCAATGCTAAAACCTAAACTCCACAAGATGAACAATAGCCTGGCAAAACTTCCCTTCTGTAGATAAAAAAAGGGTTTCTCACCTGCACCACGGCGCAAATTTGAGTGATGCCAATCCAAGATGGACTCGATTTTAGCTCTGGTAAACAAGTCTGCAGGATACCTGTGCGAGAAGAAAAAAGTAATAAGACTGTGACTTCAAACTATCAATGAAGTACCCACCCTTAAAGAAGCGGGAAACGAGCTTCAGTTCCTTTCTTACAGAGAAGTGTTGTGACAGGCTCAGATTCAGAATTCAGAGACTGCCGCAACATTCAGAGAAACACAAGAAATGTAGGTAACTTTGGAGGTCCACTCAGATCTACGAGCAAAACAAACCATACAATGATCCAAGTCTAGCATCTACCGTACATATCCCAGCCACATTATACAAGTCCAGCAATGATCCATTGGGCTCTAGAAGTCAATAAGCTGATAGCTGACTGACAGAAGTAGATTTTTACGGGCTAGAAAAGAGCAAGCCTGGTCCAACAGAGGATACAACTGAAGAAAAAACTAAAGGATGATACAAATCCTAAGGAGAACACATTATCTGAAAATCAACAGAGGAATCTTAATTCTGGTCTACTGTTCACCAGTCAACCATGTAGCTTTCATTTTACTCAGATTCGACCAAATCAAAGAAAACACCATGGGGCTGTAGCATTCGTACAGTCCTAATATGGGGAAGCAGTAACAGAAACCATCAGCTAAAAGCTGACCAGAGTCGAATTAATATGGAACTAGGATGAAAAATATGTACACGTGCAGAGAAGCCATCAACTCAAAGCTAATCGCAGAAATGAAATTACACGCGCGATATGGAAATAGCATGGAGAATTAACCAGCTCAGAAGCTCATTAGCACAGAACTAACCGAACGCGGTAGGATGGTCATGATTCAGAAATAAACGAGTCAAGTCCACATAAGACACACAAGTATTTAGGTGAGCTCAGTTGACCGCAGAAATTAGAAAACAAGGTAATCTGATCCCTTATTTGTAGCATGCTAGTGTTGGGTGTATAGTTTACGAGACAGATGCAAAGTAGTTATCACATGTAGAAAGTTGGAAATGAAGGCTAATAAGTAACGCACCAGTGATCTGGAACTCCAGGGAAGACCGTGGCAAGGTACCTCAAAATGGCATGGCTGTCACACAAGATAAAAATGTAAGTTTGAAATCAGAAAATTTTGAGAAAGAAAAAAAATGATGGCACTGTGAACTGGCAAGTTTGATCGGGAGTATATTTTGGGGGAAAAAAAAGAGCCACTCGAATCACTAAGTGACACTGTGAAGTGGGTGGCGTATAAAGAAGCTCAATGCAATGAAATAGTCGTCCACACGAGTGACTGACTTTGAACAGGACAGTTTGGGGACGAGGAGGAATGGACGGACCTTTCGAAGAGTCTGAATCTGCCGTCAACGATTGCTGGAACCTGGCCCGTTGGGTTGATTTCTGGAGAGGAACACACGGTTTTGTTAGTCAGGAACTACAAGTCCTGAATGAAAGAAAGAAAGGAAAATTCAGAAATCGGGAGAGAATAAGCCAGAGGGGAATAGCAGTAGGTGCTTACTCATGAACTCTGGTGCGCGGTGCTGTCCCTTGGCCAGATCCACCCTCACCTCCTCGAATTCGATCTTGTTCACCCTGCACCCAAATCGCCAAGCGTAAGAGAAATGAACCAGCAGATCAAACGGGACGAGAGGAGAGGAGAGGAAGGAGGTGTAGGGTACCTGCAGAAGATGATGAGGGCGCGGGAGGGCTGCGAGAGCCGGTCCGCGTACACCTTCAGTACCGCCGCCATGGCTGCCGGCCTAGCTAAGCTTCTGCCCTGCCCTGCCCTGCCCTGCCCTGAAGACAAGAGGAGGAGAGGAGGGGAAACATAGATACTGTTGTCTTCCTCCTTCTACGTTACGTAAGGAGTGACGTCACTAGCTTCCTGTCCTGACGTAAGGAGTGACGTAAGGATTTCCTAAGGATTCAGTTCCTGCTGATTTTTTTCCACCCGAGCATGTTTGATTCATGGGATTACAACCTGTAGGAACTCGTACGTGTGTTTTCACAGGAAAAAGAACATGAGCTTTGACCTCATTTTTCAGAATTCCTATGTCCATAGGATTCGTTTGGCCAGGGCAGTCCATTCCTTTGAATTCCTATTCCTTTGGCTTTCCTACCCTATGAATCAAAGGAGGCCTAAACCTGTAAACCAACGAACGAACGCATGCTACACTATTGAGTGATCCACCAATTTTCTTTCTAAACCAGGCGAAACATTTGTCTTTTATATAGTCAACTTATAGTGCCCAAGGCCATGAAATAAATAGAAACACAACCGTATTGCATCGTTAGTGATTTTAGTTCCACATTTTTATTGAAGATTACTTTGTTAGTTATTTTAGTTGCGCCTTTTAATTAGTTAGAGATTTTTATAGTCTTTTTAGTTAGTGCTTTAAGTTAGCCATTTTAGTGACTGCTACTTTTTTTAGTGATATAATAGTTACATGTATTTTAATTTTTGTCCATTTTATTATGATTATTTTAGTGACTTTACTTAGGTACATATATTAGTAGTTCCGCGTTTTTTATACAGACACTTTATTGTATCATCACTATCTATATTACAGGAGCATCTCTAACTCGCAACATCTACACAAAACAAACCCGAAAATATAGAATAGGAAGAAATCCCAAAGATCGGGGAGTTGAAATATACCGTGACCATCAAAATGTTCAGAGGAGCTCCGTTCATGTTAGACAAGCACTAGTTAAATTTTGCGCGGCGTCACGCCGCGGCCTTGCTGAGAATAATTTGTGGTAATTTGTGTTTTTTTAATTGTGTTATATATATTGTAAGGAAAGGCAGTAGTTATAACGTGTATAATGTAGTTAGCGCAAATTCAATTTGAAATCATTCCGTAATTAGAGCGAATAAATTTGTATTTTCTCGAAATATTCATGTAATCAAGAATTTTTTTTATAGAAATGTGAGCACATAATTAGATAGATTTAAGTTATATTGCTTGTAATTATGTTAGCTAAATTGAAATGATGAAATGTAGTTCCATCTTGCCTTATTTTTCTTATTTAACACCATATTTAGTTGAAATTTATAATGGTTATGTCTAAATATTATGTTTGTATTTTGACGTAAATTTGTAATTTAGATCCTTGTTTAGAGGAGATGTACTTTATTAGCAACTATTAAATTCAATTCATCTTTGGAGGAAAAGAATTTGAGATTTCCTGAAATGTGCATGTAATGAAGCGTTATTTAAATTTAAGTTCATATTTAAAGAGATTTAAGTTTACTTTAAGCATTTAGTAAATTGAATCGCATAATTGGAGCGAGTTTAGGTATATTATTTGTGAATGTTAACCTAGTCGGTTTGGTATGATATGTTTGTGTTTTATCTTACATATTAAATTTAACTCAATAATCGGAGGGAATTTTAAAGTAATTGATTTTGCAAATTCAATTCTGTTGGGTAGATTTAAAGTAATTGATTTTGCAAATTCAAATATTTTTCTGCACTGTAGATGAACAGTGACATGAACAGTACCACGAGCTCCCACAGGCCGCGATTCAGGCCAACTTTCATATAGTGAGTAATTCAGT
Source organism: Poa pratensis (assembly GCA_947311845.1). Taxonomy (NCBI): domain Eukaryota; kingdom Viridiplantae; phylum Streptophyta; class Magnoliopsida; order Poales; family Poaceae; genus Poa; species Poa pratensis. The sequence continues at coordinate 16,404,394 of CAMZMU010000122.1, forward strand.
TTTGTGAGTTGAATTTGTATTCAGTTTCTTTCGGTGCAATTTCAATACAGTTATGGCAGTGTACGCATATGTGAATAAGTGACCAGTTAATTTGTTCTCGGGTCATTTCAGGCGATGTTTGCATAAGTCTTGGTATGTGAATTTTATCCGTGTTTTTGTGGCAGTTCCTAACCTGGAAAATTTATTCAGTGTGTCTACTGTAGTAGTTAACCAGCCAACAAAGTACTCATGCAAGCACTAACTGGCCCCTTTATCATCACAACCTAGAGCAATGTGCACATTAGTATGATCTACATACATCATATAGGACAAGCAGGGAGCATCACATATTTGGCAAAACAAGTATACTGGTATTGCCCACAGTCCGTATACTTACACAGAATAAGGTTGCAAGTGATGAATTGACTATCAGCGTACAAAACACAAAACACAATGTACTACTGTACAAAACTTGGAGGAAAGATGTTTTTGGAGATCAAAACCACACACATCTACTGATCTACATCTTTTATAAAAGCAAACTGGAAAATGCACATGCCAACTCAAAAGAACCACCGAATTCATATCCCAAACCCCTAGGTACAATTCTCAAATGTCATCTCAGAACACATGCATACTGAACCAGTTAAAAAATGAAACACATATGGAACCACCAGCATAGCATCGAATGCCTTCAACCACAGCAGCTCCCTGCACCCCTGTAAGCTGTCCTCCTGATGAATGCTCAAATGACTTGAGCGGCGAAACTTAACATCCAACTGCAACCGTTGCCGGGTTTGCATCTCTCGAGGCAACACCGTTTAAGACTAGTCACAATGGGAGTAACATAAAAGTAACATCAGTGCCACATAGGCAAAAAATCTGATGTGGCGGGTAATTAATGAGGAGAGAGATGGTGGTGGTAACTAGCTATGTTACCATAAGATCACACATTTCAAGACAAGATGAGTGTACAACCTATTAAATATGACACTACACACATATTACTCCCCATTATGGAGGTAGTAACTTAGAGTAGTAACATATGCATGTTACTAGTCTAAGTTACTCCTCATTGTGACTAGTCTAAAGCTGCTGTCGCCACACCGAGTAAGAGCCCTTAAATCACTTCTTTAAAGCACGTGTAAAGCCGCCTGAAACGCGTACTGGTTCCTGGCAAGTACTTCCCCTCTTCCTTTCTAACATTGAACCCTTTTACCTTTGCACAGTTATTATAAAACTGGAATCCTTCCTCAGTTTTGAAGGTCTTGCTAACCACGCGGAGGTACTCATCATGCTCCATCTTTGAAAACTGCATATCACCAAAATAATATTCATGTTACTATTGAAATAAATCATGTCTCAAAATAAAAAAGAGATTATTTCATGTGCAAGATGAAAGGACAGGTTATTTTGCTGATCATAAATATATTTTGCTCTCTACTCCTGCAATATTTTCTTCAACACATGGTTGCTTTACATTTATTAGTTGACGGAGGGAGTAATTTAACTTGGACTCACTGTTAACATCATTTTACTCTTCAGTTTACACATCCTATGGCCAATAATGTTCATTTGCAGAAACTTACATGTCCTTTGCCCTCTAACTTTGTAGACTTCTGTTCTGCACATCGGCTGTAGCATTAATATGCAGAGAGAAGACTTCGGACAGTTGCAAAGGAATTAATCCGCATTTCAGCCTTTTCTGATTGTTATCTCCGATTACAATTTGATTCTGGTGCTGAAAGTAAAAAAAGTAAGTAAAAGGCCAAAAGCCATATTGTACAGAATCATGAGCATGTATTGGGGATTAGACGATTGTACAAATTCACTGAACATCTAATTCTTACTGAACCAAGCACAGTCTAAACCATTCTGAACCTGTTTTTGTCATTGCGATGGATGCACACACGTACCAGTCTGAACCATCAACTGTAATCAAGTGCTATGATATTCAGCAATCTGAATTGAACATCACGTACCAGTCTGATGCATCTACAGGTGTACACAACGGAGAAGCACCACGCGATTGCAATGTACGACGGCAGGGAATTGTTCAGCTGCGGATGGCCGACCGGCGCGAGGTGGGGCGGCGGCGAGATCGGGCGTCAGGTGCGGCGGCGGCGAGATCGGCGGTGAGGTGTGTCGGCGGCGAGCTCGGGGCGTCTGGTCGGGCGCCGGTGAGATCGGGCGTGAGGTGGGCCGGTGGCGAGATCGCCCCTGAGTGCGACGGCTCGATCGGGGCATCCGGTTGATTTGCTACCCATCTGCTTTATTTTACCGTGTAGCTACTTTAAAAAATACTAGGAAAAATGCCCGTGCGTTGCAACGGGAGAAAAACCCACTTGTTCAAACTCATGACTGTCTTCTCCAACATTGGCGACACCTAGGACCCCACCGATGAACTCTCGTTCATACACCATTAAGAGGCAGCAGAACTACCATTTGGTACGATAATACATCAGTGCAATCATGGGAGTGAAGTAATGATTTTTCTTTGAAACTAAAGCTATTCTTGAACGGGGCAAATAAACTGCAAGAACCATGTAAAGCAGAGACAAAAAGCTACTCCCTCCGATCCGAAAAAAGAGACGCACCCACTGTACAAAGTAGATTTTACAGAAAAGTCCATCACGATTCAAAAACTGAAATAAACTACAGATCTCTCCATCCCAGCTAGCTCGCCTCGCTTGCCCGGGTCTCGATCGATCGCAGCGCCGGCGAGCGACGCGGGATCGATCGATCGCCAGCCGGGCCGAGCTAGCCAGAGCGATCGATCAGCCTCGCTCGCCCGCGTTGCTTGCCTCGCTCGCGAGGGTCGCAATCGATCGATCGCAATGACGGTGAGCGACGCGGGGTCGATCGATCGACGGCCGGGCCGAGCTCCAGCCTCGCTCGTCCGCCTCGCTCGCCGGATCTTCATTCCTGGCCAGCTCCCTGCAGCATCTCCATCCCTGCAACAGCTCAACCCCAGGTCACCGGCAGCCTCACCTCAACTCCAGGCCACCGGCAGGTCGCCGGCGGCCTCACCTCAACTCCAGGCCACCGGCAGGTCGCCGACAGGTCGCCGGCAGGTCGCCGGCAGCCTCACCTCAACTCTAGGCCATCGACAGGTCGCCGGCAGTCTCACCTCAACTCCAGGTCGCCGGCAGCCTCATCTCCACTCCAGGCCACCGGCAGGTTGCCGGCAGCCTCATCTCCACTCCAGCGCAGCAACAGCACTCGCCTCCAGATCGCCGACTCCGGAAAATGGATGCCTCAAGTGCATCTTCCTCCTCCACCTCGAGATCTTCCTGTGCGGCTTCTTCTTCGTCCGCAGCCTCCGAATCATCATCAGGTCCTCCCTCCTGCACAAGAATTCAGCTAATTTCATACCAGGAACTAGTGTTGCCAACTAATTATGAAATGCATAGAACAATGGGAGTACATCACTGATCTTGAATGGCAGTAATGTCATACCGGCTATTTGTTGACGCAGCATGAGCAGCTGCAGCAAGAAGACCAATGTGCATGCTATCACTAGATAGAACAGAAGATGGCATGACAGTTTGTGGCCGGAATGCCCGTCGAATTCCCAGAAGAAGCTGATTGTTATCATTCCTGAAAACACACATAGATAGGTTCAGAATTGACATGATCATATACAAGAACATCGAGACCGGAGACCAACACACGAAATTCAGTGTGAATAACCCTGCAACATTACATTACAGCAATTGCAAATCCGTTACATGGAAGATGGGAGGGCTGAGGGGCGTGGAGCACATAGGCCAGTCCAGGACGTCCATCCCCATGGCGATATTGGCATGAGATTTACATAGGGCAGTCCAGGACGTCCATCCTGCATATTCAGCTCATATTCAGTTCATATTCAGTTCATAGGAATAGGAGTGCAAGCAGTACACTAAGCAGTACAGCAATATTGGCATGAGATTTACATTGTTTCAGGAATGCTGGCGTTCAAAAGTACATATTGTACCTATTCCTGAATTTTTCAGTCAAACATACAGATAAATACTCAGACAACACAAGGAATGAACCAATGAACTACAGTACAATACGACATGCACACTAATCCATCTACTGCATAATGTTGTTGGACTACTGACACATATAATCAGATGCAAGGAATCAAACCAGGAATCAAGGAGGCACATTTACATAGCTAACGCAAGGTATCCACGCAACAATTCAGAACATAAGTTGCCAGCAGAAAATTAACAGCTGTGAAGCTCCCAAGTACCAGATCACAGGTCTGCCAACTTACATCCGGCTAGTTCATTCGATACAAACACAAACAGCTAAAGAGTCTAGATATCACAAACAAGCAAGCAAGATTTGACAGAATGTCAATACTCCAAAGAAGGCAGCAGCACATTACTTCTTGGTCTTGTCGGTGAAGAAGATGCAGAGGAGCTCCTGCAGCTCCGTGTCCAGGTTCTTGCCGAGGTCGGCGCCGTGGTAGAAGACCACGCCCTCCAGCTCCGACATGCCGAGGTCGGGGTCGAGGAACGCGTCGATGCCGAAGCTCTTGCGCCACAGCACCGCAGGTCGCAGCCTTCCAACCGCCGCATCCTCCTCCATTCCGCCGCCGCCGACGCCGTTCTTGTAGCTCCTGAAAACGTGCACAAACATTCAGAAAACTGTCAGGCCCACCAACATTCAGAAATCGCAAGATTTACCAAAGAAAATAGGACATGTATCTTGCTTGGTTTACCTCTTGCAAGACCAGGAGTAAATGGCAGCCATGCCCTTGCCGCGCACCGCGTTGAGATGACTAATCACATCTGCACGTCCAACCATTCAATCACCAATAAGCAAGTGACCAAGCAGATTAAACTACACACGAAGGCAATACATTGGTGTATCTGTGTGTTGCAATATTCCACTGACCTCTGAGGTAGAGCCCCTCCGTGGAGGAGGACGCCGGCACCTCGACGAAGTGGGGGTGCTCGAGGTGCCGGCTCCGCGTGAGGTAGTACACCACCGGCAGCTTCCTCGCCACCGGCCTCTGCCGCTCCGGGGTCCGCGGCCGCCTCCCTCGGCTCTCCATTCTTCCCACCTCTGTTAAATCCTCACCCTCGACCTCGAGAACGGCAGCTCAGCTCAAGCCCGCCGAAACGGACGACGCCCGTAACTGCAAGATCGCCGAAAGCGAGAGGTAGGAGAAGGAGATTAGGAGAGTGGGACTTTTCTCCGCGTCCGGTCTCGCAGCCACCGGATCCGGCCTCTCCGATGCCGGATCCGGCGATTCCTCGTCGACTTGGACCAATAGGTCCGATCTTTTTGTGTGGAGAGCGGGCGAGGGAAGGTGGAGGGGAGTGACCGAGCGAGGCGATGGAGAGCGCGGGCGACGAGGCGAGTACAGCGTGGGCGACGAGGGGAGGGGAACGCGCAGGCGAGGGGAGCGCGCCGGCGAGGAGGGCGCCGCCGGCGAGGTGAGCAGAGAGAGGGTGCGGGCGAGCGGCGGCGAGCTGAGAGAGAGAGGTGGGAGGTGCGAGTGGGTGCGAGAGAGACAGGTGGGTGGAGTGCGGGTTGAGACAAAACAAAACTGGAGTGCCTTTTTGCAAAATAGGCTGTTCCGAATCTTTTTTCGGATCGGAGGGAGTACCACTTAACTATCCTTCCTTAACCAACAACATTATGATGACTACAATGTAATCACTTTTCCGCATATTTTTCCGGTTGTTTCTAACTATCGACTGTCTAGACACAACTTCAGCTGGGTTGCACTTCCAAGTTTCACCATCTTCAAAATTGCATGATCTCTTCCCCTCAAAAAAAAAAATTTGCATGATCTCTAATTGCAATCATAGTATATCCTCCGTAGAAAAAAAAGTTATCCACTTCTCTTCATTCCGAGACTTCAGCCGATGTTCTCTTGCAACATACATTTTACCGATGATAGATAGAGAGCCGACACAAAGATTCAAGAAAGGGAGCAACAAATCACCTTATTATCGAATACTGAGTAGCAGGATCGCTTCAGTACAGGGAAAGAAGAATAAACATAAGCTTAGACTAATTTACTGCTAAATAGGAAGTGATGCACCTAATATTCTACTTTTCTGTATCTCGATCGCTGGCTGCATCTTGCAGCTCATTGGCGACCACGACATCGAGCATTGGTGTCGCCTCAACGATTATGTTCCCTGTCTCACGGTCATTGGGTGCCCTGCACCTATGTCATCACAAGAATCTGAAAGTTACAAACATAAGGACTTGACCATCACCAATCGATACATTAGGTAATGTCAAATCTGGACTAAGACCCATATGCAGCAATCAACGTGTGTTTGAAGAACCTTTCATGACATGAACAATAGAAGACCCATATACAGCTTAGGTAACTTACCCCCAAGCCTGCTTATGCAAGCCGGCTTACCTACGGAGTTTGGTCACGGGAGTAGATGTGGTACTATCAATGTTGGCAGTAATTCTCTTCATGAACCACCTTTGAATTAACATGCACATAACTGAAAAGATCCAACTCATACTTCTGTAATATAGTTTACATCCTAACATGTATTGTTTATACTGAACAAGCCAAAAGCTAAAGAATGTTGTATAGTTTTGGAATGCATAAGGATACCTTTAACTTCTCAAAATGCTATTATATTCTCAGAAATAAATCCATTCAATTTATTTTGGAATGCAGACCTAGTTGTTAAATGTAAGTAAGTACAACTCACTCATTGTTCTAAATCTGTGCTGCATGATGCAGATGAAAATTGACCCTATTCATGTAAAGATTTAGGTGATATTAAAGATATTATGGAAAATAGATATTAGAAATGCAGGATAGCAAGAGAATAATGAAGGGAAGTAATAACAACAATTTAATGATTTAGGTGATATTAAAGATATTATGGAAAATAGATATTAGAAATGCAGGATAGCAAGAGAATAATGAAGGGAAGTAATAACAACAATTTTAATGCTCTTTTTAGAAATGAAACTCACAATTATGCAAGGAAAGCACAAAGACAAACAAAACACAAAACACGGTAAATTTGACATTTAAAATCATTACCTTTTAGATGAGAGAGATGAACTACATTTCAAAAGCTTCGGGCATATCCATCAGATGCTAATTGTTTAGTAAAAAAGTAACTACATAATGCATTGCATCACAAAGGCTTTTTCCGGAACACGACGAATGTGCAGTGTAAGAAAACAAAGCACGATAGGTATAGCTGCAAGTTAAGATTAACTTTCTTTAAAAAAAATGAGAAAAAATACCCAACTTGCCGTATGGTCCAGATTCTAAATAGTCCAACCATTACCTCCTTAAATAGCAAAATATTGGTCCAATCTTCTATTTAGCTTCATCGTCTTGCCTCGAAATACATCTAAACATATAAAGCAGAGGCAAAAATTCAGAAACAGAAAAACACACAGATTCTAACCAAAATCAAATCAAGTAACAACCCATTTCACCTAAAAGATAAATTACAGCAGTAATTTCACCTGAGGCTAGGACCAACAATTTTGGTGGCGGCCTGTAGCACTGTCACGACGTACCTCACCGACAGATCTGAAAACAACGAAGAAAAGGAGGGCAAAAGTTAGGGATGCATTACAGGCTAACATATAAAGTTTTGTAACTTGACGCTTATGGGCAAGAGCTTTCCCAGGTATAACCATGATTTATGACGCGCTATCAGTATGAAGAATTTGGGTAACTCAGTTCTACACCCGGCATCTAGAGTTGCTGAGTAAGCCACATACGCCACTTTTATATAAGACGGAAACATGGCATTCTGGAATCTGGACTATTTTTTGTGTGCTCTGTGTGCAATAGCAGCATTTTTGTCCTTGTGGCGATCTTCTTCTTATAAATATCACTGTTCAATATTCATGTGTTATATTTTCTGAATATTACACTGTTCAATATTCAGGCTCTATCACCTAAAATTTCAGGGTCCACCTTTTTTTAACGTGGATGAATGAGAATGTTGAAAATTGTTTGTTTTGTACTAAAACATATCAGTATGTCAGTATCTCAACTACAAACTTATCCTCCAACGGAGGCACAGCCACATAATATCACATTGTAACCTAAACATGTTGGCTTGATATCCTACAAACCATCTCAAAACATTCAAGTTCTACTAATATAGCATCTCCTCCTTTTAAGTCCTAGCCCTTCAGAATATTAATTGCAATTACATTTACCAAGTTCTTAGCATAATGGATCTTTCTTACTTTCTGGTACCACAATGATCGATGGTATACTCTGAATCCTTTGAAAATTATAAACGAAAAAAAGTTGCTGAAATATACACAAACGAAGCAGAACATTAATTAGATGCACATTTACCTTCACTTGGTCCAAACTCTAGAGACGGTCTCAAGTGTACAGGAATCTAAAACCAAGGTATACACCACGCACACCTGTATACTTCCTTTGAACCTCGCATATCCAGCCAACCATGGCGACTCTGTGCTGAAGCATTTAACTGGCCCGACCAGTGGGTTCGTTACTGTAAGAAGAAATATAATTCTCCTCGTCAAGAGAGCTCCGGCGTTGTGTAACATGAATCAACTGCGCATGCTTGTACTAATTGCTAAGGATGGGACTTATTTTCGAGGCATGGAATTCAAACCAGACGTGAAAAACGGATCTGACTACTGAATCGGCCAGAAGAAATCACATAATTATATAAGCGAATTCCGCTGTAAACGGAACGGCAGAATCGGATCGCACAATCTAATAAGTAGTAATAACGTTGAGGTACATACCGGAGCACCGTGGGACATGAGGCGAGAGCGCATGGACGGGGCACATCGGAGGCGGCGACCTGAGAGCGGGTAGACAAAGGAGGTACCGAGAGAAGAAAGAAATTAGGGGAAGCACCTCGACGCCCTCGGCCGTCCCTTATTCAATCCCGCCGCTGACCCTTGCTCACGAGCGCCGCCACATGGAAAGCCGGATGCGGCTCCAGCAGAGATGTGGTGGAGGAGATGTGGCCAGCTGATGCGGCAGCCGCGGCGCAGCAATTCCGTCACGATGGCTGGGCGCGGGAGGAGATCCGCCAGTTGGATTTCCATGGCGGCGTCCGTTCACCACGGAAAGCTCGATTCGAGGTTCGTTGGCAAGCGAACTCCGGCGAGATTAGGCAAATCGATTTGATGGGATTTTTTCCAGGATTTATGTGGAAAATCGCGCGCAGCTAAGAGGGGCTAAATAATGGCGGATTTTCGAAAGAAGTCCACATACCCCCCACAAGTATTGAGATTTGGACGCTGCACCCCCTGAAGTTTAAAACAGCATACTTAACCCCCACAACTTTCCAATACCAGACAGTTGACCCCCTAGAACCGGTAGGCTATTTTTCTGGCCGGTTTTGCCACGCGGCAGTCTGCAGTTCGCTCAAAAAGTCAGCAGATCGGGAGGAGCAGAGCATAGAGAGGAGGAGCACCTCGCGCCTCGCGGACGACCTCCCTGTTTGCAGAACGCCCGTGGAACTGCCGGCCGTGGAACGGGGGAAGCCGGCGAGGGCGTCCACCCCTGGAACTGCCGGTCGTGGGAGCAGCGAGTATATGCCATCGATGACCGCCGCGGCTCGGCTCGTGCTGTCCGACGCCGACGCCTACAGCGGCAGCGGCGAGCCGACGCCGTCCGGTGCCCTTGCCCCCGCTCGTGTTGTTCGACCCCGACAGAGGCAGCAGCGGCGAGCATATGCCATTGTTGCCCTCTGCAGGGCCGATTTTTGGTGCTGCGGTCGGAAACCGTCGACCTTCACCCGATTGCGCGGCGCGACCAAGTTCAAGGAACATCGATGGCAGACACCTGTGCACTAACCGCTGAAGCGCGGCGGCGACGGAAAGGCCGCAGAGCTCAGCCTCACTTTCCGCGCGGAGCCTGACCCGCGCTTCGTGTTCGAGTCCGACGACGACCTGCCGGGGTCCCCCGTTGCGCTTGCCTCTCCACGGTGACGCCGTTCGTGGCCTCGCTGAACTCGCCGGGGACGGACCGCGTGGGCCGCTTCAGGTCAGGGCTCCGCCAAAGCTTGCCCACAGTAGCACATCTAAGTACTCTACTAATCACTGGCTAATCAAGCACTAGTAATTTCTCCAAGGAACATCCCACGGATGGGACGTAAAAAAGAAGAGAAACAAGCTCCTAATTAATTAAGGCTGATCTGTAGATACGTTGCCCAATCGGCCGCCTTCTCTCAAGATCTTGAGCGCGGCGGCGGGAGGCTATGGCTACGAGCAGTCTTTCCAGCAGACGAGCATGGTGACGCAGCGGCGCCTGATGTAGAAGCGCGCACGCTGCTCCTTCACCCGCCCCGCGCACCGGCTCAGAACGAAGGCGCATGGTTCATACTCCTGTCGGCGGGCGACGGCGTGTGGAAGCCGGGTGGTTGTCTCTCGCGTGAGCGCGGCGGCGCAGCTCGCTTCGACATCCTCTGTCCTCGCGGTAGAAACCTGGTTTTGACAGAGTGCCACGTCGGCAAAACCAGCCCGCAAAACAGCCGACCCGGTTCTAGGGGGCAACTGTCTGGTATTGCATAGTTGTGGGGTTAAGTGTGCTGTTTTAAACTTGAGGGGGTGCTGCGTCCAAATCCCAATACTTGTGGGGGGTATGTAGACTTTTTTCGCGGATTTTCATGGAGAGAGGGCAAGAATCTGAATCTGATTTGATTACGGAATCGAGTTTGATAGGAACTCTATGCTTCCAATCGAGTCTTGTTGGTCTCCTCCACCAACCCGCCTGTTCGTCGAGCGGGAGCGGAGGCAGGGGATGGGATTTTTTTTGTCCGTGCGAATCGTTATTTTGACTGCAGTTCTTGTAAATATGTGGTTTGGTGGGAGGATAAAATCGGCAAAAAAAATGACGTACCACAAGAAACGTTAATGCTTTTATTATTATTAGGTATAGAATAATACCGGCTTACTGGTCCTGTTGGGCCTAATCTCCGCTCTTCATCTCAGCCGTCCGTACTAAATCATACTAGTCCGTTCCGGTGACTATTGAAAGGTACTGTAAAACTTCCCTAATTATTACTCCCAGTCTCCATGTATGTGGCTGTATACTTTTTCTCCAATTCAGGACCCCGGAAGAAAATAACAGTCAGTGCGTCTCATTGGCGAGTCACGATCTGTGTCGCCTCCTTGCATAGTTGCATGCATGGTGTAGGTAGTAGGCTAGAACAAAACTGCAGCTTACATGGTGTCAAATGAGCGTCAGAAAACAGAAAAGGTGGAAGGCACAACTGGGCTATTCATCTCTCCTAATCCAATAGCTTGAGTTGAACGAGCAAATGTTTCCTGAATTTTTGAACAAATGTGGCGTTCTGGATTGTGCAGTGTGGAGGTCTAATGAAAATCGATTACTTCTGGTCATGGATGGATAGCATGCATGTGAGATCTGTTGCATGATTTGTTAGTATTTTCGTGTCGATGAGCTGCTCGATTGTGCAAGATAAATCAACTTGATTACAGTTAGATACATCATGGTTCAGGTCAGGGGAGTGATAATCTTGTTCGGCTGTGTGCATCTTTGTTATGCAGAGCCTGAGTGTCATACTTAAACCTTTTAAGTAATAAAACTCCCTTTATCTAAAAATATGCATATTTGAGCAAAGAAGAGCTTCAGATGGTTTATGTACATTGTGAATGGGTCATAGCCGTTTTTAGTTCAGTAATGTATGATGTGCCCAATTTTTTTGGCCTCTCAGTTCAGATGTTAAGTTTGTGCCCATCATCTACTGAAATATCATGCGCGCTTACACAACCGGACCAAAAGTATACAGATCGCACGGAATTAATTTGAATGTAGGACATGCATCACGAGCAGAACTAGATCCAAGATGCACCATGGGACATTGGGACATAACGCCTGACTTGAATGGGATTATAAAATTAACTTTTGGTCCAGTCCTCCGGGACATTTGGAGAGGACTGAGTATATTTATATGCATGCATCTTATTTTCCGGGCATAGGGAAATTGTAATTTTGTGCAAAAGTTATTTTATTTTTGTTGCGGGTGAATTTTTTTCGAGAGTAGTTGCGGGTGAATTTGGCAAACCAGTTGAGAAGCAGAGGTCGCTCCTATAAAAGTCTCACCTCCAAGGCCAATGCGCTGACAAAAAAACCGACGAAGTTTGCCTATTGGAACCAAAGTTGTAAATGGGGGCATATACCATTTAGCGGCGGCTCAATTAAGATATATCGGAGCTAGCAAAGCTAATACCGTTTAGTGCTTTTAATAATTCATGAAATTTTTGAAAAGATAAACATGCAATCAGCATCATAGACTATATACCCCCTCTGATCCTAAAAATCGGTCGTAACTTATGTTGTCACTTGTACATGCTCGGTTCATTTTTTACGACACTTTTAATGGGCCGGACGGAGTATCACATATTCTTGACATACACATGTTCAGACTAAAAAAACCGAGCATTGATGAGGCATTCTAAATCAGTAACTAAGCTTTTGCATTAATACGCATATACATAAAAAACAAATAAGACATAATAAGGACTCAGGTGGATCGGAAAGTCAAAATGGAGCACGGGCTCCAGGTAGCCCGTTTTTTTCATTTTCTTGAAAACGTTTCCAAAAATTCGAAAAAAACATTAGGATGTAGCCAACTCTATGAAGTACGAGGCTGTAAATTTTCATGCCAAATACCTTGTATTTTGGTCTCAGTAAAAAGGACAAATTCAACAAATTTTGCCCAGATTCGATTATGGTACTGTTCATGCCTCAGATATGCGATTTGTCATTTTTGCTGAGGCTGGAATACTTTGTATTCCGTATTGAAATTTTTACAGCATATAGAACAAAGTATTGACTACATCATAATATATTTGTTGCAATTTGTTTAAAGATTCAAATTTGAATTTTTTAAAAATATTATAAAGGGATCTGTGGTGCCCGAGAGCCATATCACGGACACACTCGCATCCCTCCTTTGCCTATAGCCGCCTAGCGAGTTAAATGACTCAAAATTTTGAGTTATAGCGGGATTTAGCAAGACAATAATGTAGCATTAAAAGTGCATACCTTTAACTGGAGGGCTCTCCAAAAACTATAGTGGCGCTATAGAGCCATAGAAAGAAATTTACAACTTTTATTGGAACCCAATATTTGTAGACTGGGGGCTCAAAATTATGCCCATACCAATCTATTATCAGTGAATCCCACACTATTTTTTCTGCCTTCACGTTTCTACAGTCCTTACCACCACGGAGGTGGTCGATATTGTTGGAGTTCACCGGAGGCGGCCACCTGACAAAGGACATGGCGACAGGACGAGACCTTCCAATAGGTAATATTGACGCCTCAAGGTGCAAAGTAGATTCTATGATTGTGCTTCAGGTTCGTAGGCTAGTGGTCATGCATTCGAAGCTAGCTGCGATGGAATAGATGCATTAGATTTCCGGCCTGAAAAACAGAGCCCTCCACATGACTATGAACTTCTCTACAAGTGTGAATGAAGTGTTTTGCATATATTTCATAAGTGGTGTTAACTAAAATAGCAATGAGTTTCTCATACAACTAGATGATTTCCCGAGCATTGTTCCGGGAATATCTACGCAGAAGTTACTACCAATATTAATTTTACTTAGCGGCAAAACATTCCCGGCGCCTCACGCCCCTACCAATATCCCCAAGCATTGTTGCGGGAATATGTGTTGTGTTGGGCCGATCCACGATGCCTTTTATGTTTCTTTTTCATTTTTACAAGTTTTTTCTTTTGTTTTCAATATTTTATTTTGTAGACATTCTCCGTTGCATTTTTTATTCTCCATTTATGTTTTATGCTTTGATGAATATTATTACTATGAAAAACAATTTATTTTATTTTTGTTTATATGTAGCATGTATAAACATTTTTCCAAATGCAATATTTTTCTGAAACTATTATTCCCTCCGATCACTTTCATAAGGCACGGTTACACTCATTTTGATATGTACGTAGACCAAAATTAAATATCTACCATGCCTTATAAAACTGAATGGAGAGAGTAATACACCCCTGCAAAATTTTATCAGATACGGAGTATGTGAACTTTTTTTGTACACATCAACAATACATTGAACCTCTTAAACATTTTTTGAATTTGTGAACCTATTTGTGAATGCATGAAACTCTTTTAAAACCTTGTGTACACTTTTTAAAACTATGTAAACAACTTTTGAATATGAAAATAATAAAATTTTCGCATCTTCAAATATTTCTATTGAACGCATGAACAAATCTTGAACCTCCTGAATATTTTTTAAAATCCGTAAACCTAAGTTTTAATCTACATATTTTTATACCTCGTGAATTTTTTTCAAATTTACATGAACGATTCAATAAGAAACAAACATAAAAAGGAAATGAAATGAAAGAAATAAGAAACAGAAAAAAAGGAAACACGTAAAAGAATAAATTAACCGAAACAAAAAACAGAAAGCAAACGCAGTATACGAGTTGAGGCCGACCACCCGATCGCGCGAGCCATCCGCGCCACCTTGAGCGGTGTATAGGAGTTCAGCCCATTAGGCCATGCTGGTTTGTTAACTAAAACTAGGCTTTCGCTAAAAAAAACTAAAACTGGGCTCTCATACAAACTCAAATTCCGCTTTCTTGTCAAAACAAATAATGGCCTTTGCTTCTCCGTACAAGAGAAATGGGATGGTGAAACTGAAAACTGACGTCGTCCCTCTCCAGAAATTTTAGCCCAAAACGGACCCATCTAAAAAAAAAAAATCTCATATATAGGAGTTCAGCAAAAGGATTAGTTCTTGATAAAGTTATGAATATGGTTTATTGTTCAGTTAGTAGGGTCAAATCAATTCTCATGAATGGATATATGATGAAGAATGTGACATGACTATCAAAAAATCAAATCACGAACCTGACATGATGATGTTCCGAAGATAAATTGAATGAATGTGTACGGTGCTACCGCAGAAGCGCTTTGTTCCCCTACCTTCATCAACGCATCTCAAAGAGTTGTGAGAAAAAATTATGGATTGGATAGTCTTTTCAGAACAAAATTTATAGCATGTAATAAATGTTAAAATGTACGGTCCTGCCGCGTGGCGTGTACGGGGTGGTGTGATCGGCCACGCAAGCTCCTATGATGGGGATGGCACAAATTGACATCGCTAGCATCACGGGCGGTGTAAGCATCACCATTATTCCCTTTTTAGGATGGTTGATTATTATTTTGCGATTCAGGAATTACTTTTTAAGTGCGCATAATGTACATATGCATTGTGTTTACTTTCTCATGGACTCGCGCAATACTTGCTAACCCCCAGGTTTCAGAAAAGCTGGAACAGAGAAAAAACATACTCCTACTGGAAATTATATGTCATTTAAGCCAAAAAAAAATAGAAATTATATGTCATTGCTTGTTGCCTACAAGAACTAAAGCCACGGAAATGTGTAAGAATTGTTGTTTGATGGAGTGCAACAATATGGAGGCCGAGCTGTATGGCTCTCGTTTCTGATTTTTTTTGAAAATCCACACTTTTGGTGGTCCAGAAGTTCGAAATAAAAATTAGGTGTGAAGATAATGTTGAGATCCATAGTTGTGTAAAATGTCAGTGAAGAATTCATAGTATTTTGGTCTGGGCAAAAAAGACAAATTTGCAGTTCCAAATAGTGAACAGTGCCGAGATTCAAAAATTTGGAGACTTTGCCAGATCAGTCTTTTTTGCTCACGACGAGATATTACGAATTTTTTGCTAAGATTTTGCACATCGATAGATCTCAGCATTATCTCCACTCGAAATTTTTGTTTCGATCTTTTGGAAACTCAAAAGTGTATGTTTCAACAAAATAAAAAGCAGGAGCCATATAGTTCGGCCTATGTTTGGGGTTTCCGGTTGATAGGAAGAACAAAACCACGGTGCAAGTCGTCGCAGATATGATTTCCCAATCAATCTCATCGGGTGGTCGACCAGGAAGCGTACTGCGTAACGGCCCTTGCCTTGCCTCCACACTGTCCTTGGGACCCACCCGCACCACGTCTTGGCACGGTGTCCCACTGACAGCCGTGCTCGGCGCCACCGTCTGTCGACTAGCAAATAAACAGCCGCGCATGCCACGCGGTGCCCAACAACCCACTGACGTCTGGGCCCCGCGTAGTGGGTGGGCCCGGGCTGTGACGTCACGAGGGGATGGCAGGCAGTTGGGTTCACCACGAGGGAAACCGCCTCCCAATAAAACCCTCGCGCCTCTCTTCGCTCATCAACCACCCAAATCTCTCTTCCCCACCATGGACACCAGCGACGGCGGCGCCGCGGCGGCGATGCCTCTGGACGAGGCGGACGCGGCCTTCTTCTCCCGCAGCCGGAACCGCTGCTGCTGCTTCTCGGCGCCCTGGCAGTCCTCCTCCTCCTCCTACGCCCGCCGCCCGGTCGCGGAGAGGCGGCGGTGGTGGCGGCGCGGGGTGGACGCGTTCATGAAGGTGCGTGAGTGGTCGGAGCTCGTCGCAGGCCCGCGCTGGAAGACCTTCATCCGCCGGTTCCGCCGCGGCCACCACCGGCATGGAGGCGGCGGTGGCTCCGGAGGGCGGAAGCTCAACTACGACGCGCTCAGCTACGCGCTCAACTTCGACGAGGGCCACGGCGCCTGCAGCCCGAAGGAGGCTGATGGTGCCGGCGACTACCCGGACTTCACCGCCCGCTTCGCGGGCTCCGCCAGGTCGTCCATGGACCTCGGCGGCCGCGACGCGCCCTCGCTCTTCCACCACCCGCAGCCGCGCACGCCCCCTGCCATCGCACCCGCCGCCGCGCGGGGCTGATGAGTGATGACGGCGGCGCACCCACCGATTCTTTTTCCAGGTACAGTGGGCCGGCGGCGGAGGGGATAAGGCGGGGCGTCCCTTTCTTCCTCTTGGCTGGTGGATGGATGGTGTCCATTGATAGGCCGTCTCGTTCGTCGTTACTGTATAAAGCAAACAAGATAGAACTCCATCTGTAAGGATCGATTTCGTCCTGGTAGCCTCAAAAATTGTTCAAAAGATCCGCGCTTGTAAATAGACATGATCAAAAAATGCACTGACGATCAAGCAGATATTTGTGGCATCGTCGTCAGTCGTGTGTTGCAGTCGACGATATAACTTTTCAAGAATTTATTTATTTGCTCCATCATCTCCTATGTGTGAACTGATCAAACAGATATTTGTAGACTTCCCTTGTCGTCGTCAGACGTCAGTCATGTTGCCAGCCGATGATATGACGATTCGAGAATTTATTGGCTCGGCACGCCGAAGCTTTCACTCATTCATTGCAAGGATATCCTATAGTATAGAAAGAAATAGGACTGAATTAGCCCAACAACTTAGGACAGCGAACCTGCAAAGCTTTCATCCGTGGAGATTTAGGGCGTGTTCGGTTCTGGAATTCCAGGGAACGGAATGTTCCGTTCCTCGGGACGATTCTTGTGTTCGGTTCCGAGATGAAACGGAACGCACTGGTTCCACTGGAGGGAATATTCCTCCAATATGCGGAACCGACCGGTCCGGCCGATTCGGCCGGACGGGGTGGAATTGCACAGTGCGTCTCTCTAATTAATCAAGTTTAGCACTAATTAATCAAGTTTAGCACTAATTAATCAAAGATTAGGAATAATTAATCAAGATTAAAAATAATTAATCATGATTAGGAATAATTAATCAAGATTAGGAATAATTAATCAAGTTTAGGAATAATTAATCGTGTTTAGGAATAATTAATCGAGTTTAGGAGTAATTCCATTCTCATCCCATTCCATTCCATTCTTCCCCGTTCCAAAACCGAACGCAGGGATGGAACGGTTCCGTGACATTTTTTTGCCCGAACCGAACGCAGGGATGGAACGGTTTCGTGACCGTGGAATGGAATGGAACCATTCCATTCCCTGCCGTTCCACAACCGAACACACCCTTAATCACAAAGATATTGCGAGCATAAACGGTGCTACTAAAATAGTGGACGGCAAATCGGCTAGCGCATTGGATGCTCTGAAGAATGCTGGTTCCAATTAGCGGTGCTGGTGTCGATGCAATCGCCACTCGTCTCGCTCTACGTGATTGATCGACATACCCATGCCGTGAGTTGGGATTTTGATGTTGCGGAGGTTTTCTGTTTAGTAAAGGTGTTTTTAATGGGTCTCCAGTTAGGGCAGTGACCTCTTCCTTGCCTTGGCGTGGCTCGGCAGTTGGGTTGCGTGATGTGGCCGGTCCAAAACAAAGTGACAGGGAGTACACTCGTATGTATTTCAGCCGATCGTGTTGTTCCAAGATCTATCTTGAACCGACAAGGTGACGTTTCATGCCAACTTGGTAAGAGGACGAGTGAAAATTTCATGTGTGCGCTCGTTTAAAAAAAAAAATTTCCTGTGTGTGAGAACCAACCGTTTCTCGTTTAGTCGGAAAATTCTTCAGTGAAACATGACGTATCCGTTGATAGCGAGACGTTAGTGGCGACTTCGTCATTTTTAATACTAGACCCGCCGGCTCAGTCTTTCGGAGCTGCTCATAGTGGTAGGGTGTGTTGTGTTTATTCATAGGAACGAGAGTATGTGGATGTATGTGAGCGTCTGCGTTTGTTCTGTTTCGCAAGAAAACAAATCACGTGTGCCCGTTCAAGATAGATCTTGGATATTGTCAAACAAAGAGATAGATCTTGGAGGGCTAAAATCGTTTGATTCTTATGTGTTCGGACTATATTTCGATCGAAGCAATTTTATCCACGTCAACCAACCGTTAAAAGTACCATTGTTTATCGACGTCCACCTAGGAAATTATCTTGCACTACAGATCATGACGATTGCAGGCCGGACGATTCACAAAACTACGGATCTCAGGTATCCAATTATAGCACAAACGCAATATTCCGTTCTTGATGTTAACATCCAACCAATCCAGAGTCCCTTTCTTCATTTCCCAATGGAGCCTTGAGCATCTAACAATGGGGGTGACACTAGTGATTTGAGTACACGCACAAAACTCGTCATTTTAAGATGAACAGGCTAAGAGTTCAGTGACGACAGCCACCGAACTTTCCTAGGCCTGTTCTGTATGGGACAGCACGAGAGTTGGCGCCAATATCACAGCGAAGAGATATATATGCACCATACCGTAGTAAATTAAGAAAAAATAAAGACGCCCTACCAGTGGTGTCATTTTCTGAGTCGGTGAGCAGGCCAATGAGCCAAAATTTTGCCTAACTACACATATGCTATTCCTGAATGGTTGTACAACATTGCAACAAAAGCTTGAGCTTCCACAGGCTCACAGGAATTGTTTGTCAACGCCGGCCAACAACAACTTCAGCTTTCACAAGCTCATAGCCCAATGTGCTTCACTGCTTGTACTGTCATTTCAATGGAGATGTTGACTTTCTGACAAGACAAAGATTAAAGCCAACGAGACAGAAAAAAAAAAAAAAGCAGAACACCTATGACAGTCGTACTCAATCATAGCAAGCCTCCAACCTTTCTTCTTGTCCGTTTCAGTCATGCATGAAACTGGCCTTTACACACGAGCATCTGCATCTGGAGAGAAAAAAACAGAGGGCGTGCTGAAACTAGAATCCACCAGCTTTCACGTAGAGAACAGTATTTTGTACAGGCCTGCCTCGTCCGATCTTTACCAGGTACGACCTGAAGCTTGTGAATCCTGAGACATGGTAAAAGATTCTCGCGGGCTTGTCCTGAATCTAAGATCTGAAGAGCCAATCTCAAAGCAGCTGATTCAGATGTCAGAACAAACTACTACTGCTTCAGATCTGCTTATGGACAAAAATCTCTCGATCAGCATCAAGAAGTTTGTCAGTGTATGGATTCACATGTCAGATCTGAACGCAAATGGTGGAAGCACAGCTCAATCTAGTGGATGCAACAGAGGCTGGCACCTCATATCGCTTTGCGGTTAAAAGATTATATAACAAAAATAGCACAAGTGAGAAGATGTACTTTGCCTCTTAAATCCACTTGATATGACACTGAACTCCACTTCCTGAAGCACCTTTCCAAAGATAAATGCTTATCAGGATACGTGTAATGCCAATTCTTCAGATAGATGGATGATATCCAGCCCTGTCACTACCAACCACAGGGTGCAATAGGCCACAACAGGATAGCATTCGATTGGACATAAATTCTTACAACAGGATAGCATTCGATTGAGTTAATAGCATAAAACCATCACAATTGCAGCCAAATTTCGAAAAACCACCACATTGTGTTTTGATCACAGATACCCACCGGTATTCGCGAAATTTGTTGCAATGTGCGCTAAAAGTCGACTGAACGTGAATTGACACGATTTCTGACAAGGGGACCCACCAGTCAGGTCTTACGTGGCAGAACGAGTGGACTTTTTACTAACGTGGACATGGGCCCACCTGTCAGACAATAAAAAATATCTAAAAAAATAAAAAAAGTCGGGCGTGCTCGTTCCAATCGACCGCGCGGTGGTCTCACGCCGGCAGAAGAGAAGAAAGGCCGGAGCAGTGTCCTCGCTCCGGTAGGGGATGAGCAGGGGCGGCGCTGGTCCTCGCGCCGGCGGGACGGAGCATGGGCAGCAGTGGTGGATCTGGGAACCATGGCGGCAAGGGCGGATCCGAGGCAGGGGATGGGAGTGGCGCTGCCGGCCAATCGAATTTGAGGCAGGGGATGGGAGCGGCGCTGCCGGCCCAGAGCAAACCAGGACGGCACGGGCGCTGTCGGCCGGACGCGCAGCAGTGCGGTGGAGCACGGTTAGCAGATGGGGGTAGAACGAAGGTAGGCCATGGATATCTGGCATGCCCGAGTTGACCTTCTAGCACGGCAGGAGGTAGAAGGTGTCCAGGCGGCGGCTGAGCAGGCTCTCGGGCAGGTTGACGGTGGCGCGGGAACTCGTCTAGGCGGCCGCGGCGCATGGCGCGGGGTCCCAGACAAGGCGGCGGCTGCACGACGCGGGTCGTTGTCCAGGGAGGCAGCTGCCACGGCGCGGGTCGTCGGTCCAGGGCGGCCGCCTCGTGGGCCCTCGGCCAGGACGGCGGCGGCGCGAGCGCTCGGTCCAGGGCCGCGGCGGCGTGGGCCCTCGTCTAGGGCGGAGGAGGCGCGAGCCCTCGGCCATGGCGGCGCGCGACGGCGGGATTAGCCAGCCGTGGCGGCGCGCGGTGATCAGACTCGATTTTTTTATTTTTTGGAGATATTTTTTATTGTCTGACATGTGGGCCCATGGTGCCACCTCAGCAAAAAGTCAACATGTTCTGCCACGTAAGCCCTGACTGGTGGGTCCCCTTGTCAGAAATCGTGTCAATTCGTGTTTAATATTTTTTTAGCGCACATTGCAACAAATCTCATGAATGGTGGTGGTTTTCTGCGATCAAAACACAATGTGGTGGTTTTTCGAAATTTGCCTGCAATTGTGGTGGTTTTATGCTATTAACTCCATTCGATTGGATATAAATTCTTACATGAATGGTGCCATTGAGCACAAGGAATGTCAATAAAGGCCAAATGACCACCCATAAACAAAGATGCAGCACCAAAGCAAAAGGTGTTAACACCTAGGAGTTTTTGCCAAGTTGTCAGTTTGCATGCAAAACGAAATGGTGTACCTTCCTTTTGACAGATCGGGCAATCAGATGAACTCGATCTCTCAGAAAACTATCAGTTAGAGCAACATGAAATCAAAGTATCCTACAAGCACTGGCATTACATTTTAGGTGGTACCTATAATGTTTTGAAATGGGCGTCTAAAAAATAGCTACCTCTCACAAAGCCATGACGAGGAACAGCTAAATAAAAGTGTCTGAGACATTACATTTAACGAGCAAAACTACATACATGTGGCGTCTGCGAATACATTGAAGTTCAGAAAAACAAAATGACAGTTACCAAGCAGGCATATGTATACTCTGAACATTAAAGGTCTCTGGCAGCTCAGGAATGAAGCAAAAGCATGATGAGT
Source organism: Poa pratensis (assembly GCA_947311845.1). Lineage (NCBI taxonomy): Eukaryota > Viridiplantae > Streptophyta > Magnoliopsida > Poales > Poaceae > Poa > Poa pratensis. Next base: position 16,426,282 of record CAMZMU010000122.1, read on the forward strand.
TCGTTTCTCCTGTTCCAACCCTTTTGCTTTTTTATCATGATAAAGAAACCTATCTTTTCTTTTGTGAGAGTAACGAGACCCATGAAAGGCGAATGTAAACTCCTCAAAAAAAGTGCTTATCGAAGGAAAAGCCATTGAGAAAGGCAGCAGATGACTGATGGAACTAAAGGCAAAAGAAATATGCTTAGCTTAGGCTAAATTTAAACAATTAAAGCCTCTGGTAAAAGAATACATGCTATCATGAGAAGTTCCTATCAATCTCTGTGCGCATCAGATGGACAGATGGGGGTAAGTAACAGGAAACCCATTGACACGAAGTCAAATTTTAGGAAGTAATCCACCATGGATCTCAATCTACAAAAGCCAAAACAAGACACTCGAATACTCGATCGTTGTTCTTCTTGTGAGTTATATAATGCACTCTTTCATAAATCAATATATTTGACAGTCCAGACCATAAAATGTATATCAGCAATTTCACTGAAACGCCTATGGCCTAAACAGAGGAAAACACATAAGAACATCTGCAATATCTTGAACTTGGTTGACTACAACTAGCATGAAAGGAAATGTGTCAAATCATAAGTAGCTGTAGGCCTGTAGTTCGTCAGGAAAAGAATTAGTTGGATCAAGAATTTAAAACTATCTGCCAATGGCTCTTGTAAATTACACACATGTGCAGTTTCTGAAACTTTCAACTAATTTATTATAAGGAGGTCGATTATAGTTTACTTGTGATTATCGGTTTATTCTACCAATTATAGTTGCTCACAACAGTTATACATGTTTTGCTTGGCCATATAAACAGATTAGGTTTATTCTACCAATTATAGTTGCTCACAACAGTTATACATGTTTTGCTTGGCCATATAAACAGATTAATGAATTGTAAAGGTATTAGCGAAGGGGGATTTGTACTTGCAACAATTTAGCAAATTATGCCCCACATGAACACTTTAAAAATATAAACTACGAGTTTAGGCCTTGTCCCATCAGGGCCCAAACCCAGAAAATAATCTACTCATTCTTCCTAACTTATCAAGTGCCTGCCTATCCCACATCAACTGTTTCTGTTGTGGGCTCAGCAAGTGTCCTTCCCTTGAACTGCACATGCATCCACAAGTATCTCGTATATGCATTCACAATTTGGCATGATCTTAGTGCATTCGCATGAGCTGCTAAACTGAAACAAAAAACTAGATCAAGTACCCTCAATGCTAAGCACCAATTAGATAGCACCATCTCTGGGTTGTTGGTTTCATCCCGCCCTAAGGATTACTCTACGGAAAAAATCCCACGCTGCCCTTATATGTGATAACAGATAGTTTAATTTCAAAAGTTAGAATACTCTACAGTTCATGAAAGTTTGATGAAGGTGTAAATAGCACTAAAGCAAAACTCAAGTACAGTAGTATTTATCATTTCATCTAATGCTCTAGAAGAATGTCAAGATTGGAGTTAGCAGTCAATGCTAACTCCACTTTGATCAACCTTGCAAGGAAAGTTTCAGGAATGTGAAGGTGACTTCAAACCAGTACAAGAACTCAAGCAAAGCAGGATGCACCTGAAATCATATGATCCTAAGCTATCACAGATTGGCACAACACAGTAAGCTGGCATGACAAGTTATCCCTCCATGAGAATTAACCAATTCCAATCAAAATGTGAATATGAAAATTAGGCTAGAATAATTATAGGTAAGAAATTAATGGAGTAACACTAACAAGTGAAATATTAGCTAGTAGTATCACATTACAGAGTCACATCACATGTTTGATTTGTCCCCGGTACCACCTCTCTTCATCCATGGAAGGCTCCCAGCTTCTGAACAATCATCCGAGCCGGCAGGTAACTTGCCCTTCAGATTAGACCACTGCCAAATCTTGGACATGGAGAAGCTCTCCCCTTTGTTTCTAGCACAAATTTTCTTTCCCTCCATAATGTCGGCATTGACAGAACTGATCCCAGGAGGTCTTGGTCTCATCACGCCACCAGCACCGATTCTAGTCCGGCCCGGCTGGAGAGCCACCTGAAGCTCAGAGGTCCCAAGAACATACTGATAGGTGCCCATGGAGAAGCATTTCCTTGCATCCAAACTGCTGCTGCTACTCTCCCCTTCCTCCCTCCTCAGCACAGCGGAATCGGCATTCCCACCTTCCACAGCACCCTGGGTGCCAACATTCTTGAACTTGCCGAGCCTCACCGGGAACACTCTCTTCTCGGCCACCGGCGTCTGCACCCCCTCGGAGGACTTCTGCCCAGGCAATCCGAACCCATCCTCGCAGCACTCCGACAGCCGCCCTTCTTCCAGCCCCTCGTCGAAATCGAACATCGGGTTGTTCTCGGCCGTGAGGCCCGGGGCAAAGAGCACGCCGCGGCAGAGCGGGCACGTCGAGTTGGAGAGCAGCCAGGTGTCGATGCAATTCAGGTGGAACGCGTGCCCGCACAGCGGCAGCAGCCGGAGCCGGTCCTCGGCGTCGAACTCGCAGAGGCAGACGGCGCAGTCGAAGGGCTCCTTCTCCCCGACCCCGACCACCTCCCGGTACGAGAACACGGGTAGCGCGTCGATGAAGGCCTGGTCCAGCCCGGAGTCGTGGAGGTGGAACAGCTGCTGCAGCTGCCGCTGCAGCGCCGCGTCCGCCTCCCCGGGCCCGTGCTGCCCCGCCGCGCCCGGCGAACCTCCTCGGCGCCCGTGCTGCTTCTTCACGAGCAGGCGCACCAGGAGGTGGAGCAGGCCGGAGATGAAGAAGACGACGGCGAGGATGACGATGATGAAGAGCACCGCGGGGCTGATCTTGCCGCCTCCCCCGCTGGCGCCCTGCTGCGCCTGCGGCAGAGGAGGAGGGGGCGGCGCGGCAGCAGAGGGGTAAGCGTACGGGGTGAGCGAGTCCCTGGCGAGGAAGGCGCCATGGAGGCGGCGCGGGTACGGATGCCTGGCCGCCGCGTGGGATCCGGCCGAGGACGAGACAAGTTCAGCCATGTCTCCTCCTACTACAGGCTGGGGCTGGGAGACGGGCACCCCCGCATCTCATCTGATCCGACAGGCGAGCCAAAGATGCGATCTTTGGCGAGGAGCCAGCGACGAATCCCGGCCGGGAAAAGTAGGCGGAAGTCGCACCTAAAAGCGGCGGCGGAGGAAGCGTCCAAGGCGCTATGGACCAAGGAACCCTCGGGGGCTTCCGGTCGGGCGTGGCGGGCAGGTAGACACACGGAGGGGGCGGAGAATCGCGGTGGGAATCGGCAGCTGATGTGTGGGAGGGGGAAGGGGGAGGAGTGGAGGAGAGTGATGGGGGAGGGAAGCGCACGAGCTGGGGGGGAAAGGCGAAAGCGACGGCGGTGCGGTGGCGAGTGGTGGCAGTGGAGAATTTTTGTGGTGGTGCGGTCGCTTTCGGCCGGAACCATCGTTGGAAGTCGCGGTCGATTGCGAGGGTACGGCGACGCGTTGGGCCCCGTGGCCGACTGGCCAGTGAGTGCAGGGGAGGTCGTGGCAGCTTGCTCTGTCTAGCGTTTGAAATGGCTATGCAAACTTTGGAAAATAATTTTGGCAACTACTACCTCCGTATCTAATTTAGCCTACCAAAACGTCTTATAATTCGTGACAGAGGAAGTAGTTAATCATGCTTCATACATCCCAGGTCTTCCTGGCCAGATCTGGTGCGGGTTGTGGGAGCTCCTCCTTGCTGTGATGCGCTGGTGGCGGGCGCAGTTGCAGGCGAGGTGGTGCGCCTCGGCGATCTCCGTAAATAAGACCATGGGATGGTTTGATCTTTTGCCTTCGCGCGGTGCAAAATGGAAGCTGCGCAGTTCCTCAGTCGTGCTCCCGAGGAGGGAGGGCGAGGAGGAGCTCCACGGTGCAGGCATCTTCAATATGCGCTGCTGTCTCTCAAGCTTCGTCTCTGGCGCAATCCCCTTCCTTCTGGCCGGCCACGGTGGCGAGGGGAAGGTGCGGGACTGTGTTCCGGCTGCGGATCTGGAGGGACGGTGTAGGGATCTTTGAGCTGCACTCCGCGGAAGTCATCAACAACGACGGTTTTGCGTCGCTGTTATCCAAGGCTGCAGGGGCCGATCCGCTCTAGAGCACAGGAGGTGCTTTAGCTTCTTCCTCCTTCGGAGGATCTTCAAGGTTTCCATCGTGGCGACCAGCGTCGCTTCTTCTCCAAGTGGTTTCGTCCCCGGAGTTGAAGCTGACGGCCACGAGGTCGAGCCCATCAATGGCGCCGGTGGCAAGGGACCTGATCGCGTTTCTTTCCATAGTTTCAGGGGTCTCTGTGTAAAAGCTAGGGGCTTGTGTGTAATTCCCATTCCCGTTGGGGGGCTCCGTGTAATTTGTACCACTGGTTAATGCAGCTCTGGACCCTTCGGGGTCCTTCCCTTTTCAAAAAAAAAAAAAACAGATGCGAAGACATGGGAAACTAATTTTGGCTTCGGAGTTCTAGTGATCCCTTTATTTTAAAAAGTTCACAAATTATATTGACAGGTTTTCAAAAATATGAACATAAATTATGGGTGATGCATCCTAAAAGCATGCAAAATCACATTTTGTATTACGGGCCTACACAAAAGTGACAAAATCTTATATTTTTTGGAAATTTAAAAGTGTGTATACTTAGGTACGTCTTCTTTGGTAGTTTAGAATATATATAATATTTTAAATTGAGATTTGCATGTCTGTGGACTGTGGGATACATCATTGACAACATGCAGGCATTTTTCGAATTTTTAAAAACTAATAAAATGAGTATCTAACTTTCTAAAAAAGTGATCACTTGAGGCGAGGAGCAAGAAATCTCCACCCAAAGGCATGTATAACTGAATCATGTCAATATTCCCTTAGAGTTGCAATGCTAGATTGTTCTTAGTTGGAAGGTAGAGAATGAACAAAAACAAGACCGTATTCGATAAGATTATTTTCTTTATTGAATCATAGGTCTTCTCATAATATGATTCTTCAGTAAAACTTAATTAATATCATTAATTGCTAGGATGAAAATAGGACATAATGCATTGTACAATATCGATCATACTTATCGTTTTCTCTAGACGAGGTGGAGTCTTAAGTGAAGGTGTGTCTTCCCTATCGTTGTGTATGCCCTAACTTATGATGGACCATTATGTACATGTGATTATAAAAAGTACAAATTTACATCATGTGCATTATATTTTGCTCTGGAAGTATGTATTCAAATATTGTCGCATTTGCCTACATGACAAATGGTCATATGTTTTGAAGAAATTTTTGCAACAACATAGGACATATAACATAACTTACATCCATGAAAAATTTCACATATTTTCATAACTTTAGAGAGAGAGAGAGAGAGAGAGAGAGAGAGAAGGGATGCATGAACAACTACTTGTACAAAATCATCTCGACTGCACACTCCATGTAGGTTTTCACCCTTGAGTAGATTGTGGGTATAGGAGATAGGGTCCGGTGGTACATAAGGATGGCAAGGTCAATGAAGACGCCAGACTAAAAGCTATTTCCTTCACTGACTATTCGATGATGGACTCCATTTGAAGAGCCTTCTTAATTCGTTCGAGCCTTCAAAGAATCGAGCTCAAAGCTCTGCATTAAACTTGCGAGCCGAGGTCAAGCCAATATTTGGAGTTGAGGTGCTATTTAATCTCGAGTCAAGCCTGTGTTTATTGCTCGAGCTCGACTCTTTGGCAACTCAAATTATATGATGATTAACATTTACAAGAAGTAATATGAGTTTATATATTAATATATGCAACTTCTCTAGGTAGATGGATCGTGGTCGTTTGATATAATCAAAATGCATGAGACGTTAATATCCCACCATTGCACACATCTATCTCTCCTATCTAAAAGAAAATTTTGGTTCCTCTCATACGTCACATCGCTTCGTCTCGTCCAACATCGTCGTACCTCTCCCCTCTCGCGCTTTCTTTCCGCTCGCCCCGCGCACGATCAAATGGGCCAAAGCCCAACAACGACGCTCTTCCTCCCTCTTCGATCCCTAACTCCTCTTCTCCTGGCGGCTGTCCCCGGTCGCCGCCACACCAGCCGCGCCGCCCTTGGCCTCCTCCATCTCGTGTGTCGCTCTCACCCGCACCTCGACCGGCCAAGGTCGCGTCCTTCATCCATCTTCCCTTGGTCCCTTCGTTTCGCTCTCACCCGCACCCGCACCTGACCAGCAGCGGCCGCATCTCTCCTCCCCCTCGACGCATTCGTCTCCTACTCTGGATCCACCTCGCACCGGACCTGCATCGGCTCCCGGCCCCTACTCCTACCCGCCGGCCACCATGTCCTTGCACGCCCTCGCGCTGCTTGCGAGGTTGGCGAGCAGCAAGATGCCCCGGGGTAGGCTGCTGCTGGACAGGACCGTCGGTCCACGCTCGCGGCTGCATCTCGGGGAGGCGCGGGCGTCGCAGCTCAAGCACACGCCCATCACCAAGTACACGGCCGACCTGGGGCAGGTGCTGGGCCGGCAGATCGCGGTCAACGTCAGCGTGCTCATCTCAACATCAGCACTCCGGTCGCTCCTCCGCGAGCACTCGCAGGTGCGTCTGCTGCTGTGTGCTGATCGGGCCGGCGGAAATTTTGCTTAATGCATGAGCTCCTCCGGCCCTGGTATTTGACTTCAGGCAGGGGCTCGGCATTTGACTTCAGGCAGCAACTATTTGGTTGCAAATTACAGCCAAATAGTTTAGTAGGATTAAGCTGCTAACGTTTTCATATCTTGATGTACTCAATGCATAATTACAGAAGAGTTGATCACAAAATGAAGAATCCAGAGTAGAATTGTATTTCAAAGAATTTGTGCAATCTTCAGAATTGTGAACATTACATGCATTATGTTAAATTGATCTTGTTCGGTAGTGCTCAGATGCATTTCTGTTAAATCATTACGTATGCATTTGTGTTAAATAATCCGACTATTTATCTGTGTAAGAACCTGAACCAAATAAATGATGAGAACATGAACTAAAATCGTAGACTAGCTCGCTACTACTTTCGATCTGTTTCGCTAGCTAGATGTTGTTCATATTTTAGAATTCAGCTTTTCTGTACTCCGTAGCTCAGGCAGATGCCACGCTCAAGAGCTAGCAGAGGAGATGGAACCGATCTTAATTAGCCTCCATCTCAGTTTTTTCTTGCACGTCACGTTGTTAAGCTGAATGCTAGCAGGAGATGACGAGTTTGAGCACCATGGGTGGCACGCCGAAGCTAAGGCCCGAGATGACGTTGTCTTGGACGCAGCTTATGATTGCGACACAGTCGTGTACCACCAGTTGAAGAAGAGCTCCACAATGACGACTCGTTCGACGCCGAAGACCTGCACGTTAACCTGTTTGGCTAATGGTTTGATCCTCCTGGTACTCCTAATAGTTTGGTCAATAAGGAAAGTACTATATCTCACATTTCACAGTCTTTTTTCAGTCTAACCTCTGAATGTCTGTATAATTTACTGAAATCTGCTCAACATACTTGCAAAATTCTAGATTTTAAAACGTTTATATTTGTTGCCTAGCTTTAGGTCTGGGCATACAGCCTTTACAGTCATCTAAAAGCTATTATCAGTTATTTGAGCAGTGCTCTATAATCTATAATGTACATATGTTACAGCCAGATGTGCACCCACTTGAAATATTTATTACTTGAAAGTTCCTTAAAGAAGGTTATCAAATCCCTGACGCCTTCTCGCTGGTGGCAACCAGGACACCGTCTCGCTGGCGGCATGGAGTCGGCTGGTCAGCGGAGGCCACGAGTGGAGCACGTGGTGCCATGCAGGGCTTCGTCGAGGTTCGTGAGCTCGTGGTGCCACGCAGTGCTTTGTCCATTCGGGTGGAGAAATCTAATAGAAAGCTCAACAAGTTGTGTTGCTGATGAGCATAGGCAACGCACGGGCTCAAAACTTGTTAGCTCAACTTGTACACCATGTGACTATTTTTGCTCAAAACTTGCTAGCTCAACTTGTACACCATGTGACTATATTTGCTCAAAACTTTATAATGATGCTTGATGCAAATATGAATTCTAAAAATCGTAAGATTTAGAAAATTAACGTGGAACGATTAGAGTATTTATACCCCGTTGCAACGCACGGGCAGTTAGCTAGTTATTACATAAGTTGTAGTTCAACTACATTCACCAGATAGATAAACAGAAAAGTTCTTATGCATATTTGTTCGACTTTTGATTCTTACATCCCGTGCACAACTTGTTGTAGGAGAATCTATTTGAAAAGATAAGCTCCCAAAATTTTATGTACACAAAGATGTTTATTATACCAAATATTTAAACTAGTACTCTCTCCGTTCCTAAATGTAAGAATTGTATGGATTGAGAATTTATAAATCGTATCATTGCCATGGCCACTCAAACCTTTTGTTAAACTTAGTCACTATATCTATAAAACACAAAAGGAAAAAACCATGGGAAACCTATAATGGAGGCCGAGCTACATGGAGTTCTTTATTTTCAAAATTTTGAAAACCACATTTTAAAGTTGTAAAAAAATCTTAAAAAATCCATGCATGTAGACAATGTTGTATTCTATCAACGTGCAAAATATCGAATCAAAATAGTTCATATTTTGAGCTACACAAAAATGACAAAATCTGACATATTTGGGAGAGTTCAATTTTTGCACTGTTCACTACTTTCAAATTTCAGATTTGTCATTTTTGCGCAGCCCAAAATACGCGGTATTTATTTTCTGAGATTTTACACTCGGTAGGATTCAACATTTTCTACATGCAGGAATTTTTTCAGAATTTTTTACAACTTCAAATTGTGGTTTTCAAAAATTTCAAAATAAAGGGCTCCTGTGGCCCGGCCTCCATTAGTCCACACTCCTGGACCCATCGGCTAGTTTGTGCTACTTTACATGTATACTATAATCTATATTAACATTTGCTCACACACATTTCAGTCACCTGAAATATTTTTTAGACAACTGTAGAAACATGTCTGCATCTAACAAATATACGGATGGACTTTTCTAGATAAAATGGTCATCTATTTTAGCTGCAAAAATGAATGCACGTAAATAAAATGGTTATCTAAAGCAACTCATGAATGTGTTTCTTTACAAAAGATTCTATTCTATCTAATCGGACGACAGAACGACTGCCTCAACTTCAAAAAAAAAACTCATGAGTGTTTTGTTCTTGCAGCATTTTTGCACCGGTTGTCCGCTGGTTACGGGCTTAATGGTTGGCATGCAGCGTATGCATTTCTCCACACTTTATCAAATAAATGGCATAAGTTGTAACAAGAATTTCGAATTTCCTTAGTCCCGTTGTTCGTAGCACGAAATGAAACAAATCCAAGAGGAAAACAACGAGCTCCTGACAAAAGTCAAGAAACCCTTGTAGCTAGCTAGCATGTCAGCACGTACTCTCCGTACATGCCAACCCTGTTTTGACCAAAAGCCGGCCAGTTGATCTACATCCCACAGTGTTGTTGACTTTTGGCCGCTCTGCAGATTTCACCGGTCGCGGCCAAGTACGACGACCAGCTTTGGTCGGAGGGCTCGAAACACGGGGCCGAGCAGCCTGATCGATGCAGAAAAAGCTTAGTCCATTGACCTGCCCAGCGGCGCCGGGCACGGAGCACGGCGGACGGCGGGGCGAGGCTACCCATGGCACGTGAGCCTGCCATGGCGTCTATAGCCGTTGCCTTTGTCTCCGGCGAAGATCTACGCGCAAGGCGCGACGGCGGCGCCCCCACCGGGAGGCGTCCATGTGAGCATGCCTGCGCACAACGACGAGCGTCGTGGTCTGCTCACGACACGGCGAGCTTTGTTCGTTAGCTGCCGCTGACCCCCTCGTGTTGTCACTCGTCAGCTCACTGTTCGTGGGCGCGCTGCCAGAGCTAGCCAGCCGCTAGGGCATGTACTCTCGCGCCGTACGTGAGGGGGTACCGGAGAGAGAACTGTTGGAGGGCAGGCCAAGCTTGGACACAGAGCAGCACAGCTCGTATATTTGCTAGTAAACCGACAGTCTGCCACTCAAACTCTACTGTCTTTTTAGTAAAACTCATACTCTAGAGCTGTCTTGCATATTTTTTAATGCTATGTTAGGTTGATAATTTAGATTGCATAGGTCGATAATTAGTACGGGCCAGTGACTACCTTCATTGATGAGTGTAGACCTTCTCGGTCAACATATATGCTCTCTCTGTTTGCACTAGTATTTGATCCATATGTAGCCAATTGTCTAGTTTGTCGTATGTGGTTAGATTTACTAGTGTCTCTGTGATATTATTTTCGGTTATTAAAATCATGCGAAAGTTACTTCATATTCCAACATACATCTTTCACTCTATTACTCATCTGTGTCTTCACATGAATTTCTGCTCGACACTAATTTAGGACAATTCATCAAGTTTAGTACAGTCTCACAAGAAGTTACGTACTCATTAATCAATGAAAACGATATTCATTAGAATGTAAGACGCTTGCACGGATATAATGAAAATCTACAATTGTCGCTATGGTATATCTTCAGCAAATTTGGCATCGAAAGGCTCGGTTTAAGGCGAAATAGCTAGGCTACCGCGCAGTGTGACTAAACGATTTTTGTTCACAACCCGTATCATATTTAGATCATCCGTATCCAGTAATGGTTACAATTACAGCATTATGCGATAACATGTCGTGTTTTTTCGATAAAGGAAAACATGTCGTGTATCTGAGTCGATCAGGAAATAGTACAACCGAATATTTTGTAGATCATCAGGCAGGCAAGTACAAGCGAATATATGAGCCACAACCTAAATAATCATTATTGTGATGAGAAGCAATTATTGAGAACAATACTAGGGCGACCAACGCATAGCTGGCGATTCACCACAGTAGTCTAAAAGCTCAACCATCTTTGAGCGTAGCCTAGGCTTCCACTTTACCATGCCTCTCGCAGAAGTTTTTGACCCTTTCAAGGCCATCCTCAAGAGATGGCGCATCAATGGCGAAAGTGATCCGAACCCAATCCTTCAGTCCTAGTGCAGTACCTACAAGATGTTCATGCATATCAGGGCAGATTTGAGCAACGGAGTAGCAGCACCATTTTCTACATTTATGTATTTCAAATTGCTGTTGTTAGGAAAACTCTTTTTCCAATAGATTTTCAAGATACATGGAGCTTCACCTGGCATAAGTAGTACAGATTCTTCTTTTGCCAGCCTGCAGCAGAAATCTACATCGTCAGAAAAGCCATCCAAGCAAGAGAGATCCAATTTTACCTGAAAACAAGCATAATCAAAGAATTATATATATCCTCACTTCTATATATAGAGTACAACTTTAACCGACATATTTAGAGCATGTTCTATAACTTGTGCAGTTACCATGAGAAACATTGATCCCTCCGGTTTGTGCGGACATGTAATCCCCCTGATGTCCATTATTTTACCAAACATTAAATCTGCCGAGTTCCTTAATAGATCAAGAGGTTTGTTGAAGTATTCTTGCTTTGTGTTGGCAAGAATTTGAGGGACTGCTCCCTGTAGTAAACAAATATCTGAAGTGCAAGTCACTCGCTGCAAACTTATGATGCAAGAGACAAATGTACGTATCTGTAAATCATAGTACTATTATCTTAGTCAATACGTGTAGAAATGAAGGATCTTTATTCATAAGAGTGGAATTGAAACATCAACGGGCTACCTGAACAAATGTTGCAGGATCAGTTGTGATGTTGATATAGTTCTGAATTGCTTGGTCAATCTTGGCCTCCTTTAAGATGCCATTGGGGTCACACGTTGCGATCCAGCCGAATCGCCAGCCAGGCACAAGCCATCTCTTAGATATAGACCCCAAGGTGATCACTGGGGCTATCTTGGCAAAAACACCCATCGGTATGAAAGGCTTATCCTCAAATGCCAAATGGGTGTACACCTCGTCAGATATGATCAGTATGCCAAGCTCTCGTGCAGTGTCTGCAATCTGTATATTGAAATTGCATCAGATGCAAAAATAGGGAACACACTGGGGTACCTAGCAGACTTACATTTTTCTAGGAACGAACAACGTACGTATACTCACCTGGGCTAGATGATCATGTGAGTACACACTCCCGCAGGGGTTGCCGGGATGATGATGACCATCGCAACCGTGTTCTCGTCGGCAAGAGCCTTCACGGACTCGAGGTCCACCTGCCAGCCTCTTTCTGGAACGAGGTCGAAATGCCGGTCCTGGAGCTGGCAGTACGTGGTCCGCGACTCGTACAGCGGGAATCCGGGTTTTGGAAGCAGGATGTTGGCGCCGGGCTAGGCGAGGACGGCGACGGTGTGATCTCCACCGCCTGGCCGCAGCCGGAGGTCACGTTGACATCATCTGGCGAAAGCTCGTCGGGAACACTAGTAGAAAAACCATCTTTGGTCCAGGGCCGCTCCAGCCATTGGTCCCGGTTCAGTGAAAAACCGGGACCAGTGCCTGGCACTGGTCCCGGTTCGAGCTGCCAGGGGCCCGTGGACCATTGGTCCCGGTTCGGTTGGGTGCATTGGTCCCGGTTCTTGGCACGAACCGGGACCAAAGCTCCAGAGCCGGACACGTGGCCTGCCGCGGAGCTTTGGTCCCGGTTCGTGCCAAGAACCGGGACCAATACCCCTCCCCTGCCTATAAATAACCCCCACCCCCCTCTCTTCTCTCCTCTGTTTTTTTTCTGGTTGGATTGGTGGGAAGTGGGTGCTAGTTTTTTTTCCTTTGCCACGCACAAGATGTGTTCGATGAAATGCCCGAGCCGCACTTAAGTTCACACAAGATGATATCCTCGGCCGAGGTTAGCAACTATATCCTTTTCATCTGTAATTGATACAGAAATATTGCACGTGTCGATGTACGGTGGTCATTTCACTATTCAAGATGTTATTGTAATGGTATTTGATAAACTTAATTATATATATGATGCAGATGGATGCACGGATGCGATGGATGTACGGCGAACGACGCAGTTCCGAGTTTATTGCAGGCCTGCATAAATTTCTCGATGTGGCTGAGGCAAACAAAGTGAATAATTTTATGCCTTGTCCATGTGAGAAGTGTCGGAACGTCAGGGAGTACTCTGACCCGAGAACCATTCAAGACCACGTGATTCGGAAAGGTTTCATGCCCAGCTATAATTGTTGGACCAAGCACGGAGAAAGAGGGGTTAGGATGGAAGACAATGAAGAAGAGGAGGATGATGACAACTATCCTATGTTCCCTGAGGAATGCGGTGATACTGTAATGGAAGACGTTGAAGAAGAAAGAGGTGAACATCGGGCATCAGATGAGCCCGCTGATGGTCTTGGTGGGGTCATTTCTGATGCAAAGCGAGAATGCGATACAGAAAAGGAGAAGCTAAAGTTGGAGGCCATGCTTGAGGATCACAAAAAGTTGCTGTACCCAAACTGCGAAGATGGCAGCACAAAGCTCGGTACCACACTGGAACTGCTGAAATGGAAGGCAGAGACTGGTTGTTCTGACAAGGGATTTGAGAAGTTACTGAAAATAATGAAGCCGAAGCTTCCAAAGGATAACGAATTGCCCGAGACTACATACGAAGCAAAGAAGGCTATCTGCCCTCTAGGATTAGATGTGCAGAAGATACATGCATGCATTAATGACTGCATCCTGTACCGCGGTGAGTACGAGAATATGGATAAATGCCCGGTATGCAATGCACTGCGGTACAAGATCAGACAAGATGACCCTGGTGATGTTGAGTGCGATGACGAGCCCCCCCGGAAGAGGGTTCCTGCTAAGGTGATGTGGTATGCTCCTATAATACCACGGTTGAAACGTCTGTTCAGAAACAAAGAGCATGCCAGGTTGTTGCGATGGCACAAAGAAGAGCGTAAGAAAGACGGGAAGTTGAGACACCCCGCCGATGGGTCCCAGTGGAGAAAAATCGACAGAGAGTTCCCGACATTTTCAGATGACGCAAGGAACTTAAGATTTGGTCTAAGTACAGATGGCTTTAATCCTTTTGGGGAGCAGAGCTCCAGTCATAGCACTTGGCCCGTGACTCTATGTATCTACAACCTTCCTCCTTGGTTGTGCATGAAGCGGAAGTTCATTATGATGCCAGTGCTCATCCAAGGCCCGAAGCAACCCGGCAACGACATTGATGTGTACCTAAGGCCATTAGTTGATGAACTTTTGCAGTTGTGGTCCGAACCAGGTGTACGTGTGTGGGATGAGCACAAACAACAGGAATTTGACCTACGAGCGTTGCTGTTCGTAACCATCAATGATTGGCCTGCTCTTAGTAACATTTCAGGACAGTCAAACAAGGGATACAATGCATGCACGCACTGTTTAGATAAGACTGAAAGTATACATTTGGGAAACAAGAATGTGTACCTGGGGCATCGTCGATTTCTTCCGAACAGTCATGCCGTAAGAAAGCCCGGCAAGCATTTCAACGGTGAGGCAGATCGCCGGAAGAAGCCTAACCTCCCTGATGGTGATGTTATATATGACATGGTCAAGGATTTAGAAGTAATCTTTGGAAAGGGTCCTGGCAGTCTATCTGTTCCGAATGACGCTGACAACCACGTACCCATATGGAAGAAGTGCTCTATATTCTGGGAGCTACCCTATTGGAAAGTCCTAGAGGTCCGGTCTTCAATCGACGTGATGCACGTGACGAAGAATCTTTGCGTGAACCTGCTAGGCTTCCTGGGCGTGTATGGGAAGACAAAAGATACACCGGAAGCACGGGCAGACCAGCAACGTATGAAAGACCCATACAACAAGCAGACGGATAAAGGGCGTCAATACTTAAGCAGCTACGCTCTTACCAAAGCAGAGAAGGAAATCTTTTTTGAATGCCTGAGCAGTATCAAGGTCCCGGCTGGCTTCTCGTCAAATATAAAGGGAATAATAAATATGGCAAAGAAAAAATTCCAGAACCTGAAGTCTCATGATTGCCACGTGATTATGACGCAGTTGCTTCCGGTTGCATTGAGGGGGCTTCTACCGGAAAATGTTCGAGTACCCATTGTGAAGCTATGTGCATTCCTCAATGCAATATCTCAGAAGGTCATCGATCCAGTAACTCTACCAAGTTTACAGAAGGCTGTGGTCCAATGTCTTGTCAGCTTCGAGTTGGTGTTCCCCCCATCATTCTTCAATATTATGACGCATCTCCTGGTTCACCTAGTCGACGAGATTGCCATTCTCGGTCCTGTATTTCTACACAATATGTTCCCCTTCGAGAGGTTCATGGGAGTCTTGAAGAAATATGTTCATAACCGTGCTAGGCCAGAAGGAAGCATCTCAAGGGGCTATGGAACAGAAGAGGTCATTGAGTTCTGTGTTGACTTTATTCCTGACCTTAAGCCGATTGGTGTTCCTGAATCGCGGCATGAGGGGAGACTGAGTGGAAAAGGCACGCTAGGAAAGAAAGCACTGATATGTAGGGACGGGCATTCTTTAACTCAAGCACACTACACAGTTCTACAAAGTTCCACCTTCGTGGCTCCGTATATCGAGGAACACAAGAATTATGTACGCTCCAAGAACCCGGGGAAGGATGACTCCTGGATTAAAGAAAAACACATGGAGACCTTCGGCAGTTGGTTGCGATTACAGCTCATGAATGACACCACTGTCGGAGATCAGCTCTACTTGTTGGCCGCGTCACCATCTTCGACTGTATTGAATTTCCAAGGGTACGAGATAAATGGGAATACATTTTACACGATCGCCCAAGATAAAAAGAGCACCAACCAGAACAGTGGTGTCCGCTTTGATGCAACAAACGACGATGGGCAAAAGGACACATACTATGGTCGCATAGAGGAGATATGGGAACTTGACTATGGACCTACTTTTAAGGTCCCTTTGTTTCGGTGCAGTTGGGTCAACATGAATGGAGAAGGGATAAAGGTAGACCAGCTGTACGGGATGACAACAGTGGATCTCAAGAATCTTGGTTGTTACAAGAACGAACCATTCGTCCTAGCCAATGATGTGGCTCAGGTTTTCTATGTGAAGGACATGTCCTCCAGACCGAAAAAAAGAAAAAACAAGCAAACGAATACATCAGACGATGAGCCAAAGCGTCACGTAGTTCTTTCAGGGAAAAGAAACATCGTGGGAGTCGAGGACAAGACAGACATGTCAGCAGATTATGATAAGTTTGATGAAATTCCGCCCTTCACAGTGAGAACTGACCCAAGCATCCCGTTAAATAATGAAGATGCTCCATGGTTCAGGGAAAAGAAACATCGTGGGAGTCGAGGACAAGACAGACATGTCAGCAGATTATGATGTGTAGTAATGTATTAAACCTTTATGTGGTGAAAACCATAATACACGAAATGGGAGTTTCCATCTAGAAGAAATGGGTTATATCACATGTGAGTTTTCTTTTTTGTTTTCTGTTAATTAATTGCATGACGACCGGTGAAACACGCGTGGTAGGTGGTTGTCGGCTCCCACACCTCCCGTGGGAACCTCTCAAACCTCAGCTTCGACCGTCCAAACACAGTTCCCCCTGCATACAGCCCGACGGTGGCTCGTGAGTTTGAGCGCCACTTCGATCCAAGCAGCGGTAAGACGTCTCTGATGATCTACAACCGTTTGGAACGGTCGCAGGTCATCAGAGACGTCTTGCCACTGGTTGCCCAAAGATGCCTCTCCGAGTGACGCTGGAATGTTTTGTGTTTGAGCGCCACTTCGATCCAAGCAGCGGCAAGACGTCTCTGATGATCTACAACCGTCCGGCAACACATCTCTGATGATCTGCAACCGTTTGGAACGGTCGCAGGTCATCAGAGACGTCTTGCCGCTGGTTGCCCAAAGATGCCTCTCCGAGTGACGCTGGAATGTTTTGTGTGAGTGAGTAACCTGTCTGAGGAGGGCGGCTATATATAGGGTACGTGTGCTTCTTTAGTCCCGGTTGGTAACACCAACCGGGTCATGTGGCTCACGAAGTGGTCGTGATACTGCTGATCCAACAGCTCACAATCCCTCAAAAGAAACACACCCCTGATCCAACGTCTCACAAGCGCTTGAAAGAAACACACGATCCGTGTGCTTCTTTAGTCCCGGTTGGTAACACCAACCGGGTCATGTGGCTCACGAAGTGGTCGTGATACTGCTGATCCAACAGCTCACAATCCCTCAAAAGAAACACACCCCTGATCCAACGGCTCACAAGCGCTTGAAAGAAACACACGATCCGTGTGCTTCTTTAGTCCCGGTTGGTAACACCAACCGGGACTAAAGACGGGCTTTGCGGTCACGACACGTGTCCTCCCCCAGCGCTTCCCTGGGCACGTGTCCTCCCCCAGCGCTGCCCTGGAGGTCTTTATATATTGTCGCCGACGGGGTAAACCCTAATCCACCATTCCTAGCCACGAACGCATCGTCTCCACGAGATGGATCCGCCACGCCCGCCGCAGCGCCTTCTGGACGAGGTCGAGCGTGCTCGGCAGAGCGCGCTTGGGCGCAACCGCGGGAGTCTATCCCGCCGTATGCCCACGAGCCCGGCGTGGAGAGGAATGCCCAGCTACCGGCCTCCTGCTCCACCAGGTGCCGCCGCACCTCCACCTGGCGCCGCTGCACCTCCACCAGGCGCCGCCGCTCCTCCCGCGGAGGAGGAGGAGGACGACGACGACTTCGACTGGAGCGACGACGGGGAAGAAGGTTGTGGGTTGCAGATACAGGAGGCCATGGAAGCCTCCTTCCAGTCTGTCCGCGACTACCCTGTCCAGCGAGCCAAGACTTCCTACCAGCTCAAGGCGAAGGAGGCTTCCGATCTGGATTGGGCGCTGAAAGACTCATCCTCCATGGATCTTGCCCTCCGCCGCAAACGTGCGCGCGAGAACCGGGCGGCCGCCCACGGGCTGGCTCCTCCCGCCGTTCCCCCTAATCCTACGGCCTTCGAGCCAGCAAGTCCGTTTATGTAGAATAATGTTGGTGATGTTGGATCAGGGGTGTGTTTCTTTCAAGCGCTTGTGAGACGTTGTATCATGTGTAATAATGTATTAAACCTTTTATGTAATGCATTAAGATAAATGAATTAATAATTTTTATCTGCTTTCTTCTGCATTTTACAACACCAAACATTCATCTTACAAATATAGGTTTACTGAAATTGTTCTGCATTTACTTCTGCTTACGGATTATTTGTCGAATTTCGACTTACGGATTTAAAGATATGAATTTATCCATATTAAATTGAAAATGACAATAATAATGTAAAATTGATTTTGGATTATTTATACAAATTCAAACACTTTTCACGTTGAAAGTTTTGTCAATTCAAAATATGCAATAAAGTTAATATATTTTTAATTGAAAATGGCAAAATGGTTAATAGTTTGTATAGTTAAATAATTATTTCAGAAAACAGAAAATGGTTTTGGATTATTTATTCAAATTTAAACACTTTTCATGTTGAAAGTCTTTTCAGATTCAAAACCATTTGAAATTCATATTCAAACACCTAAATAAGAAAAAAAAAGGCGGGAACAACATTTCAGAACTGAAAAGTTCGAAATAATTTTGAAAAAGGACTCTTTGGTCCCGGTTGCTGGCAAGAACCGGACCAAAGAGTCCATCGGCGCGCCACTGGATCTGGCATTAAATGACCCACTCTTTGGTCCCGGTTGCTGGCAAGAACTGGGACCAAAGAGGCATTGGTCCCGGTTCTTGCGAGCAACCGGGACCAAAGACCCCTGCTACTTAACTGCTCGCGCTCTTTCTTCTTCCCCATTCACGCAAATCGACTAAGGACCGGAGGCGCGACGCAGAGCGAAACGACGCCGGCAGGCTGCCCGACGCCCGCGCCGCCCCACGCCGCGCCCCGCCGTCGCCGTCGACGTCCGCGGCGCCCTCGACGCCTGCGCCACGCCCTCGACGCTCCCTCGACGCCGGCGCCCTCGACGCCCGCGCCGCCCGAGGCCGTGGCGCTCCCACCGTTCATCTCTCTCCTCCGCCGTACGTCACGCCCGAGGCCGTCGCGCTCCCTCCGTTCGCCGGCCTCCTCCTCCGTCCTCCTCTCCGCCGTCGCGCTCCCCTGCCTCGAGCTCCTCTGCCTCACGCTCCTCTGCCTCGCGCTCCCACTTAGAAAATGTGAGCAAAATTAGAAAATTTAGAGTTATTAGCTTTGTTAGCAAAATGTGAGAAATTTTAGAGTTGTTAGCAAAGTTAGAAAAGTTATAAAATTTTGAAAATTTAACAAAGTTAGAAAGAAAAGTTAGAAAACAATGTTAAAAATTTGTGTTAGTTTAATTTTGTATAGTGGTAGTTTAATTTGTAGTTTAATTTAGTGTAGTTTAATTTTGTACAGTGGTAGTTTAAAATGTGAATCCAATTTTGTTAGCTTAGTATTGTGGTAAAGTTTAAATTTTGTTTAGCTTATTATTGTTTAGGTTATTATAGGTTATCAATTTTTAGTGTAGCAATTTTGAAAGTTTAGCAATTTTGAAACTTAACAATTTTGTTTAGATTATTTTAGGTTATTATTAATGTAGCAATTTTGTTAGAAATATTGCTAAGTCATTTAGATAAAGTTGTTTTTAGTTGCAATGAAATTTTGAAACTTAGCAATTTTGAAACTTAGCAATTTTTAAAAAATTTGCAGTGACATTGCAGTGCGGCAGTACGTGAAGAGCTCGAAGCCGGTCGGCCTCCACGCCCCCGCTCGCGCCGCCCCCTCTCGGTGAGGGTTTAGAAGAAATTGCTATTTTTTAAATGTATGAATATATGAATGTATGAATTAAAGGATTTTTTGCTTAGGTTTAGAAATTCAAACACTTAGGATTTTTTGTGTTAGGGAAACAATTTTGTTCCGACCTTACGAGTTTACGAGTTTACGGGTTTACGATACGAGTTTACGAGTTTACGGGTTTACGATACGATTATAAGGCAGCATATGAAGTTTCTAATTTGTTCTTGCAAATGAGATGATATTGTAGATGTATCTTGACATATGGAACAAGTTACCCAACTAAAGTTTTGTGCATTGTTCTTAATTTGCAGAAACTATGGAACGAGACGAAGATCAGGAAAATATCCTCCAGGATATAATCCGCGGGCCGGAAGATATTGTCGATGTCACCACGGAGTTTTTGAACAACTCCGGTGAGGGAGATGAGTCTCTCAACCGAAGAGACGGCTCCGGTGAGGTAGAACCCGACGGCCGGGGTGAGGGAGAAGTCAGCGAGGGAGAAGCCGACGAGGGAGAAGCCGAAGGCTCCGGTGGAACATTAAATGTTGCAAACTCCGGCGAGGTGCATATACATATATTAATGAAGCCGAAGATTGTATTAATTAAGCCTCTGCTGTCTATATACATATATTAACGCTCTTTCTTCTTTTAGCCCTCCGGATCGAGCAAATCTTCTGTAAGGACAAAACGAGGCCCAGCCAAAAAGTTGGGCGACCAAGAAAGGTACACGATCGAAAGAGTCGCTGAAGACGGCACACCGACTGCTCCCCCTGGTGTTAAAAATAAAATGGTAAAGCAATGCGGAGTTCTTGTTAGGGACTTCATCCCGATCACCGTTCGAGAATGGCATCGGCCAAAGGAGAAAGGACAGCTATATGTCAGCGATGAGGGCAAAGAAAGACTTTGGAGAAAGCTCATGGTTAATTTCACCCTGCCGGCGCCAGAGGTGGATTCAGATGAGGAGGATCCAGATGAGGCAGAAAAGATTGCCCGGAAAATCATGGAGCAAAAAGTCAAGGACTGGGCACTTAAGAAGATGGCCGAGCTATTCAAGAACTGGAAGAAAAGATTGAACAAACTGTTTGTCAAGAAAAATAAGACTCCAGACTTCGATAAAGGGTATGAGAAGATAAAGGACTACTGGGAAGAATTTGTGGCGTACAAGAAATCAGAGGAAGCTCTGGAAAAGTCTGCAAAAAATGCGGCAAATGCTGCTCTAAAGATGTACCACCATACTATGGGGCCTGGTGGCTACGCTGGTAGCATGCCTAAGTGGGAGAAACTTGAGGCGGACCTGCTGGCTAATGGGATCACTCCAGAGCCACTCAAGTGGATCGAACGGGCAAGAAATTGGTTTTACGGGCATGGGGGCACGTTGGACGCAGAAGGGAAGTGCATATATAACAGAAGACACAAAGATAATCCCCTACTACCCATCCAAGAAATTAGAAATGCAGTAAAGGATGTTGAAGAGGGACGGTTCATTCCCGATAGAGAGGATGACGAGCTCACACGCGCCCTTGGGAATAAGGAACACGACGGACGGTTACGAGGCGTACCTGGCTCCAAGCCCAAGACAATTGCGATTCCCGAGCACAGGAAGAAATTTCCTGATAGAAGCCATCAGAGGAGAAAGGAAAGGGAGGCAATGGAAGCACGCGCTGCTGCAGACCGGCTGCGTAATATAGAAGAAGAATTAAAGCTGCAGAAGGAACAAATTGCCGTGCTTAGCCAGCAAGGTACTAGCGGCCAATCTCAACGGCACATGGTAGAAGCTGCATGCGATGGTACCGGTGGCCCATCGAATCGGAAAAGCAGCGTGGCTTCCACGGAGCTCCAGGATGGTAATGATGATGCAGTGGCTCCACTTCGTCGCTACCCAGTGGATGATATCACGGAGAGCACACCTTGTGAGATGCATGTGAAAGTTTTTAACTTAACCGTGAAGGTGGCGGTCGGCTATGTCGTACCAATTGGACCTAATCCAACTTACCATTTCTCTCCGGTTCCAAATGGCTACGCTGTTGTCGCGGTGGATGAAGTGATGAAAGATTATGAGGAGCTGAAGCTGCAACACCCTGCAGGTGAAGATGGGGAGGTGCTTGAACTTGGAGAAGCCAAGAAAGCGACCATTCTATGGCCAAAGGAATTCATCGTGCTTCCGAACTGGCAGCCAAGGCCATCGACTCCTCACCAGTCTCCAGCGCAACAGTCCTCTTCACCGCCTCAGCATTCTCCAGCGCAACAGTCCTCTTCACCGCCTCACCAGTCTCCAGCGCAGCCGTCTCCGCCGCCGCGTCAGCCGTCTCCGCCGCCGCGTCAGCCGTTTCCGCCCACCGCTCGTACTATGAGGGGTAAGCGATCACCGAAACGTAAAAGGTCGCCCCTCCCAACAGTACCTCATAAGAATCTTCCCATTAGACCTTATGACAGGACTGTAGCGGAAAACGCCGCGGAGGTGGCTGCCTACAATAAGGCTTTTTTTGCACCAAAAAAGCCCGAGCAGAAGCCGGTATACGATGAAAAATCCAAAAAGTGGAGAAAGTCCTTCCTTGAGCAGCCATCCCAGATATCGATGAATCTGCCATCTGACTATGGTCGTGAACTTACTAAGCTAGCACGTGCCCAGTCTGAGCAGAACAAGGGAAGAAGTGCAAAAAGCGGGAAACAAATTGCCCAGCTCGGACAGCAGAAAAATCAATCGGTCCCCCCGCTCATAGTGTGTTCCGATGTCGACAAGGACTTCAGAGTCGCTATGGATAAGACCTGGAATTATTGGACCCCAGAGCCATAGCTGCTGCTAAAGAACTTGGTGTCACTGTATCTCAGGCCAAGGAACAGGCTACCGCCTTGGGTATGAGCCTTGGTCAACTTTTAGGCTATGAACATGCGCCAATGTTAGAGATGGCACGGAAATATGTCCAAGGGGAGCCTATGGTCAGTAATGAGGAGATGACGGGTCTATCAACACATATGCGAAATCTGCATACCTGGTACCTGGTGCACACATCAAAGAAGGACGCGAAAGAGTGGTTTCCGCTGGACGTTAGAGTGGAGCATTTCTTCAAACGTTACATTATACAGGTTCAACTGACTGAACTGTTCCAGTTATTCCAAAAGCGCGCCCTCGACAAATCTATCCTCTCTTGCTATTGTCTGTAAGTGATTTATTTTCGTAATTAAGTCTCTAGCTCAGCTCGTTCATTGCCTGTATTATATTATCCTGCCTATATATATATCCTTTTGTACGCTATTATGCAGAATGAAGATGCTGGAATGCAAAAGATCTAAAGTTTTTGAGGTTGGGTTCGTTGACCCATATATCGTGAATTCACATACGTTAGTCAATCACCCCAAAGACGTGGAGCATGACCTGACCACCTTTTTAACCATGCAACATTTCTGTACGGAAATACTATTTCCTTACAACTTCAGGTGAGTGTTTCTGTCTTGTACATATTTTTATTTGGCTTTCTCGATGTTAAGTGTAATTGATGAGCTATGCATGTCTGCTTTATGTAAACGTCCGCAGGTTCCACTGGATTCTGCTAAGCATTCAACCTGACAAGTCCACAGTTGAAGTCCACGACTCATTAAGTTGGGACCAAGCGTTGTGGTCCGACATGAAAGAAATGCTCAACAAGTAATTTCAATCATTATCGCATTATATCGCCCTCTTTCGTTCGTTCCCTGATGTCAAGTAATTAATAACTCCTTTGTTCATTTTCTTTGCCAAAGCAGGTGTTGGACAATTTTCAAACAGAAGGTAGAAGGTCCATTCAAAGATGAGCTAACTTATAAAACGGTGGAAAGTCCGCAGCAGCCACCGGGGAGTAATTTATGTGGATTCTACGTTTGCGAGTTCATTCGCGAGTTGACCACTGAGCGGAGAACAACTGCTTTCAGCAAAATGCGGGAGAAGATCGACCCAGAACTGCGCGTAGGAGCAATTCAAGAGGAATTGGCGGGATTTCTGCTTAGGGAGGTCATCGATGAAAGGGGAGAACATTATGCTTCGGACGATGAACTACATATGCCTTGATGGCTTGATCTATCTCCATGTAATTAAATAGTTGTATTCTCGCAAGAGATCGAATATTAATTATATATGCATCAACATGTACTGTGTATATAGTAGAGCGTATAATATGCGTACGGAAACGATGGAGAGCACGTCGGCGATGCGAAGAAGGGGGAGACGACGGAGGCACCGGCGAGAGGGAGAGGGGGCACCGGCGAGAGGGAGAGGAGGCACCGGCGAGAAGGAGAGGGGGCACCGGCGAGAGGGGCACCGGCGAGAGGGAGAGGGGGGCACCGGCGAGAGGGAGACCCTAAACCCTAAATACCAAAAAAAAAGCACTCATTGGTCCCGGTTCGTAACAAGAACCGGGACCAATGAGTCTCCCCCACGCCCAGCCAGAACTGGCCACGTGGCCACCATTGGTCCCGGTTCGTGGCCCAACCGGGACTATCATTAGTCCCGATTGGCCAGTCCCGGTTGGACAACCGGGACTGATGGCCCAACCGAACCGGGACCATAGGCCCATTTTCTACTAGTGGAAGGTCTCACGATAGGTACTCTGCGATAGCACTGTGTTTTGACGAACAATACAATACGATGTGAGATGATGGCGTGGATGCGTGGGTGGGCGGAGCTGCGGAGGTGCATGCATGCATGCTCACCTGCGCGCGTGGGGTACGCCGCTGTTGGGGGAGTAGCCGTTGTACTTCCCGGATCGGAGCACGTCCACGATGGCGTCCACGGCCCCTGGCGCGGTCCGGAAGCAGGCGGCGGAGGTGGGGTCGCCATGGGCGAGCCACACGACGGGGCGCATCCTGGAAGCGTCGACGGAGGAGCTGAGAAGGCCGAGCACCGTGCGGATGCTCAAGCTACCGGCGGCCGTCAGCTGCGTGCCCACGGATGGCCGGGAGAAACGCCAGTGGGTTCGGGTCACCCCCACGACGTCGTCGTCCCCGCGGCTGCTGCCGTTCTCCATTCTGTCTACTTACTGGCCGTGTTCTTGCTTGCCTGACTACTTTGTTCGAAGGCGTTAGCTCCTTGATACTGTAGATTTACTAGCACCACGTACTAATGTTTCTTTCAAAAAGAGCATCTTCAATGGATGTATTCAATTGTTTCAAGACAAGTAGACAACAAGCATCGTAAATGACAGAGCATCAGACACCGGTTAAGACAAACGCATGATTTGATTATCGATGGTCAGTGCCTCGGAACAACCGTCATACTATTTCTGTACAACTAGTCGTTAGCCCTTGCAACACAGAGACGCCGTTTTGGCTCGTTTGACTAGATTGCTCCTATTGCAAATACTAGCAAGGCGGCCAATTAATGTAAGGTTAATTAATAAATCTTGATGAATTGAAAGGAAAATAGTTTATTCTTCCTAATAGATAAGCCAATTAAACAGTGATGACTATTACCTAATTCTATTTATTTCCCTTTCTTTCACTATTACCTTTTTCCTTGAAAAAATCATTTTGTTTAGATGTCTACATGCTATCTTGATCTTTGATCCGGTAGTTCATCACACTCGATTAAATGTATTTGTTACGTAATGTAACTTGACTCCACTTCTTTGATAGCATAGTTCTAGCCTCTTAACCGGTGGTGCTATATTGCAGCATATCATTTCATTCAGACATATTGGTTGAAGAGAGTAAAGGACTTGCAAGTAATGTTTCATGGAAACATCAGTAAATAGCGAAGAGTTTTATGACCCCCGCGTCGTCTGCATCGGGCGACTCGGGGGAGCCCTCTTACCTGAGGCGCCGACCACCACTCACCGACCTCCGTCCCCCGCCGTCGCCGGAGGAGGTCGTCTACGGCGGACGGCGGCGGCGGGGCGCCTTTCCCGTTTTCGTTTTCGTTTCGTTGAGCCTGAGCAATCTTCTCGCAATCTGTGGATCTGATCCGATCTGAACTCGGTCGGCCAGCCACGGACGATCCAAGTGTCTGGCCGCGTGTTGCGTGCATGTGCATCCAGCCTCATGTGCATGTGGCATAGCTGGCTGCCCCAACATCGTACGTCCAGCTCCGATGTAGATCGGAAGGCAGGAGAACAGAGGCAACAACGCAGGAAGGCGGCGCCAGATCATGAGGTTGGCGACACAGATCACTATATCTGGATCGTGAGGTCGGCGACATGATGGTGGTGGTCAGGTCACAGTCCAATTTGTCAGCACTATGAGGTACGCCATGCCATTAGCTGAGATTACCGTGTTGCTGACAATGATGGGGATTTCAAGATGGTTGCGCGGATCACTAGGGGATCTCGATGGCTCATGTCGAGTTCGAGATCACTAGGGGACCTCCACTGGTTGTACCTAGCAATGACGGATCGCTATTCGTCTCCTTGTTGAATGCATTGTCTGGAATTTAGTCGGACTTTCTTCAGTGTGAAAAACCTTGATCCATGATCAGAGCGACGATGGTGTTTGTACACGGTTCCCTTCTTGGAGGCGTCAGTTTTGGAGAACCTTTTTTGCAGCCCGGGGGTGGCTTTTGGTGGTGGTAGTTCCTGCTGCTTCGTTGATCTGTTCGGCGGGCATTTTTTTTCTTATTTTGGCCGTGTGCATCCTTAATGTGTCTTGACGTTATGTTGTTGCAGAGTCTGGGTGTAATTAATATCTGTTTTTTATTAATATATTTCCTTTATAAAAAAAGTAATGTTTCCTTTGTTTTTTTAATATTGCTATCCCATGTTACGCGGGTCTTTTTTTTACGGGGAAATAACTAGTTGTGCAGAATTAAGTATGACGGTTGTTCCACTGACCATCGAGAATCAAATCATAAGTGATCTTGAAACGAGTCCAAAGCCTTTCCGTTGGAAGCTCATTTTCGAGATCCTTTGACCGATCCTCCCCTCTTTCCACGCCCAGTGTGTCTTCCTCGCCGCTTTTGAGAGTCCACCGACAGCGCCGCCCAGTTCCGGCCGCTCTCGCCGTCGGCGCTCGCGCCGGCTGGTGTAGAGACGAGCTAGGGTGCCGGCCCGCCTTGTATATATGTAGCTTTAGGTTGTGTTTTTCCCGTCGTGGTAGCTGGCGTATGTCGTCTTTCCTCCCCTTGCGCTCTCCTCTGCTAGTGCTCCTGCCAAGCACTAGATGGTCGCTTCTGCTTCTCTCCGGCGAGCCTCCGTGGTGGAGGCTTGGTGGTGTGGTGGAATCGGCGGAGAGCTTCTGAAATAAGGGCAGATCTAGGCGTCGTCGCGTCCTGAGGTGTGGTGACGTGGATTTCCCTCTAGCCGGCCGTGGAGGCGAGGAGAGGGATTGGTGTCGTCGCTTCATCGTCAGATCCGGAGATGCTGGTGCGGGGTTCGTGTCGCAGGAGTTCTGGAGCCTCTTCTGCTGCACGGCGGAGAAGATGAAGCAGTTTGCCAAGCTCCAGAGGATGGAGGAGGCGGGCTGCATCATCATTTCTGCGACCTCTTCAATAAAAAGGTTCGTAAATCGCGAACACAGTGGTGGTGGCATGGATTTGGGAGGATTCCTTGCAGCTCGTCTTGGTGGCGAGGGAAGAGGAGTACATCCAATTCGTGCTTGCTCGCTACTGGGTTTGCACCAGGGGAGAAGCAGTACTTCTCTGGGGAGCTTCCTCACGGCGGCGTTTCTGTCGTCGCTGTTCATCATGGTCGGAGGGCGACCGCTCCCGCCTTCGGCATCGGCTACGGCTTTCTCCGGCCGATGTCTCAAGGTCTTCTTCAACCTCCAGGCTGTTATGCCATTTCGGAGGCCCTTCAGCTACGGCGTAGCGTGCTCCCGCCTCCCTGTCCCAAGTGGCGTAGTCCCCGGTGACGCGGAGGTTGGCTGCTCGAGCTATGGTTTGGTCGCACTGGAGTAGGAGCTGGACCAATCTGCGTTCCCCAATTTCTTCTTAGGGTCATTTGTGCAAATTGTAATGACATGGTTGTAATTTTCAGATTTCTTGATGCCTTATCTGTAAAATGTTCCAGTGTTGACATTAATTGAAGCCTCTCGGTCCTTCGGGACCGCCCCCTATTCCAAAAAAAAAGTGATCTTGAAACAATTAAATACAGTTGAAGATGCTCTTTTTGGTAGTGCTAAATAACAATGAGCTAAAACGACGAATCTCTCTGAACAAAGCACAAGGGCAAGCAAGAACACGGCCCGGCCAGCAGACAAAATGGAGAACGGCAACAGCAGCCACGGCGACGACGACGTGGGTGTGACCCGATCTACACGGTGGCGTTTCTCCCGGCCATCAGCGGTGGGCACGGAACTTGCGGCCGCCGGTAGCCTGAGCATCCGCGCAGTGATCGGCCGCCTCATCTCCTCCGTCGACCCCTCCGGGACGCGCCCCGTCGTGCCGCTCGCCCATGGCGACCCCACCGCCACCGCCTGCTTCCAGACCACGCCAGAGGCTGAGGACGCCGTCGTGGAATCGCTCCGCTCCAGGAAGCACAACGGATACTCCCCCACCAACGGCGTACCCTCGCGCGCAGGTGAGTAGCTCAGCCCACCCACGAAAACTTGCGCGTCTGTACCATCCTCGGACAGAGCATCTCATATCTGTTTCTTGTCAAAACACAGTGCCATTGCAGAGTACCTATCTCGAGATCTTCCTTACGAGCTCTCGCCGGATGATATCTACCTGACCTCCGGGTGCCTCCAGGCGGTGGAGATCATGGTCTCCGTCCTCGCCCAGCCCGGCGCCAACATCCTGCTCCCGAAACCCGGATTCCCGTTGTACGAGTCACGGACCACGTTCAGCCATCTGGAGGACCGGCACTTCGACCTCATTCCCGAAAGAGGCTGGGAGGTAGACCTCGAGACCGTGAAGGCTCTCGCCGACGAGAACACGGTTGCCATTGTCATAATCAATCCCGGCAACCCCTGTGGGAGTGTGTACTCACATGACCATTTGGCCCAGGTGAGTACATCTGTACATGTTCGTTCCTATAGAAAAAATCAAGCCTACTATCTTGTGTTCCCTGTATTTCCATCTGATGCAATTTGCACAACAATGGACAGATTGCAGAAACTGCACGAGAGCTTGGCATAATGATAATTGCTGATGAGGTCTACGCCCATTTGGCATTTGGGGATAGGCCTTTTGTACCCATGGGTGTTTTTGGCAAGACGGCCCCAGTGATCACCTTGGGGTCTATATCCAAGAGATGGCTTGTGCCTGGCTGGCGACTCGGCTGGATCGCAATGTGTGACCCGGATGGCGTCTTAAAGGAAGCCAAGATTAACCAATTGATTCAGAACTATAGTAACATCACAAATGATCCTGCAACATTTGTTCAGGTATGTACATATACGGCTTTTGATTTCCGCTGTTTGAATAAAGATCCTTCATTTCCACATGTACTGCTTAAGATGATTTACAGATGTACATGTGTATCTCTTGCATCGTAAGTCTGCAGCAACTGTCGTGCATTATAAATAGTTGTTTTACTACAGGGAGCAGTGCCTCAAATTATTGCCAACACAAAGCAAGAATACTTCAACAAAATTCTTGATCTGTTAAGGAACTCAGCAGATTTATTGTTTGCTAAAATAAAGGACATCAGGGGCATTACATGTCCGCACAAACCGGAGGGATCAATGTTTGTCATGGTAACTGCACGAGTTCTATAACATGCTCTAGATCAGCTGGTTAAGTTGTACTAGTACTCTGGAGCAATGAGCATACATAATTCTGAGATTTTGCTTGCTTTTCAGGTAAAATTGGACCTCTCTTGCTTGGATGGCTTTTCTGACGATGTAGATTTCTGCTGCAGGCTGGCAAAAGAAGAATCTGTACTAATTATGCCAGGTGAAGTTCCATATATTTTACCAACAACAGCAATTCAAAAGTTTTTTTTTTTTGCAAAACAGGTGCTGCTAATCCGTTGCTCAAATCTGCCCTGATGTACGTGAACGTCTTGTAGGTACTGCACTAGGAATGAACGGTTGGCTTCGCATCACTTTCGCCCTAGACGTGCCATCTCTTGAGGATGGCCTTGAAAGGGTCAAATCCTTCTGCAAGAGACATGGTAAAGTGGAAGCCTAGGCTCAAAGATGGTTGCGGTTTTTTACACTGTTGTGGTGAATCGCCAGCTATGCGTTGGCTCGCCCTACTGTTGTTTTCAATAATTGCTTCTCTTGGTGTCACCCCAATGATGATTAGTAATCTTGTCACACATATATTGGGGTGTACTATAGAGAATGGTGTAATATTTACCTATTAATGGTATTAAATGATTTAAATATGATATGAGTTGCGAAAAAAATCATTTACTCAGACTGTGTACGAGGAAATTGTATATCTTCTTAGATTCTTGTTTACCATACTTTGGTGAAATATCTCCTAGCCTATTCCAACGTAACAAGGTCATGGTTTAAGTGCTTTGATGCCCTATTTTTTACAAAAATATTGTTTTTATTTATTAGTGAGTATGTAACGTTCGTGAGACTCCATACTTAACTTAAAGAATTGTTCTAAATGAGTCTCTAGTTGGAATTCATGTGAAGACACATAGAAAAAATATATTGATATATTATTGGTTGATTTCATAGGTCCGGAAATATGGATGCCAAAATAATTATATAATCATATGTTATAGAACATGCGGTTGGACCTAGCCAACTTGAGATACCAGAAGAACATTATGTTAGTTTTCATCACTATTTCTCGTGCAATGTGTATGCTAAGATTGTGAGAACGGGGCAGAGGCCCAGTGGCAAAGTTAGTTGTGACTAAACCTAGCAAACATAGTTCAAATCACTTCGGGAGCGAATTTTTGGAATTCTAACAAAGGAGCAATTCTTTATAAAATTAAGCCACCAAGGGCTAGTCCTGTTTGGTCTCATTTTTTTGTATGCTAAGATTGTTGGACCTAAGATTGTTATATGTACGTTAGACATATTTGACTTCGAAGTTATAAAACACTAATCTATAATTGGGTAGCTATAAAAAATACTCGTGTGTCCAGGAGCATTCTTCAAGACCTGGTTAGAGGAGCGTGAGATAATGGTGAATCATCCACACCACCTATCGTGGGTTGGCACACCGAGCGGGATGCATCTTTGGCCCCACTAACATCTCCCACTGCGTCGAACCTCGTTTTTTTCCACGGGGACGATGACTCGACATAGCCTTCCCACGAAATATATTCGACCCGAGCATCCACCACCGCAACCTTCGATCTCCCTGTTGCCGACGAAATTCTACGCCGACTTCAAAGTTTCTCTTAGTCGCTCAAAATCTCACCTGGTTCAGACTGATGTCTATAGTCACTTCACTCGGTTCAAAGATTCTCCAGGCCGCTCAAGATAACACCTAGTTAAGAGACGACGCTCTCCTGTCGCAAACTGCCACACAAACTTTCTCCGCAATGTCCCTTAATAACGGCGAAAGAGGAACGAAACTCGGTAGGAGGACTGATGGCTATCTCATTTGTTGTCCAAGAGAAGGGATGTTTTTACAGGAGAGCCACATAAACAATTGCGGGAAAGAACACCTAAAAAACACAAGGGAGAAAAAAAAAAGGAAATGCAGGAATGAAGCATGAGGAGAAGTGATTCAAAATATATTTTCTACATGAATAAACAATTTTTTATAAATATTCATGGTTTTTGTGAAAATTCACGTTTTCAGATATTTTTACATCAATAAACCATTTTCAGTAAACAAAATTGCAACTGTTTTTAGATTGTAAAATAGCAATAAGTTAATATTAATAAATAAAATAAACTATTCCAAGCGGCCCATCAAGGTAGCGATCTATGTAGCACTATTTTAGGGCCTAGGCCATTGGGGTGCGACGATCCAGTCCAGTGGAGCTCGTTGCTCCCGCCTAGCATTCCGGTGGGCCATCGTCTGAAACCCCTATCTCCTCCTTTCATTGTTGGGCCGGCTCAATACAGTAGTGGGGCCTTGGATATTTGTCACACGGAGGCGCCTTTTTGCCGCCTGTATGGGCTTACCAGAAGAAGAAATCAGACGCCATGAAAACCAGCCAACCGTCGGGCATTCAGAATGGCGCCGACAATCTAACGGTACCTGGCTCCGGCAAAACGCGACGCTGTTTAGGCATTACCTGCCCAATGATTGCTGCGTGGCGCTCCGCCCTCGGAGACGCTCGCCGCCGGCCGCCGCCCACTGCCGGATTTTCCGACACCGCAGCCGCGGGGAAACGGACTCTCCGGCCAGACGTTCGTGCCGGTACCACCGCGCCGCGCCTGTACGGATGTAGTACGTGCCGCCGCCCTGTCGTGATCGCTAGCACCGGCCGGCTGGTGGATATCGTATCGTATCTCGTACACGTGCAGGGGCGGCGTATCTGTGACGTCCCTCAGATATTGATCAATCACGCGGCCGGCACTGCACGTATGGCGGCCCGTCGTTACGTCCTTCGCACAAGTTGCGGCGAGTCAACCCTCTTTACAGTAAGAGTACGTCCAAGCATTTCGCCGCAAAACGCCGGGGGAAACAACCTAGGGCAACACCAAACCGGCGATGCATTTCGCCGCGCCCGTTTCTATGACTGAAAACACGGCCCAACACGGTGACGCATTTTCGTCTCCCCGTCCGTTTTGTGTGCACGTGGACCCATTTTCAATCTAAATCTGGTCTGGATTTTCGTCTCTACGGACAGGAGGCGAACAACACTCGACGTGCCTGCTTGGTGTCTGCTTTGGATCCACATGCCAGCGTCATACCCGCCCCTCGTCTCCGTTATGACCTTTTTCATGCCACGCGGCGTCCATCCGCGCCCACTCCAATTCCCCCACTCTGCTCTGCGCCGCCAAAAGGGAGCAAACCCTAGCCATCGACCATGGCAATGCTGACGAAGTGGAACGGAAATGGGGAAGCATGACCATGCGGCTGGCTCCTCGTGAAGGTAGCGCCCATACCTCGCGACCGACTAGTGCCAACGTTGACGAGGAGTAGGAGTAGGCCTCCGGCGGCAACCTTAGATGTAGGGTTTATATATGTTTTTTCTTTTTAATTTTTGTAATTTGCAACCGTATGTATTTTTTTAATAGAAAATAAAAGAAATGCGTCGCCTTGCGTTGGGTCACTACGCGGGCCGACGGACACGTACGGACTCTTGGCGATCCAAACGGATAAAAAGCAGACAGTCTTTGCGCCCCTTTGGGTCACCGGTTGTATTAGCCCTTGCATTGCGCGTGATGCGTGTGCGCTGGTTTCAACCAAGGGAAAACATAACACTATAATAAAATAACGTCAGACTTAAAATACGCTATTATCGTGCTATATCGTGTTATAATTAACGTGCTATTAACAAGATATGTTCATTTATTCATTTATTTAGCGAGACTATTCTTAAAACGTTATAGCATGCTATTAGCGTCTCTGTAGCGGGCTATTTATTTCCATGACTCTCAACCCCTCAGTCAAGTAGTCGAGCCACAGAAACGTTGGCACGCACGCACCACTCACGCCTCGACAGAACGGCGCCATCAATCAGTAAACCCTGCCCTTAGCAATGGCGATCGCGCTCAGCCAGGCCATGATGACGGCATGGGGTCCTCTCGCGCTGCCGCAGATTAGCTTGTTTTCGGGGACCAGAGGAGACCAATCCGCGGCGATGTGATTGACTGAATCTCAATCTTCAATACCACACTTTGCCGTGCTTGCCGTACGTCCCCCCTCAGCCCCTCTGAAACCTCTACAGTCTCCGCCGGCCGTCGACAGCGCCGCGCGTTCCGTTAATTGACTGTGGCGCCGTTGTTGCTTGTTCGTCGCTGAATGCCGATCGAGGCCGGCGACGAGCCAATGAAGAGCAAACAGACAATGATTCGATCCATGGCTAGCAGCTCCCGTACGTGTCCTCTTCTCGCAGTGATGATTGTGTTGTGCGATACTGTTTGCCGCCGGCCGGCCAGCCGGGACGGACGCTGCTTGTGGGGGCACGCCAGCCAGCCGCTGTTTAGACGAACGTACAACAGTTCTTGGCAGGAAGAGAGGGCAGCCATCTCGAATTTATCTTCAGTGATCCTGTGCATAAAACTGTGCTCAGTTATGACCACGGACGGCTTCACGAGATTCTGTAATAACCCGTTTCGAACACAACAGCTATACCTGCATTCTCAAGAGTTACCCGGCCGGCCGGCTAGCCGGAGAAGTTTTGGTTGGTGGAATCGGGCGGGCATTGGCTGGTTGGAGGGGAAGCACACGTACGGGCCCCGGGAGGAAAGGAAGGGGGGGTCAAACTCAAACGTACGCGTAGAAGAAGGACCGGCCGATTAGGACATGCATGCCATCGCCCTTGTCCTTCCTCAGGTGTCAGCTTGAAATACACATGCGGAAATGTGACAAATCCAATCATATGCATACCACCACCACTACTTTCGACTTGGAGGAGGAGTAGCTGTTATACAGTGTACGGCCAGATCCAGTCCGGCCGACGGACGGCACAATTAGTTGCGTGAGGACGGAGCACAATCACTATGCCAATGATTTGGGTTAACTAGTCGATGATTTCCTTTGGGCTTTGGATCGATTCATTAATTTTACACTAGCTAGCTACAGAAGCCATCGCTAGAACAATTCGAACGACCAATGCATAGGCGCGTACACTATCGAGCTGCCTAGCTAGAACCCGGCCTCGCTGGGGCTGGGCTTGCCGCCCACATCGACAAAGTAGGACGACATCGTGGCGGCGGCGGCGGCAGCGCTCGTGCTCGTGCTCTCGCCGGCGGTGCTCGGCATGGACGACGACATGTCCATGCCGTTACCACAGTTGACGTAGTCCTCCTCCATGGTCACCTCTTCTTTTGCCGCGACCGTCGGCACGGCCACGCCCGACATGGACCCCGGCGGCTGCGGCGGCACGACGGACGGCAGCTTGGACAGCAGCGCCTCGAGGCTGCTCATCGACGGCATGATGTGCATGGGCGCCGGCCCGGGGATGGGGACGGGCGCGCCGTAGGGGTCGACGTACATGTCCGGCGGCATCGGCGCCATCATGCCCGGCCACGCGGCGGCGTCTGGGAACACGCCGGCGGACGACGGGTGCGGCAGCAGCACCCCCGGGATGCTCTCCAGGTACCCGAACTTGCGCCGCAGCGTCACCACGTAGCTCAGGTCCTCCGCCACCTGCATACATATGCGACCACGCCATCGATCAACAAAACAAGTTTCACATATCGTGCAGCTTAGCTGAGCCTCTGCATGCATGCACAGTTCGCGCCACAGCCACCCACAAGGCCACAGCTACAGAGGAAGGAGTAGCGCTGCACGGACGCTCGTGCAGCACATGTTTGCTTCCCTTCTCGGTGGAGAATCAATTAAAGGCAGCCTAGAGAAAGACCAGCGCGCGAGCATGCAGTGGCCGGCTATGAGTCTATGACTAACCTTTTTCATGGAGCCGAGCTGCACGACGCCTTCTCTGACTGCGATCAGGGCGATGGTCTGCACGCACAACACCAAACAGAGAAAGGGAATGAGATTGAGACAGTATGAAAAGAACCACTCGGCGGCACGGGGCGCGATGCGGCAGAGGATGATGGAGCAGAACAGAGCTTTTCATCAGAGAGGCCGGTGATTGCGATTTTTCAAGGCAGCGAGAGAGAGGCAGAGGCCTCGTATCGTAGTCGTAGGTAGGGCACGGGCAAGCTCGTAGTATGTACCTGGATTCCAGACTGGAACTGAGCCTCCCATGTCCTCGGTTGCTGCAAACGTATTTTATCGAGTGATTAATTAAGAACCATTAACTGCATGATTAGCACAGTAAGCGTCTGAGGTTAGCTTGCTCACCGAGTCGGCAGGGTTGTTCCAGGAGGAGATGAGGCTGGTCTCCTGCTGCTCCTGGGGCTCCTTGAACACCCACTTGTGGCTGTGGTCCGCCGCCACCTTCCCTATCAGCCTACAGCAACCAAGTATACACACAGAAGCCTAGTTAATTCAATCATCATCAACTGCTCAGGTGGCCGGCCGATCACCTGTTTAGCTAGCTAATCGGCCGGGGTTCATGTTAAGTAGTCCTCACCCTTCGCCGTAGTTGTAGATGTCGTGGGACATCTTGAAGAAGAGCTCAGGCTGCAGGCTCTGCCTCACCTCCTGCGCCGGGGCAGCAGCCTCGCAGTCGGCATACGCAGCAGCTGCTGCTCCCTCTTGGCCGCAGGCTGCAGACGTGGCCGCGAAGTTGCAGAACCCGTCCTCCCACGCCAGGATCCTGGGTGAAGACGTTGGGCCAGCAACCAAAACCCCCAAGACAGTAATAAGACTACGGCGCAGGTAAAAAAGAAGTGCGTATTTTCCATGTGTTAGTATGTGTACCAGTTCCTCCTGTTTCCTCTGCTCCTGTCATAAGCCACGCCTGGGAGATCCCATCTGTTCAAAAAGACAGTTGAGCATCTTAATCAGCAAAGAAGCTGCAGCATTAGCACGATGATGGCCGTGGCTTACACTACCAACAGATGCATGATGGAAAGAAGATAGGAACTTAAAGAAGAAAGAAAGCAACAGAAGGAGGGAGATACGGCCGGCTCACTTGGGCGGAGGGTAGTTCCTGGGGAGGATGCGCCAGAAGACGGCGTAGACCCACTGCGAGGCGTCGCTGGTGCAGAGGCTCCGGAGCGTGTGCTGAAGCAGGTGCGTCACCGCCACCGGGCTCAGCTGCTCCTCCATTGCCGGCGCCGGCACGCGCGAGCAGCCCGGAGACGAGAAACGGAGCTAGCTAATCAAGCTGAGCCTGTGAGGTCGCGGAAAGGAGATGCCAGTCAAGAATCTTGGAGGAGTGAGTGGCAATTAGCTGCTATAGCTAGCCTAGCTAGAGCTCTTTCTTGCTCGATGCTGGATTCCCCTTTCCTACTAGGTGTGAATGATCTCTCCTACTATACGGCTGTGACTTGTGAGGCCAGTGCAAACCACCGAATGAGAACGCCACACTTGCCCAAAATTTATACCCCGTCCCCTCCTCTCTCTCTCTCTACCCTCTCCTTGCCATATCTCCCTCTCAGTCTCAAGACTGAAGATGATGGGGGCCTTGGGCCACTGTCCTACTTGGGAGTATAATAAGTTAATAAAATTGGTGTGTGTTTTTCTCTCTCTATCTATGATTTCCCCATGGTCCACATTTTTGGTTGTTATTATTTATTAGTTGTGGGAATGAGAAAAATTCTGCCTGTGCTTCGGTCGTCCTTGGATCGAGTTGATCCCAACTGTCCCCTTCATGCCCACAAACGCAGACTTGAATTGTAGAGGACAAAGGGGAGGGATCCCGAAGGATCCCGACTGCATTAGTCGGTGGGGTTATAATTTACATCAAGGACCTCAAAGTAAAAGAAAATACAACCAAGTCCTTGGCTTTTGCAGAAAGGACCTTAACTGGAAAATTGGGAATGCAATCAGATCCTTCACCACCGAGGAAGAACAGCTCGACACGACAGCCATCAGCGTCGTCACCGGGGACGGAACCACTTGGAGACAGCGCGACGAAGGGCGCCGCCGCGGAGCTGGAGAGGGGCCTCCTGAATGGCACGCCGGCCTGGAGGTTGAAATCGCCATGGCACCAACTGCACCACAGCACAGAGTGGCCACTTCGGCCAAGGATAACGACGGCGTCAAATCGCCGCCATTGATGAACTCTGTCGATTGCAGCCTGAAGATATCCCCAAGAAGCAGCAAATTCGAAGCACCAGTCTTCTTTCCCGTAACCTCTACGGCAAAGAAGATCAGCAGCATCCGATCTTGGAGCTCCAGCACAAAACGACGGCCGATTATTGAACCAGCAGCGGCTGCAGCTTGACGAAGAGGAACTCCACCATGGAGCTCCAAGAAGCATCAAGCCTTTCCACTCCAGCGGCGCATCCGCACCACCGTCGGGATAACTGCTGAACATCCATCCCTGCACGCCCCTCTCATCCTCCTTCCAGCAACCGTAGCCAGCCAGAAGATGCAGAGCAGCACACAGAAAAAGGATGCCAAGGCACTTATTGAAGAAGGTTGTCACCAATCTGCCCACTCCATCCTTCCTCCACCTTGGAGGCTCGACGAAGCGCAACAGGGCGACGTGCTCGGCACCGCGCCAACACACACCAGAGCATATGGCCTTCAGATGGAGAAGGAGAACATAACGCCAAACGCCATAAGAGGCAGCAACCCTATACTACTACCTAAGCTACCACTATACAGGAGGGGCCGGCACCCTAGTCCATCTCTGCACCGGCCAGCGCGAACGCCGGCAGCGAGAGCGGCCGGATCTGGGAGATTTCGCCGGTTAACTCTCAAGGGATTCCTCCTGCCCATGCATTGCACTCTCCTTGTCTTGTCTTCAACTATCAGTATTGTTTTAAGAGCAAGTGCAAGGGTGTGATGCACGGCCATAAACTTTGTGCATAACCCGGTTACGGCTGTTCTGAAGATCTTATCTGTGGGCCATTTCGTGATTTGGGAGAGAATCTTGCTACCTACTATGCTAAACTTATGTCAAACTAACATCACACCGAAACCAAGTTACAAAACTTATTAAAAACATAGAAAAACAACACAAATTTTGGAAATCTAGTACAAACTTTCCTTTTCGTTTTTTAAAACATAGCAAATTACCGTATTATTTGATGGAATTTACATGGACATGTTTCAACACAATATCTACGTCGGTAGTTTTTTCGATATCTTACAAAAATTTAAATGTCTTTTACAAAGTCTAGAAAGTATGTGCGGCGGAAGTCTGTATTTCTTTCCATTTTCTCGCATGATCCATTGTATCCTACAGGAACTATGGACCGAAGAAGTAATAATTGTACATATTTAGTTGAGCACTATACGTCCGTTATGTAAGAGTGCACAATGACATAGCCTGATGTCTCTGAAGCCCTCGAATGTCGGCAAAAACCAGAGATTGTTTTGTCAACATCGAGAGAAACACCAGGGATTTGAGAGTAGTAGGGGTGGGAATATTGGAGACAAATGTAAAGGGCCTTAAATGGTAACTGGTCATATAACGTTTTGCAAATCACCACTTACAAAAATCTCACCGAGTGCATGTCAACGTTTACGAGGGGCGTTTTTTTATCTTCTTAGCCCTGAATATGTGCAAAACACATTACCGATGACAAGTTATAGTCTTCGAATATAGCTTTCACAACTTGATGTACTAAAGTGTACATTCAGGGCAACTTCATGTATCGTTTGTGCATTTTAATCCACTTAGTAGGACATCTTATATCAGTTACGGTGTCCATGAAATTAGAGATGTCATTATATTTGCTCAATTATTTCGAAAAGGAAGATTAAACCTCTCCTCCGCATCCGAGGATGCACATGACCTAATATTATCGAAGTTGATGCAAGGTAACGTGGCTAAAGTCATTAGCAACAAAGTACATTACATGGTTCAACATCACAGCCACGAAGAAATATATATGAGAAAAACCTACGATTAACTCATATTCTTTCGCAGGAATCACGGGTGGACCTAGAGAGAAAATGACCCGGTGTCCTGGTATTAATCATTCATATTTTTCATCTTGATTTGGGGGTGTCACAAGCTAGAAATACATGAACTGTACCAAAGAAACTGATTTGGAGGGGGTGTCCTGTGCACCCCCTTGCTTGTACGTGGGTACGCCCCTGGGCCAGGAATACCTTCAAGAAGGCATAATGCACTTGCACCCACATTGCCATGTCTAGCCAGAGAACCAGAGCAAGGATTCTCATTGTCAATGTTGGTCCAAATGAATCAAAGGGCGGGACATCGGAATGGACACAACGCGTTCAATAAGGTAATGACGCAAGTTCGACGTTGGCACGTCTAACTGACAAAGGCCATATTATACATTTTTCACAGTCGGTCACGCCCATGCGAAGGATTTCACCTCGGATATTTGTGCCAAAACTGAGCTAAGTTAATAAGTGTGCTACTCCCTCCGATTCATAATAATTGTGCTACATCAACGACACTTATTATGGATTCGGAAGGAGTGGTAATGATCTAAGTTTGTTTTGTGATTAGTAATGATCTAAGTTGATACTCACTAATTAAGTACAGTTTGGCCTGAATCTGTATGGACAACTATAAATAAGCTTAGCCCGACACGAATATACACTCTCTCCTCCCAAACCAGACTAGAAACAAGCTTAGCATTGCACGGGAAAGAGCTGTGCATGCATTGTTTACCTTCATGTTCGATCTGCTTTACAGGACCAGGCAGCCTGCAACTCCGTAATCTGCATACGCAAACACGAATCCTTGCGGTGCAATCCACGTGCGAAGCTGTACAACAAAACAAACAAAGCCGAGCGAATCGTCTCTGACCTTGAGCTTCACATCCTGCATGCAGATCCATGACGCAGTGAGACAACCGACCAATCAACGTACGACTGGTACGTTACGTCCCTCTCCGTCGCCACGGACGAGATTATTAATCGGGACCGATGCGACTCTGCGTGATGACCAAATCCACGGACGAGCATTCTCTGGTTTGTGTACGGGTATGGGGAACTTAGGATGACTCCAACGGGGCGACGCATCGAGTCCGCGCGCCTCCGTTCCTGTCCGTGGAGGCAAAAACACGGTCCAACGGGGCGACGTAAACGGATCGTGGTCCGTTTTTTGTCTGCCGCAACTCATTCTTGGCCCAAATTTGGGCCACCGATGCGTCGGCCGCGGACGCGAGCGGAGCGCTTTTGTGTCCTGTCCTAGTCCGCCCCTGGCCCGCAAATCAGACCATTCCCCACCCCAAACTCCTCCTCCTCTCTCGCCCCTCTCGTCGCCACCGCGCCGTCGCTCACTCGATTTGGCACTGCAGGCCATTCCGGGGACGCCGTCTGCTGCTCCTCTTCCCCGCCGTCACCGGAGCAGCTTCCTCCCCGCGACGGCCGGTGAATCTTGCGGCCATCTCTCTCGCAGCGCCCGCGACACACACGCCGCCCACAAGGTGTTCAGCCGTTCGCCCCGGCAAGAACTCAGGTACGAACTCGGCCACGGATAGCTCGGATGAGCGGTACTACAGAAACTACATCCTGTACAACCCGTCATCATCGGACGATTCCTCCGACGATGAGAGTGACGGCCTAGTTGCCACCCTCATCGTCAACGAGTACATAGAGAGGATGCGGCCGGTGTTCCGAGGGTCGTTGCCGGGCCGTTCTCCTGCTCTGGACCGGAACCGGAGAGCTGGCCAAATCCAACTGTATGGGGACTACTTTCGTCCCCATAAACCCACGTATCCTCTCAAGGTTTTCTGGCGCCGTTTCCGGATGAGGAGATCTTTGTTCAACCGTATCCGGTTGGGGGTGATGCATTTGATGACTATTTCATATGCAAGCCCGATGCATGTGGTACCCTCGGCTTCTCGTCGTACCAGAAGTGCACCGCCGCCGTTTGCATGCTTGCATATGGAATTGCCGGTGATTTTGTGGACGAGTACATGCAGATGAGTGAGTCCACGTGCCT
The DNA here is from genome assembly GCA_947311845.1 of Poa pratensis. NCBI lineage: Eukaryota > Viridiplantae > Streptophyta > Magnoliopsida > Poales > Poaceae > Poa > Poa pratensis. The sequence goes on from CAMZMU010000122.1 coordinate 16,467,318, forward strand.
AGAAGCAATGTACAAGTTCTGCAGGGCCGTGGTGCAGGTGTTCGGCCAGGAGTACTTGAGGGAGCCCAATGCAGCGGACATGACCCGGCTCTTGGCCATCAACGAGGCCAGAGACTTCCCTGGGATGATTGGCAGCATAGATTGTATGCACTGGGAGTGGAGGACCTGCCCATTTGCTTGGCAGGGGCAGTACAAGGGCCATGTTGGGGCGTGCACGGTCGTGCTTGAGGCCGTGGCATCACAAGATTTGTGGATTTGGCACTCGTTTTTTGGCATGGCCGGCTCGCACAATGATCTCAATGTGCTGCAGCGGTCTCCGGTGTTCAACAGGCTCTCCAATGGCCTGGCACCACAGGTGACCTATGAGATCAATGGTCACGAGTATGACAAGCCTTACTATCTCGCCGATGGGATTTACCCTACATGGACTACATTTGTCAAGACCATCTCCAATCCCGATGATGAGAAGAAGAAGAGGTTCGCCAAGGAAAAAGAGAGTTCTAGAAAGGATGTGGAGCGTGCATTCGGTGCCCTGCAGCGCCACCCTGCTAGGACATGGGACAAGGACCAACTATGGGAGGTGATGACTGCTTGTGTGATCATGCACAATATGATCGTGGAGGATGAACGCGACGAGGGCATGCATGATCAGACATGGCAATTTCAGGGTCAGTTGGTTGAGCCTCAGGGACCGTCCACATTTGCTCAGTTCCTCGACTTCCACCGTGATGTTCGTGAGAAGTTGTCTCATATTCGGCTCCAAAATGATTTGGTGGAGCATGTCTGGCAGCACTATGGTAACCAGTAGTTCCATTTGATGAACTATTGGTCTTTATATTTATTTGGTTTGTAAGACTATGCATTGTGAAACAATTTGTATTATTTGCCAAACTATTTGGATTGTATTATTTGTATTGTAGTATTTGGATTGCTATATGTTTTGTTATAATGTATTATTTTGCTTGCAATGTGATCGATCAAAAACCCTGGCCGAAAATGATCAAAAACCCTGGCCGGGCGGACTCAATGCGTCGGCCCGTTGGGTCCAGTGGCCGGAAAGGGGCGGACATGGGCCGGACGCGCGTCCGTTCCCGACGCAAACGGACAAAACGCGGACCAAACGCGCGTCCATTTGCGTCGCCCCGTTGGAGTCATCCTTAGATCCCAGTCATCTAAAATGAAGATCTCCCCATCCCCATTCCCCGCTATACCCGTTATCTACTCGTAGATATATAAATTTATATGTTTTAATATGAAATACATTGTAATAGTGTCTAACATAGTGTGTTTTAATAGTATTTAACATATGATCTAATCTTTGTCATTTTTACCGCATACCTGTTACACAAGTTGTGTATTTTTTGGTGTCAAAAGTGTTAGTTTATAAAATTGAGACAAAATTATTTAAAATTAGTCTCTTAGTGGGGAACCCGATCCCCGCCCCGATCCCGATGAGGATGGGGATGGGGAAAAGTCTCCCCGATTGTTAAATGGGGATGGGGATGAGAAGGCACTCCCCGGTGGGGAGCAGACCCGTTGACATCCCTAACCTGTACGAACCTGAAGATTGCCTGATGACCAAAATGGAGGGAGATGCGCAGCACCGTCAAGACGAACGGCTTTCTTTGCTGTACGAACCGCTTTACCATCCGTGTCCTGACACCCAAAGGAAAAGCCCCAAGTCCTTTTGACCTCCCCACTGAGTCCCAACCCCCATCCAACACAAGTCCTTAAAGCATCTCTAGCAGATTCCGGGGAAATACGTCCCTGAAAACACGTTTCGGGTTCCCGAAACAAGTTTGTGGTATAGCATAGGCTAGATCCGCTAAAATCGTACTACAAATTTCTATAAAATAGTTCGCGTGAGATTTCAAGTAGACATGTTTATCAAGATTTTTTACACGGGTAGAACTAAATAGTGATGCTCACAGATCAAACTGCATAGATAGAACTAAACTTTAATAGGGCGGTCTTGTTCTTCGGCGACGTTCTCACTCGAAACCGAGATAGTGTTGAAACACCGACTTGTGCAGCGCCCGCGCGAGCTCGTGCTCCGCATTGACGGTTTCGAGGCGGGCCGGAGCACCGGAATCGCCGTTCACCACCGCTTTCGTAGCGGCAACAAGTTCATCGTCGACGCGCTTGGCCCGTGCGCTGGAAGTGTGGCACAATGTACTAAGGGTGTGTTTGGTTTTCGGATGGGGTAGAATGTAATGTAATGGTTTCATTCCATTCCACTCTAGTAGAATGGAACCATTCCATTCTTGTGTTTGGTCAGTTTTGAAAAGGAGGAATGGAACAACAACACATGTTCTAAACAATCACTTAATTTTGAGCCTAAACTTGATTTTTTACTCAAAACCGGAGTAAACGCAAGGAAATTAGAGAAACGCATACTGGCTGCCGTGGGCCGCCACCTCTGCTGGCCGTCGCGGGCCGCCACCGCGCCAGGCTGCCGCGGGCCGCCGCCACTGGTCGCGCCTGCCGCCGCAGGCCACCTTCGCCGCCTCTGGTAGCCGCCGCCGCCGCGCCTGCCCTAGGGCTGGGAAAGACGAGCGAGAGCTTAGTTCGGTCGTGGGAGAGAGAGGATAGTGACGCATGAGGGAGAGAGAGGTTAAGGTCGTCGAAACGTGATTAGCTCGCTCGTTCCACTTGGTTCGACCGATTTGGTCGGACGAGTGAATTCCGCATCTGGGAGGTATATTCTCTCTGGTGGTGGTTCCATGCCACTTCATAACCAAATGCTGGAATCAGTCCCAGGTGTGGAACCGTTCCATTACATTCCACCTCATTCTAAAACCAAACACACCCTAAGAGCATATCGAAGCTAACCGCCGCGGTTCGCCCGCCGCCCATGGAGATCTTCACCTCTTCCGGCACCACGCGGGAGCTGCTCGTCTCCGCATCGTGCGAGCGGGGACGCGGCGGGACCGCACATGGACGATCCCGCCAATGATATAACATCAGAGAAGTGAACGAGGTTGGCTACAATTAGCGGCTAATTGCTCAGCGGAGCTATCTAACCCTAGCGGCGGAGCAAACTAAATCGCGATGGAGGGAACCGGGGGTAACCCTAAATGCCCATGGTACCATTCATATAGTGCCGGAGTGGGTGCTTATCTGGATCCCAAATAAATTTCTCCGGGACAGAAAAATGGCCTAAACTGCATATCGGTCGGAAGTTTTAGAACCGAGAGGCTTATTCGGCATATGCTACAGACCATCTTAACCTGCATCATTGCATGGTTGACTCCTTCCTTCCTTCCCTCAAAGCCTCATGCATTCTTTCATCTTGGTGATCTAGATTTGATTCCAAGGAAGAACGTACTATCTACCCTACCTCACGGCATGCATGTACTGGATCTCCTCCCCTTTGCCAAAGTGAAAGATCCCATTGACCACCACAAAAGCATGACCAACTTTGGTCATGGCAAGGACATGCACTAGTAGGGTACACCTTGATAATTGCAACAGTATACATGTTGGTTTTTTGTGGCTTGAAAAGAAAGATTTTCGGTTCTGGCATAGTATTATCTTGTACTACTAGTTGGATTCATCAACCGGGTCGGGGATGCGCTTAAAAAAAATCGAATCTGGCCGGCCGGGTAGGAAGTGAAGTGAAGAAAGTCTCTACTGTCACTGTCAGGACATTTCGATGAAGTTTCATCCGCGCAGTAGGCGTCGATTCCGCCCGTGGAAGGAATATCTTCTTGTGGAAAATCGGATATCTGAATGATAAATGCATTCTTTCCGCATGCAGTCCGTGATCCTGTGTGTGAGGGGGACTAGAGCTGGAAGGATGCATATTTTTAGGGCAGCGTGAAGCATGCATGGCTTCTGTGAATTGTGATAACAGATTTGGTGCCAAATTGTGCATATATTTGCCACATGGAAAGTCAGAAACTATTTGGGTTTTTTTCATCCATGTTTCTCGCCACCCACAAACCATTGGTTTCACATTTGGTTTGTCTATGTCGACGTGGAATAGAATTGTTGCAGCTTTGCCAAAAAATTACTGACGTGTATGGCAATGTTTTCTTCGCTCGGGTAGGAATCTGGCCGAACGACACGTCAAGAGACTTCGCTCGGGTAGGAGTCTTTGCGCCCAATGGTGTGGCGGAAAGAGACTACGCGTCAAAATGCGTTTGAGAAAGGGTTGCTTTGTGCCAACCGAGATCATGACACAGGTATTAGCGAAAGCCACTTTCCGCCAACCCAGGTGGCCGCACGGGAAGCCCATTCCGCCATCTCGGTTGGCAGAAAGTGCCACATGTTGTTTTGCCAGCTTCCCATCAGGATATTTTTGACAATTACTTTTAGAGGGGGATATTTTTGAAAGATGCGGAGCATAGATGGGTACATTTGTAAGAAAAATTTAAGTTCCCTAACCTGCATCATTGCATGGTTGACTCCTTCCCTCTCAACACCTCATGCATCGGCTTGGTGATCAAGATTTGATTCCAATGAAGAACGTACCGCCTAGCTAGCTACCGCGCGCGTGCATGTACCGGATCTCCTCCTCCACTTTGTCAAAGGATCCCATTGACCAGTGACCACCACAAAAGCATGACCAACTTTGGACGTGCATGCACTAGTAGGGTACACCTTAATAATTGCACTAGTTTAGACGTTGGTTTTTGTGTGAGTATTTTTTTTTTAGCTCAGAGTGACCGATATTCACTGACCGAGTAGATAGAAGAGATGCCTCAATTTATAAGGAAAATCGGCTCCAAAGCCATACAAACTGTACAATGTCATGTTTATGAGTAAAATAGGGCCAGAGAACCGCACAAGCGAGTCGACCCACCGCCCACGCGACGCTAGCCAACCAAACGTCACAAACACACACCACCGATTCCGGGACCGTCGCCCCGACATACACCACCCGGCGGCAAACCCGCACACGAGCCGCCACGCCGCACGTAGCCGCCTAAACCGATTGAGTACATGTAGTTGGATTGTTCAACTAAGTCCACAAGAGAGCACACTTGATTTTTTTTTTGTTCCGAATCCTCCCCGAAACAGGGTTTTATAAAGTGAAGAAATCTGGACGGGTAGGAAGTAAAGTGAAGAAAGTCTCTACTGTCACTGTCTGTCAGGATAGGTCGATCGACGAAGTTTCATCCGCATAGTAGGTGACGATTCCTCCTGACAAAGGAAAGACTTCTTGTGGATAATTGGATACGAAAATAAATGATAAATACATTCTTTCCTCATGCATCATGCATGGCCATCTGCTTCTCCATGAGCTTATCTAGCTGTGAGAGGGACTAGAGCTGGAAGGATGCGTATTTTAGGGCAGTGTGGTGTGGAGAGCATGCATGCCTTGTGTGATTCAGATGTGGTGCCCAACCGTGTATATGTACCACTTGGAAACAAACCCATAGGTTTCACACATTTGGTTTGTCTATGTCGATGTGGAATGGAAATGTTGCCAAATAATTAATTGCGACGTGTGTGGCAATGTTTTCTTCTCTTTGGAAAATAGAGAATGTGACTATATGGAAAATGCATGTAGAGTTACACTCTACTGCCTGTCCGAGCCTCTGAGAGCAACCAATCATCCAAAACTCTAGTGCTCGATCGGGCTGGACCACGACTGTTCGCAGCTTTAGCAGTTCAGCCCCAGATTTACAACTGGATGCCTGCCTGCTGCTGGAATGGCAAGAGCCAGCCGACTTTAATTCTCAAGCAACAATTATTTGTTCTATTTGTTGGATGAACAGTTGTTCCAATTATTTGTTCAAAAGAAATAGTTGCTCCAATTATCTCTTGCGATGCCGAGTACAGTGGTATTGACATCAGAATAAAAACGAGGGTACCATATGACTCGTGTTGTTAATTTAATACCAGAATAAAAATGCGGCGCCGATGAATGGCGTCAATAATGCAGAAACCATTTTATAGTACTGCATTTTGTCTGCACGTGCTTTATCGTTTCTGCTTTGAAATACGTGACTATATATGGCATCTGACTCGATTTTGTGGAGATAATATCAACTGAACAAATCATGTCAAGACATCGCCACTGAAATTTCAACTTTCTAAAATATTTAAGTGTTTGAAAAATACAACTAGCAAAATAGTCATCTGATCCTAGAGGTGGATGGTATCAAGATTTGGAGATAATATCAACTGAACCAGTCATGCGAAGAAATCTCCTATTGGGTCAGTGCCAGAAAAAAAAAGACAAATCTCCGTGCGCACACTTTCTAGAGTTAAAAGAAAATTGTAAGTTTGTAAAATCTTAAAAAACTCCATGCACATCGATATTGAGTTGGAACTTACTCATGCAAAATAATAAAATATTGGGACCATTTGATTTCTTTTCAAACATGAGAAAAATGAGAAGGCAAGTTTTTAGAATCTAAGTGGTTACGATCCCGGTGTGGCGTCGGTTCTGACGGAAGTTCGGTATACGTTGTAGGGCCATCCCTGAATCATGGAATGGCACGTGAGTGATATTTTTACAGCAGTAACACGATCGATTTATGAAAATCTGCTCCACTGCAACTAGTGCCGATATCAAATCTTCTTCCCTGCCCTGTTTTTGTGCTTGAGGAGAAAACATAGTGTGTGCAATCCCTCCTTTTTTTTTGTATGACAAGTCTTTTCTGGGGCAAGTGTTATAAACGATAGCAAATAAACGACGAAGAGCGGAACGATCAAACCAAAGGGGACACGAGATTTTAACGTGGAAAACCTCTCCAAACAAAGGAGAGGAAAAAACCACGGGCGCCAGCCAGCAATACTTCACTATAATCGGGTGAGTTTACAAACGCCGTGGGTTTACAATGTATGGCTTACCCCAACCGGCGGCTTACAAGATGTATATATGGTGGCATAAAACCCTAGGTCGGCTGTAGTCCGATCCGGAAACGATCCGTACCGTACCGCGGGGGCTGCCGCCCCCCGCACCCCCCCTCCGTGCATACCGGATGGGCCTGCGGACGTTATGGGCCAACTTCTGACTCCGGGGCGCTCCGCTCTCGTTCGTCACAAGTTGGCCTCCATCCGTATAGAATTTGGATCATCATAAAATAACACTCCACCTTGAGACAAATTCTATATTGTAGCATGAATGAGAACTTCACCCTGAACACAACAAAGAAAACACATTTGGCGCCAAATAGCCTCTTGGGCTAGACAGTGATACCAACTAAGTCCGAGCAAAGCTCGAACTTAGTAACAAGAACTGGCTTTGTCATCATATCAGCAGGATTATCATGAGTACTTATCTTGCATACCTTCAGCTTACATTTTGCAACAACATCACGCACATAATGGTATTTGACGTCAATGTGCTTTCTTCTCTCATGGAACATCTGATACTTAGTAAGGTAAATAGCACTTTGACTGTCACAAAACAGGTTAATGCAAGTATCATCTCCACAAAGCTCAGCAAACAAACCTTTCAGCCAAACCGATTCTTTACATGCTTCAGCAATAGCCATGTACTCTGCTTCAGTGGTAGACTGGGCAACAACAGATTGCAACGTTGCCCTCCAACTCACGGCACAACCACCAAGCGTGAACACATAACCTGTGAGGGATCTCCTCTTATCCAAATCGGCAGCAAAATCTGAATCCACATAGCCTATGAGTCTCTCATCAGTCTTGCCGAACTTGAGGCAAGCTTTGGATGTGCCACGAAGGTACCTGAAAATCCATTGAACAGCCTTCCAATGTTCTTTATCAGGATTAGCCATATATCTACTAACCAAACTCATAGCATATGATAAATCTGGACGTGAGCAAACCATGGCATACATTAAAGAACCAACATCACTAGAATATGGAACTCTAGACATGTACTCAAAATCCTCATCCGTACTAGGACATTGTTCAGCTGACAATTTACAGTGAGGAGCAATAGGAGTACTAACAGACTTTGCATCATGCATTTTAAAACGATGAAGAACTTTCTTAATGTAATTTTGCTGACTAAGAAACAACAAACCAGAATTTCTGTCACGGGTAATCTCCATACCTAGAATTTTCTTAGCAGCACCAAGATCCTTCATCTCAAACTCGCTACTCAACTGTGACTTGAGAGCAGCGATATCTTTCTTGCTCTTGGCAGCAATCAACATATCATCAACATATAATAACAGGTATATAGTTGATCCATTAACAAACTTAATGTACACACAACTATCAAATTCAGACCTCTTAAAGCCATGTGACAACATAAAATAATCAAACCTTTTATACTACTGACGAGGAGATTGTTTCAAACCGTATAAGGACCTTTTCAACTTACACACAAGATCCTCCTTACCAGGCACTATGAAGCCTTCTGGCTGGTCCATGTATATCTCCTCCTCCAACTTTCCATGTAGAAACGCAGTCTTTACATCTAACTGCTCAAGCTCAAGATCACGCATAGCAACAATACCAAAGAATGTACGAATTGAACTATGCTTAACAACTGGAGAGAAAACATCATTATAATCAACACCTGGAATTTGACTGAAGCCTTTTGCAACTAACCTTGCCTTAAACCTCGGAGGCTCGCTAGGAGATAAACCCTCCTTTCTCTTGAAGATCCACTTACAGCGGACTGCCTTCTTTTTCTTAGGCAAGCGCACAACTTCCCATGTGCCATTCTTATCGAGTGACTGCATCTCTTCTTGCATAGCAGCAAGCCACTTCTCGCGGTCACCGGAACCAATAGCTTCAGTATAGGTGGACGGCTCATGTCCGTGCTCCACCTGTTCTGCACAACTCAGAGCATAATCAACAATGTTACACTCTTCAATTAAATGTGGTCGAGGACCACAATTCCTCCTGTTCCTACGAGCAGCAATAGACTGTTGTGGCTGCAAAACAGGGGGTGGGTTCTGAACATTATTAGTATCATAATCAGAAGAATCAGAATCATCAGAACCAACAGAATCAGGATCAGAATCATCTGAAGTAGCAGCACCATCATTATCAACAGTGACATTTTCATTTTCAACAGAGTGCTCCACCTCGACATGAACCTGCTCCTTAGAAAAATCTGGCAAAACATCTGAGGACAACTTATCAACACTAGTACAGAAAAGCTATTCTGTGGCGCACCATTTTTCTATTCTGTGGCGCATGGGTGGTGCGCCACAGAATAGTCGCCACTAAATAAGCTATTCTGTGGCGCACCACCCGGTGCGCCACAGAATAGTGGCTATTCTGTGGCGCACCCCACTCACCATGCGCCACAGAATAGGGTGCGCCACAGAATAGTTCTGGGTGCGCCACAGAATTACTGTGCCGTATTGTACCCGTATATTACCAGAATACAAATACCAGTAACCAGAATACATGTATATTTCATATTTACACAGATATATACAAACACATTACTAATATATGTCTCATCACAAGTTGATACAAAAGTGCCGAAGTTTTACACAAGTGTTGAGATATATACAAAAGTTAATCGATCGTTGCACACGTTACAAATGAAGTGTTCACCGCCTACACTAGGATCGAATAGATTACATCTCGGCGTTGACGGTGAGCAAAAGCGGGAGCACGACGATCTCATGTAGCGAGCGGTGCGAGCGGCGCCGGGAATGGTTTGCCGTCTTTCTTCGTCATCCACGCCCTGTTGTCCTTCTGCAACTTTAGGCGTTCTTCGATTTCTCTCTGATGCAACCCTGTAGATGGAGATAGATATAAGTGGATAAAATAGAGTATGTATGTGTGCATGTGTAAGGTTTTCTTTTATAATACATCCTATCTACCTCGTCGGGAGCAATGGAAGGTCCCCCCTGTTGTGATAACATTTCCGACGATGACTTCCGATAACTTGGTCTTGATGCATTGGAAATCTTTTCTAAGATCCATATCGGACTTGCGTCTGTCATATTCGACCCATGTTTGTAAAGCAGATGGCAAACCACATTGCGCTCCATCTCGGATAATCATGTTAATATGACGGAGGGCGTAGAAGGCATCCATCTCGCTGCCCGACTGCTCCTTGAGGCAAGAGAACTCGGTGATATGCTTGAACCGGCGCAACTTATTATCAATTAATTGTGGTTGCGCGGTGCTTTCGAAGACGCCTCCCTTTTGGTGGTAGCCGTGAAGAGCTTGATTGAGGACAGCAATTATGTTGGCATACCTTTTCGTAGTACTACTACCTGAGTCAAAATAAGTGGCATGGTAATGGCTCGGGTGTAGGATGATGAGGACGCAGTACTTGTCCCTGCTCAACACAATTTAAATGAGATGATGATCAGAAACATGCATGCATTGAACTCGGAAAGGCACAAGATACGGCGGCGAGCGGATGTGTACTTACTCGGGAAAGAAAGGCACAAGAAGGCAATTCTTTTGCTGGTTTTGCAACATGAACCTCTCGAGGTACTCAACTGCGCTGGTCCGTGTCACAGATCCTTGCACCAGCTGGCTGTCACGCATGTAGTAGGGATCCGCTACCGCGACATGCGAGAGATTATCTCTGTGGATAGTCATGGCCTCATTGAGCGCGTATAGGCGGACCAAGTTATAGTTGAGCCGCTGCTGGTTAAATAGATTGAACACGTCCTCGTATGCTACTAAGAACAGATCCGCGGGGTGTTCACCGACGACCACCAACCCGCCTTCTTCCTTTGGCACTTGGACAGTGAACGCCGGGTAATTTGGATCCCTGTCTTTTAGAAGAAAGCCCTCTAGCATAGAGATAGAATCGCTCAAAGAGATCATTGATGGAGTTGCGAGGTGGGTCATCTCCGGAGGCACTATCGGTTTTCCAGCTTCATGAACCATGTGCGCCGATTTGTCCGGAGGGGGTGGTATGGTGTCTTCACGACCCTGGATAATCATAGGAGTTGGCTGGCTCGCAGAGGCGCCCTTTGATCCCTTTGGCATCTTAGGTGGCTGGCTCGCAGAGGCGCCCTTTGGCATCTTCTTGAGGGGCCTCCTGGGCTTATTGCTCCATGGCTGCCCACGAAGACCCTCTGCAACCGATTTTGCAATCGTGCCAGGGGAGAAAACGCCGGTAGCCGGTTTGTCTTGAGCTGCAACGCCGGCTGCTGGAGGTGTCTCTTGAGATAAACCCTGGAAGTCCAGGCGCTGCGTGACTGCATTGAGACGAGCAGGTTGATCGGCGTGGGCACGGAAGGGTGGTTCGAGATCCACAGGACGCATGAATCCGTCGGCGTCTTCGGCGCCAGTGTTGAGGAAGCCATCGACGTCGATATCATCATCGTCGTCGTCGTCGTTGCCACCAATACGTTGAGGTGCAGAGGCGTTGCCTACCAACAGTTGCTTCTGGCGGTTGGTGGTGGTGGCGACGGCTGCAGGCTTCTTCGGGGGACGGATCGGAGCGTCCCGCCGGAACTTTGAGGTGGCGCCGGTGTTGCGTCTTGGGCCCTCATCAATAATACCCCCCCCCCAAGACGAATCTGGGTCTTCGGCCATAGCGAGACCCATTCGGGGCACTTTCCAAGGACCACGTGTTCATCGGCTCCTTGAGGTTGAACGGGGGGGTCCATGTTGTGATACACTTTCGGCACCGTGACTACCTTGACCTTCATAAAACCCTTGTCCACTGGAGCGTGGTGCATTAGTTCGCTGCCTGTTTTTAGGATAAGGCCCGTAGCAACTTCCTTCAACTCGTCGCCTACCCTATGCAGGAGCATGCAAGGCGTTTCCTATAATGAAATTAAGCAACATATGCATTTGTGTGATTAATACAGTCATCGATCGAAGCAGACATAGTTATACAGAAGGACATAGTTATACAGAAGACGACGCAGACTAATTAATTAGTAACCTTGGTGACGACGTCCAGCTCGGCTTCCGTCGAGACACGGGCGCCGGTGCCAGCGGCGGTGGCCGGAGTTTTCTTCTCGCGTCCCGGTGCGGTAGGCAGCGCCGGTGTGACCAAAGGGGCCATGGGCGGCGGGGTCACGATGATGTCGCTCGGCGACCGGTTCATGGTGGAGTTGCTGCCGGAGAAGCTGGGCACGTGTATCGGCCCCTGTTGACCTCCCGCCATCCAGGCAGCGAACCCCTCCACTATCTGCGGGGGCATGATCTGGTGGATGCCTTCTCGGACTAGCTTTTGCACCTCCTGCTTGTCCACGGTGTTCTTCTTCAGCTCCTCCAGCTCCGCCTTCAGCCGCTCAACCTCGGCTCTATCCTCGTTCTTGGACGTCCTCTTCCTCTTTTTCTTCTCGCCGGCGCCGTCCGAGCTGTAGTACTCCGTGAACTTCACGCTCGTACCATAGCCTGACACACGGCCAGCTGATGTCGGCGGCGCCAACTTGTCCCTTCCCTTTGCAACGTTCATCGCCCGGTTGAAAGTAGTGTCCCACACTTCCCTCTCACCCTGGGACGACGACTGGCCGGCCTCAGCCTCAGCCTTCAACTCGTCCTCCTGCACACAAAGGTGAACACACTTAGAAATTTGAGATCAACGCAATGGACTTTGAGATATCTGTGGTATTTAAATTCACTTACCAGATTTTGCTGGAATTGCTTCACATCGTCGTGATCGGTAACGAACTCCCCAGTTTCCCAGTTGAGATAGTAGCGGGACCGGACAAAGTTCCTGGTCTGCTCGTCTGTGAATTTATCCCATGGGTTGTCCAGCCCACGTTTTCTTATTTCTGCGTCCTCCTTGTCCCAAGTGGGTTGTTTGGATTTGTAACCGCCGCTTCCCAAACGGTGGTTACCTAAGTTCCTCTTCCGCATTTCCTTCCCCCACTCGGTCCATATTGTACACTCCTCAGAATTTAAAAAGTCCTTAAATACCTCGAACTCTTCTAAGGTGATGTGAGGCTCGCCTGTACTAATCTCCTCCCAGCTCTTCTTCTTATGAATCTTCGCCTTCACCCGGCATTTCCAGCTGCTCAAGGCGGTGCTCATCTTCGTGGTGGCGTAATTATCCACATTTTTGGGTTTAGGGTTCGGGAAGGTGTATCGTCGGTGAACCCTCCTGAGCAGGTGTTCGAGCAAAGCCGCATTCTCTTCGCTTCTAATGTCAGACGTGTTGATCGACACGCCTTCTCGGAGGATGCACCCTAGTTGCATGCTGTACCCTCGTGCAACGTGCTTAGGCTCCAACGGCATGCCACTTGGACTGACCTCCGTGATCACGTCCGTGACATTGTCCACCGACTGCACTTTACGCGGTTTAGTCCTTGCCCTCCGCTTCTTCTTCTTCTTAGCGGCCGGGTTGCTGTCGCCGGGTTCCGTGTGGTCGCCGCCATCGGTGCGGTCATCGCCAGTGGTCGTGTGGTCGCCACCATCTCCTGAGGTGTCATCCTCACCACCTTCTTCGTGGTACTCGGGGTCGGGATCCCGGACCTCCCGTTGATGCTCCTCAGCCTCGTCGCCACTAGTGACCGCGGCTTCGTCCCTCATATCGTCGGGCCAAAAGTCCATGTTCTGTACTCTTGCTTGCTCTTCGATGCTCATGCGCTTAGAAGCGTCGCCCGACATGTTTGAACTGCATTAAAAAGAGGCAAAACGTTAGTATGACAAATATAAGAGAAAAAAAATCACCTAACTAAGTACTAAGATACCCCGGCCCATGCATTAGTCGCAATACCCCATATGTCCTATTTTTAGCAAAGTCATGCCAAATTTCACGAAAAAATTCGGCATGACCTTTGCTAAAAAAGGGACATATGGAGTACCCGAAATTGCCGGAACGGAAGTTAATCGACGTTCCGGCAATCTCAAGGGCCTCTCGGGGGTACCTGCAAGCATTTCACAAATAATATCCACATCTGTGCACGGCATCTCCGGCCGGCATCTCCACGACACGATGGTCGGAGCACAACAACCACGACACGATGGTCGTGGACACATATCCTCATGCACATACATCACCACATCCACATCCACATCGAGGGAGAGAGGAACTACCTCGGGTAGGGAAGGGAGGCTCGGGTCCGAGATCGGCGTGGTGGAGGTGCTCCTCGTGGCGCTGCAATAAATTAACAAAACCATGATTTAGCATCTACCACACACACTTAGCAATTTTTTTAGTGGCAGTAGCAAAAATAGTGGCAGTAGCAAAAATCACTTCTAGTACACCATAGCAATTAACATAGTGGCAGTAGCAATTTTTTTACAAGAAAAGCAACTAGAGCAAGCAACTAGAGCATTAGCAACTATGCAGCAAGCAACTAGAGCAAGCAAGCAACATAGTGGCAGTAGCAAGCAACAAAAAAAGTACCAATAGCACTAGCACTAACCTAGCACTAGCACTAACAGCAAGCAACTATGCACTAACCTAGCACTAGCAACTATGCACTAACCTAGCACTAACAGCAAGCAACTATACACATGAGACTAAAAATGCAAGCACACACAAGCATGCTCAACAACTAGAACACTAAAAATGCAAGCACACACAAGCATGCTCAACAACTAGAACACTAAAAATGCAGTAGATGTTTTGCAAGCACCTAGAACCTAGAACACTAAAACATCTACTGCATTTTTCCATATAACAACATATATCAAGCACCTAGCACTAACCTAAACATCTACTGCATGCACTAACATTTTCATCTGACCAAGAACACCATGCTCTCAGTGAGAACAGATTTTTGCTTCAGACCATGAGCAGCATGGCTATAAAAAAAGATCGTTAACAATTTTTCCCCAAATGAACATGGGCATGTTCGAGCAACCACATGAACAATTGCTGCTTCTCTAGTAGTCCTGCTATGCACATGCATGTTCGAGCAACCATGAACGGGCGCCGGCCGGTGTCCAAGTTATGCATTCCTCATTCCCCTCCGACGGCCACAAAGCACCCACTCTTGAGAAAGTTGAGGCCCGTTGCCCTGTAATCTCAAGAGAACTGCGAAGGCCAAAGAAATTCCTCAATCGATCAAATTTGGTCATTTGGGAGTTAAATGTACCTGCCAACTGTTTGCAGGAATGTGCATTATTCGATGATTTATATGTACATGGATTATAATAGCTCTGTGGATGCTTTGAGGAACTGGCAATCTACTGGGATGTTGATCTCTCGTTCTACACAAGTCAGTAGTATCATGTCAAATTATACTTACAAGTTACAGCATGAACTAGCTATGCAACAACAACAACAAAATATGGCAGACTAAGCTAAACCTAGTCAAGTCATCACGTTAGGTTCTCCAAACTACGCAATAATTTGACGGAGTTCTGCATATTCCAGGGAGAAGAGGAAGAACTGATCCGAAAATCACCTCAATCCACATCCCTATACATGAACCATCTTGCATCCCCGTCCCCATTCATCTACCTAACAGTCAAGTAAAAAATGCACTTCACATTTCATTTACCACCACATGAACACAAACTTGTGTCGAACACGTTGAGTGCAGGCTCGGGCGGGGAGGGAGGAGGGAGAGAGGGGGGAAGCATACCTCGGGGAGGGAGAGGGAGGGGAGGTCGAGGACGGCCGTGACTCGGGCGGAGCGCAGGGGAGGTCGCCGGGCGCGCCGCGGGCGACGACGGAAGAGGGAGCGGCGTGGGCGACGACGGCGCAGGGGAGGTCGCCGGGCACGGTGTGTGCGCGGCTCGGATAGGGGCGGCCGGGGCAGGGGACGCACGGCGGCGCAGGGATTGGCGCGGCGCCGCAGGGATGGACGCGGTGGCGCGAGCTTGTGGCGGCGTCGGGCGCAGGGAAGGTCGCCGGCGTCGGGCGCGGGAGTTCGGACACAGCGAAATTTTGGGGAAATTGGGGAAGGAAGAGGCAGCGCGGGGAGGGCCCACATGTAAGTGGAGGCAAAGGAAATTCTGTGGCGCATCCTGTTTGGCATGCGCCACAGAATACGCGTATTCTGTGGCGCATGCACCCTGGTGCGCCACAGAATAAGCTTATTCTGTGGCGCATGGGCATGGCTGCGCCACAGAATAAGCTTATTCTGTGGCGCATGGGAATGGCTGCGCCACAGAATAAAGCCCAAAGTGACTGAACCTTGCGTGGGTGTGGGGCCCGCGCCTATTCTGTGGCGCATGGGCATAGCTGCGCCACAGAATAAGCGCACCAATAAGTAATGCGCCACAGAATAACCTTATTCTGTGGCGCATCTTTATAGGTGCGCCACAGAAGCTTATTCTGTGGCGCACGGCTATAAGGTGCGCCACAGAATAAGCTTCCATAGAATTGGCTTTTCCTACTAGTGCAAAGTACATAACATATTCATTGAAAACAACACTCCTGCTCATAAAAGCCTTTTTAGTTTCGGGATTCCACAACTTGTATCCTTTTACACCCAAACCATAACCAATAAACACACAATTAATAGCTCTCGGCTCTAACTTTCCATTATCAACATGAGCATAAGCAGTGCAGCCGAAAACTTTAAGTTGTGAATAATCAGCAGGAGTACCTGACCATACCTCGATGGGAGTTTTCTTGTCGAGGGGAATAGATGGTGACCTGTTTATCAAGTAGCAGGCGGTGGCAGCCGACTCAGCCCAAAAACGCTTACTCATGCGAGCGTTGGAGATCATGCAGCGAGCCTTGGAGATGATGGTCCTGTTCATCCGCTCCGCTACACCATTCTGCTGAGGCGTGTACGGGATGGTGAGGTGCCTGACAATGCCTTCTTTCCTGCAATAATCATTAAAGGCATTCGAACAAAATTCACCACCATTGTCAGTACGAAGCAATTTCACCTTCCTTTCTGTTTGCCTTTCTATCATAGCTTTCCACTCTTTAAAAGCAGCAAACGTATCATCCTTATTTTTCATGAAATAAGGCCAAACTCTTCTAGAGTAATCATCAATAATGGTAAGCATATAACGAGCACCACCATAAGAGGGCTTACGAAACGGCCCCCAAACATCAGCATGTACATAATCAAGTGTACCTTTGGTGGTGTGGACGGAAGCATTAAACTTAACTCTTGTGTGCTTACCGAAAATGCAGTGTTCACAGAACTGCATCTTACCCAAGCTGCAGCCTTGCAGCAAGTCTCTCTTGATCAATTCTGCCATACCAAGTTCACTCATATGTCCAAGACGCTTATGTCAAAGGTTAGTTTTACTAGCGTCATCATGAGAAACAGCAGCAACAGTACCAGATAACGTGCTACCTCTAAGAACATATAACTTAGCAGAATTCATATCACCAACCATAACAATGAGAGAACCTTTTGATACCTTTAGGAGTTTATTTCCTCATTTGTACTTGTACCCGTCACAGTCAAGGGTACTGAGCGAGATCAAATTTCTTGCCATGGTTGGTATGTGTTTCACTCCCGTCAACGTGCGTGTCATACCGTCATGTGTCTTGACCTGAACGGAACCAACGCCAACAATGTTGCATTGTTGGTCGTTCCCCACACGCACGAAATCACCAGTCTGCACTAACTCATAAGAACTGAACCAATCTTTGTTACAGCAAATATGAAAAGAACATGCAGTATCTAGAATCCATTCATCCTGACGAGAAACACATACAGCTAAAACAGCTAGGCATTCGCCATGAGAACTACCATCAACAACAGAAGCCTCACCGGTATCATTATCTTCATTATTTTTGGTTGGTAAGTACCTTTTCTTTTCTCCTTGTTCTGCAACTTCCAACAGTCATCAATGACATGATTAGATTTCTTACAATATCTGCAGAACTTGTCTCGTCCTTTGGACTTTGAGCAACCTCTGTCACCCTTGCTCTTATCTCTGTTGTTGTTGTGGTGGTGGTTATCTCACTGCTCAGGCCTTTCTCGGACCTGCAAAGCATCGCCCTTGGAGGACGACGTCTCCTCTTTCTGTACCATACCTTTCATCTTTTCCCTGGCAAGCAGGGCCTCATATACTTCCGCGGTGGTTAGTTCATCACGGCTTAACAGTATGGTATCACGAAAATTGGCAAAGGAATTTGGCAGCGAACATAGAAGTAAAAGTGCTAGATCTTCATCATCGTACTTTACCTCCATCGACACTAGGTCAGAAACGATCTCCTTAAAGATCGATAAGTGATTCATTACCGAACCACCTTCTTGCAACTTGTGCGTGAACAACTTCATCTTCACATGCATCTTGCTGGTGAGATCTTTGGACATGCAGATCGACTCCAGCTTAGCCCACAGTGCCGCTGCGGTTTTCTCCTGGAGTACTTCTTGCAGAATATCATTAGATAGATGAAGTTGAATAAGCGATAAAGCCTTACGGTCTTTCCGCTTATCATCGGTGGTCCATGTCGCCTCATCCTTGTCGCCGAATTTCTCCAGCGCCTCGTCAAGATCATTGGACTGTGCGAGGATCGCACGCATCTTGACCTGCCACAGCGAAAATCTCGTCTTGTAGTCCAGCGCCGGTAGATCGAACTTCATCGATGCCATCCAAAACCCTAATCTGAAAACATATCTGAAACAGAGCTCTGATACCACTTGTTATAAACGATAGCAAATAAACGACGAAGAGCGGAACGATCAAACCAAAGGGGACACGAGATTTTAACGTGGAAAACCTCTCCAAACAAAGGAGAGGAAAAAACCACGGGCGCCAGCCAGCAATACTTCACTATAATCGGGTGAGGTTACAAACGCCGTGGGTTTACAATGTATGGCTTACCCCAACCGGCGGCTTACAAGATGTATATATGGTGGCATAAAACCCTAGGTCGGCTGTAGTCCGACCCGGAAACGATCTGTACCGTACCGCGGGGGCTGCCCCCCCCCCCCCCCCGCACCCCCCTCCGTGCATACCGGATGGGCCTACGGACGTTATGGGCCAATTTCTGACTCCGGGGCGCTCCGCTCTCCTTCGTCACAAGTTGGCCTTCATCAGTATAGAATTTGGATCATCATAAAACAACAGCAAGGAGAACGAAGATCCCCGAACTCTATATCTTTTCAAGCACACATCCACATGTAATTCATTGTTCAAACGTGCCATCAAAAGTTAGACAACAATGTCGAACAAGTTGCCCAACATAAAAAACGAGGCCGTGCACCTCTCAAAACTAATCACCACCAATTACTATAAACCATATGACAGTGAACGGAACGAATGAATAATACACAGCTCCTAGGCAACGTCTTGAAGAAGGCCGGGTTCGGCGGACGTAGATGATGACGAGTCGAACGTAGTATTCTAGTTGCAAATCATATACATATACTGAAACACGCGGATGCAAACCAGCATGAGTCGAACGTGTTGTTATAAGATCCCGCACACTGTCTTGATAAGTTGATGCATGTGGCATATACCAATTAATCTTGTAGCAGCTCTGATGCATGGGCATGGAGATTAAGGCCTAATAAACACAGATTTAATGGGAGAGGCATATAGAGAGGTGTCAACATTGGTTGATATCAGAAATCTTGTGTTTTCACCGTGTGCTTTATTTGAAAGAGTGGCGTCGTCCCTATACAGCACAAGAACGAGAGCCTGTCATTTTCACCAAAAAAGAAATGCAGGGAGAAGATGGATACGAGATATGCTATTCTCTATCACATCAGTATGTCCCCGTCGGCCGTAACTAGCCGTACGTCGACAAAACGAGTCAAAGAGTACCATACCATCGGTGCGTACGTCGTCAGGACTCGGGAGCAGTGGCCTAGTTTGAGCTTCAAGATCGATGAAGCTAATCGTTTCTAATCTTGCATGATTGGTACCTGTTCATGACATAGTTAAGATTGGTGAACATCCCATGCACGTCGTCAGCCTGGCTTGGACCGTCCAAAGAATTCTGGATCCTGGTTAGTGGGTAGTAGCAATTTTCTCTCCGGAAATGGCCGTGTACATCACATGCATCATGCAACAATGCGGAATGTAGAAACAAAATAATAAGATATGAAATCATTGTTGGTCGATCACAAGGATGATTAATTTAATCGGAAAGAAACATTTCTCACCACGAGAGAAGGCTGAAACCTCCGTCCAAAAAACTCTGAGAAGGCTGACGCCTATCCTATCGCCACCTTTAAAGGAAAAATCAAGAGAGAAAAGAAGGCAGTGGCCAATCAACCAGGCTGCCAGGCATGCGCTTTCCCCATCCAACTGAACCGTGCATACTGCCTGGCCATTGCGAATCCTTTGCGAGCTCGTCACAGGGCACTTTTCCAGCTTTCTTTCTCGCTCGGCATGGCCCTCCTGCTGCAGCAGCCTGCAGCGGCGGCAGCAAATGTGCCGAACAGAACAGTGGCTGTCAACGGATTCTCCCTTGGATTTTAACTGTCCACTGTTGTTTTCACCCTCAATCTCGTTTGCTCTCGATCGATCGACGACGGCGACTGCTTCTGAGTTTTGGTGTTGCACTGCATGCGGCATTTAATCGGCATGGAGGGGGATTGGTGGGATGGATAGAGGATGTGCTCCAGTATGGAGAAGCTAGGCAAGTCTGAACCCTCAAGGTTTTCTTGGGATACAGTCTGAACTGTGGCCATGAACGTGTTATGCGTTCTTGGGCAAGGAGGAGGTTTGAGTGGCTCGGCTTGATCCGGGCCCTCTACTGCATTGTTCGGACCTCTCGCTGGGTTTACACTGTACATCACTAACTAACTGGGCAATGTGGACAACAGTCAACAGTGAAACAAACGAAAGCAATTAAGCTCGATATAGGCCATGACGCTTTCTTTTGATTGAACAAAATGATAATCCTATCTCTTGAGTATTCTAGAGAAATATGAAAGAACACAAAGACACATAATCGGAATGTCTTTTTTTTCCAAACCGGGGCAAAATATTTGCTTTTACATTGGTAAAAAAGAAAAGAGCTGACCTCTTTATAAGGAAAGCTGGTCGAAAACCGATACAATACCATAACGCGACATGCCGATTAAATGTCGCAACCCTGCTTGAGCTGCACGCCCTAACCCTAAATACTTGGCGCAACCCTACGGCTGCATAATATGCGCGTAGAATATTTGTTTAGCGTACCTCGTTCCCCAACCGAAGGAGGGGATAATGCTACGTAAGAAGAGATGAATTCCTTGCATACAAATCATACATTTGAGTTGGTGAAGTTGCCCAAGATACAGTAAAGGGATGAAAAGACAACTTTCCTTGATGGTGAGCTCAAGGAAGAAAATTTACATGGATCTACGTGAGGGATTTCTTGTTAAAGACAAACAAAACTATATGTGCAAGCTGAAGACAGTTCTTTATGGCTTGAAGCACGCACCAAGACAATGGTAAAAGTGTTTGAATCTGTCATGGGGGAGCAGTGCTACAAGAGGTGTATTTCAAACCATTATGTATTTACTTAGGTCCATCAAAGTGCATTGTCAACATGAGAATTGAGAGACAGAAATCCAACAAGTTGTACATGTCTCAAAGGAAGTATATTGAGAAACTATTTCGTAAGTTCAAGATGGACAAGGTAAGTGAACTGGGCTGTCCACTAACAACCATGCCAACTCCGCCGCCATGACCGACGACCCGAAGTCTCCCCAGCCGCGCGAGAAGTCATGGAGGGGAAGTCGCCATGCGCCGATCTCACGGCAAAGCGTTGCCAAGCTAGCAGCCTCTGCGCTCTCTGGCTGCATCGCTACCCGAGCAGCTACCACAGTCGTTGTCGCCTCTGGAGAAATCCGGAGCCCCCCCCCCCCCCCGCCGACGTTCGTGCTTCGCAGAGTTCGTCGCCCAATCCAAAGCAATACGGGCAAACCAGCGCAATAGAGGGCCGGTCGCCGCCGCCGCCGGTCGCCATATGCTTTCCCGGGCGACATCGCACCGGGGCGGTGAGGGGAGCGGGCGAAGATGGTGGGGGCGACAACGACTGTGCTAGGGTTTGCCCGAGCCGCCCACCTGGAGAGCAAAACAGGCCTCTCCTTTCTAAGTTTTTTCTACTGGACATTTGTAACATTATTTCCATGTGATGAAACCATTTTCTTGATATGTACTCTGTGTCCCTAAAATGACCTACACGAGCCGTGCAACCTTCTGTTTCATAGAAAGCACGAGAGGAGCATACGGAATGGGCTGGCGTTTCTCACGGGCAAGGTTGCCGGATGCCCCTTCCTGGCTAGTCAAGGTTGGCGACTGATCAGATAAAAAGGCTCCTTCCATGACTGGATTAGCATTACCATTTTGAGAAAAAGAGGAAGATGAGATGCACAATTGGGTCTTCATTGCTCCAAGTCACACATAAGAGAACAGATTGGGATTGGACAGGTCGGGATCAAACCAGTCTGGCGCCTTAAGGGCTAGACTCTACTTTGGGATATCTTTCATGCAGCCCACAAACTCTGAAGTTTCATCGTGTGCACAATACAGGTAAGAAGTGCACTTCAGTGTGTCTGATAGTTTGGAGCAGCGGCTCTTTTCGTGGGTGTCGCGTTTGGTCGCTTGTGCGACAGACCGGTCGGCCAGTTCAGTGCGTGACCTCGGGGTTGGCGTGTGCGCGTTTTTCAGGTTTTAACCGGAGAGGCGACTCCGGAGTCCGTATGTTGTAGGGCGACTACTCGGGTTGCATGGGCGACTGAGTTGTCGGCTCGTTGGGTGTGCGACCTCAGGGCTGGCGTGTGTGTTGCTGATGTACCGGTTTTCATCCGGTTTTTCATAATCAATGGAACAGGCAAAACTTTTGCCCACGTTTAAAAAAAGTGTGTTTGATAGTTCAGGATAATGGTAAATTTTTTTGCCAATCTTTCATGCTAACTCGAAGATTAAACTGAAACAATCCGAGTCAAGCTATCTAATGTTTGCATTGGCACAGAAAATTTGCTGTATAATAGACTCTGTGACGCCTGAATACCGCCAATGTCATGCCTGGTCAAGGATATCCTATAAGTGACAATCTCTGAAGATTTAGATTCAGGCCCCTCAAAGCCTACAGAGACAATCAATACGTGTATATCATGTAGGAAAGCGATTGAAATGCAGGTGAAACACACCTAATAAAGAAATAATCACATGGTATCGCTGGCACTAAGTTTGTGATGCACAGCCGTAGCCTTTATTGGCAAGCGTGGTTGCATTGTTCAGGAATAGTTTGGGATCGATGAAAAACTGAGACACTTTCCAAGTGTAAACGGAGACAGCTGCATGACAAAGGCAGGAATGCAGAACAACTGTTCTTGGAGCACCATCTTAGCTTGGTGGTGCAAACGTGTGATGATCTAACAGCGCAGGCCCTCAGCGCTGCAATCCCACTACTAATGGCTTCAGAAATTATGACGATAGTCAGCAGAACAAAACACTGTGTCCTTGGCGCCGTAGCACACTGCAGCTATGACATGTGTGCCGCCTTTGCAACATGATCATTGACCAACCCTAACCCCACTCATGACATATGTGTCTCTACCTAGTCTCTACATGCCTATATTTTCACATTCATTACAAATATAAGCATGTTATTT
Source organism: Poa pratensis (assembly GCA_947311845.1). Classification (NCBI taxonomy): domain Eukaryota; kingdom Viridiplantae; phylum Streptophyta; class Magnoliopsida; order Poales; family Poaceae; genus Poa; species Poa pratensis. Next base: position 16,490,576 of record CAMZMU010000122.1, read on the forward strand.
TCGTTAGACGGCGATGAACTTTGAGACAGCAACCAGATTTATTAATGATATATTTGTAAGATAAGGTGGAGTCATCACTTGACAAGTACGATGGAGACTGAACTTGCACTGAAATACCGGCAATCTATGGCAATTTCCAAAGTTCCATTTACTCTCTTACCTAAAGAAAGAAAGATTATTTTAAAAAAGAAAAAGGAAGGCTAGCGGAGAAGGGGGTGTGGTTCACGGGTTGAGCAACAAATATATGTGAGTTAACAAGCCCCCATCAAATCAGTCAAGTGCTAGCCCCAGGGCATGGCCTCTCACAAGTTCCTCTCAACTTTCTCCTCCTAGCCAACACCTGCCATTTGCAGTGGACATCAGCACCTACCACTGTCCAGTGACTACATAGATGATCTCCCTGTAAAATGATGGTCAGGGGGACACGAGCGTCACCTCACCACTACACATATCCTGCTAAGTTTCCCCTCATCGTCTTTACAGAGGGGAAGGCACATGGGAAAGTGAGAATTATTGGGGAATCAAGCCTGATGATGAATCTTTCTTACCATTGGGCCTCTGACCATCCCCTGTTTTGATTGATGGATTCCTCACCAAACAGCAAAGGTTCCAGCATTGGTACATGGGGTTTGGTCGCGGTGACAGAGATAGGGAGAAAGATCTCCTTAGAAAATAACAGCCATCTTATCGGAAAAGTTTGTGGAGGATGATGGGATCTTCGTCGCGTCTTGGCAGGTCGGACGATGTCGAAAGCTGAGGAGTGACTTGCCTTGCCCTAGCAATTATTTGACCGGTTGACCCAGCTCAAGAATGCTTCACGAGATCCTAGTAGGCTGTGCATTGCATGCAGCATGCACAGGTTTGAGAAGAGCTACGTCCCACCCACATGCACTTGGGAAACCTATGGTCCTTCTTTAAACTAGCGAGAGATAATATACTCCAAGATATAATAGTTTAGGGGATTAAGCAAGCCTACAAAAGTTTGGAGGAATTTTCCTAAAGTGTATTTTATAGAAGACAAAAGTGCAGTAAGTCAAAGTGGCAGCCAGAGGAGACGTGCACCCTCGTGAAACAAATGATGTTACTAATGTCAAAAATATATTTGAAAAAGGTTAAAAACCGTGCACTGTGTGCAGATGCACATAAGACACGCATACACATTCACAACGATTTTATCGGTTCATCCTCGAGCATGTGCTCCCAAGAGCCAAATGGCCGCCCTAGAAGGGCATCCGTTTTTTCAGCCAGAAATTAAATAAGAGATGATCTCCATGTGTTTCTCACAAGCGTAGCAGCCCTAGGAAAATTCTACAATGAAGGAAAGAAGGAATTACTTTTTATGGTAAAACGAACACAACGAACTACCTTTTTCAGTAACCTAGAAAAACTTGATACTTCCTCAAAAACAAAAATATAACTTGATGTATAAAAAATTACTGGGCCAACTATTGCAATCCAGGCCACCTCTTCCAATTCCACTCCTACCGCGTCAAACGTGTCTGGTAGCCAGCCCACAACTTGCATTTTTTTGCTGATCCATTTAGTAAATTTACTGCAATAGTTTTAGGTAAATTAAAAATAGAAATTTTTCTCACACGCCGCACTGTTACATTTTAAATGTCAATCTAGTTGAATTATTTCTGAAAAAAAATGAATATGAGAGAAACATACACATTTTAGCAAGATTCCCGCATGAGAGAGATCTGTATATGGGCTGGTGGATTCTATATTTCTATTTGCCATTGCTAGCGGGCCTGCCTCGTATTTTTCAAAGGATTAAGTATAGTTTTCATACCAAATGTCACCATATGGACAACATTCACTCTGAACTTGAAAATCATATAATTTCAACCCTCCAATGTACAATACCGGATAAATAACCCCTACTAGTGGTTTTCAGTAAACTTGGGCTGTTTTAGACAAAATGAGACGGTTTTGATGGCGTTGACTATGAACGCAGATGTGGCGCCGTCCGCTGACGTGACCTCAAAACAGAAGAAAAAATTGGACTCCAGCCCCAACGCACCGTGGACTCCCGTCCCCAATTACGACGACCGCGACAACCACCGCCGGAGTCGGGGAAGACGACCTTGTCGTGGATGGAATCGAGAGCCCCGGCTCGCCTGACTTGGGGAGTAGAGGGATCAGGACCAGGCAGTCCCGGCGGTGGTCTTTGATTCGTCAGGGGCGTCTAGGAATGGCGGCGCGTCGCGGCGAGCACAAGGACGACTTTTGAGGCCGTTGCTTCTGAGGTCGCGCGTCGGCGACTGGTTTCATGAGCAAAGGCAGCGTGAACGGCGGGAACACGAGCCACCCGCACGCGGAGGACGAGACACGGCAATGACCGCGCGGCGGCGGCGCTCCTAGCGACCCGCACTGCCGTACACCTAGGACGCGACGCTGCGGCGACCGCGCGGCGGCGCTCCTGGCCACCAGCACGCTGAGGGAGCGGCGATGAGCTCCTCATTGTCGTCGCCTCCAGTGCTGCTGGGCAACAGCAGCGTCTGCGGCTCCGTCGAGGGGGAGCCAGTCGGTGGCTCGCAGGCGTCCAGAGTGGGGGTGACGTCCGGAAGCGTGGCCGGTGGCAGCGCTAGTGCGCGGGCATCGTCCCGTCGGCCGTCGCCCCGGGCACGATCTTCTCCATGAGCCTGCGCTTGGGCGTGCACGCAGGGCCTTGGACTCTCCGGCCAGTTTCCACAGGCTCCCGTACCGCAGCTATGTCCCTTTTCTTGCCCGCGGTGAGCAGCCCGTACTCTGACCTCCGATTCCGCAGGCAATCCGAACAGAATCGCTAATAGATTTGAGCACTGCGCTTGCTTGCTTGATTGATTAGCTCAATAGATCGGTGGATTCAGTATTAATAGGGGAGCCATCGGGAAATTTGCATCTGTCCGCCGGGCGATGTCGTCGCCGTCTTGCCAGGCGACCTCCGGCACGACACCCATGGCCGGATAGAGCTGACACCATGGTGGACTTTCGCAGCTGGCGCGGGCGGACAGCAGCTAAGCCACGACGGACGCCGCGTCGGGCGGCCAACGCGCGGACGGCGCATCTGGCGAGCACGGCGTGCTGCAGTCGCGGACGTACAGCAAGCTTTTGACGCTAACACGGCCGGCGAGACTAGGTTGGCCGGCCGGCGGCGGGATCATGCGAAGAATGGGCGGCGGCTACGGTCTATTTTTTTTCCTGTTTTTTTTTAGATAAAGTTGGCAGGTGTTCTGCCTATTCATTAAAGAGGGGAAGTAAAAGTTCAGTGTACAAGCTATTGAGGCACTAGCCAGCAAAGGAAACAACTTTAGAAAAGTAGACTCTAAGCACATGCGCTTAGCAGTCCGGAACTAAATTGACTTCTCATCATCGCCTGACCCATCGTCAGGTAGCGCTTGCATCATCGGGGAGACATGGCTCGGTAAGTGAGTGCCGAGGAGTAGCAAGTCATCGCGCAGGAGGTCAACCAGTTGCAGCTCCGAGAGGGTGGTATGCTGGAAAATGCGGCGACACCTTTCCTTCCAGATGTGCCAGACGCCATAGATTGCCACCATTAGCTCGTCCTTCGTCAGCTTGTTCGACATGTGCTCCCACCATTCAGCAGGAGAGTGGAATTGCAGTCTCTGAACCTGCAGGGCAGCCGTGCCTGTCCATTGTGCAAGCCGCACCCAAACCGAGCGAGCATACGGGTATTGGAGCGCTAAATGAGATGCAAATTCTTCCTCCTGATCGCATAACACACAAAGGTCTGAGTGCTCAATTCCTCTCTTTGCAAGATTATCATCTGTGAGAATGCGCTGCTTAAGCCATAACCAAAGGAAGAGCTTGCATTTGGGTGGCACCTTGGACTTCCATAGTTTTTTGAAGTTAATAGAAGAGAAGGTCCCGGTAAACTGCAGCTTGTAAGCCGACGCAGCGCTGTACTCGCCAGAGGTGGAGAACTTCCAGTGAATTTGATCATCGGCATCGTTGAGATGGATACCTTGCAGCTTGATCCAAATATCAGTGAATTCCCGCATTTGCTCTTCCGTACTAATTCTGTGCAACCCTTGCATCCACCTATCCGCTGTAACACCTTGCTCCACTGAAAGCTTTTTGTGCCGAGATAGGCTGAAGATGCTTGGGGCCATCTCAGCAGGAGCAGTGTCATCAAGCCACCGAGACGTCCAGAATTTTGCTTGGTTTCCTCGGCCCAATGTAATTTTGGTGCAAGCATCGAACAGGGAAGAGTCCATATGGTCACAAGGCACAGGAGTTCCATTCCAGGGCCTCTGTGAGTCCCTCCACTCGTACCACTTCCATCTTAACCGCAATGCCCAGCTGAACTTCTCCAGATCGAGGACACCAAGACCCCCACATGATTTGGGGCTGCAAACCGTGCGCCAGTTGACCAGGCAAATTCCACGCGTGGATTTGGATTTCCTGAGAAAGTCCCTCCTTATAGTCAACGCCAGCAAAACCGCCTCATTTTACTCAAAACCACCCAAATTCACCGAATACCACTAGCAGGGGGTTATTTATCCGGTATTGTGTATTTGGGGTTGAAATTATATGGTTTTCAAGTTCAGGATGAATGATATTTGAGGGTGAAAACTATACTTAATCCTTTTTCAAACACGTATGGGCTATAGGCTTTCGTTGCTGCGGTTTATCAGCCCATGTATCTTAGACTTACTTTATTTATTCCCTCTAGCAGATTTTGCGCTGCATAAAGTGACATCGTGCTCGTTCACTTCTACCGCAAATAGGCAGGATCGTGTTCCATCACACAAAGCTCAATTTTGTGCGAAACTTCATAGTCCAAACGGTAGGCATCGAGCATAAAAGTGACATCGAGCATTACACTCTTTAGAATCTCTCTCTTTTTCTCCAAAGAAGGAACTCCCGGTGCTATAGATTGAATCTTGCTTGCCAATTTCGCACGAAGCGTCACACACACATGCATATCCCTAAATTAACTCTAAACTAATTAATTGAATACGCTATATCAGCATACATACGCGGATCATTCTTATGATTAATCGAAGAAGTGACCGTACGTACGCCTCATTTTAACCACTTCAGAACGTTTCTTTCCTCTAGGAGCTAGTTAAAGGATTTTCTAGAGCACAGTTGTCGAGAATTTACCTTTCGATACGATGTTGTATATATAGTTATACACTCCCCATGTTCAAAATTACTAGTTGAATTCTAGCTTGCTCTTACATCATAGTCCATCGGTACTAAAATAAAAGGCGCGTTAAAATTTGTTGTATTTTATGCACGGTCTTGACCACCAATATAAATTATACTCCCTCCGTTTCAAAATTGATGACTTCCATTTGTCTACATACGATTGAATAGATACATTTGTATGTAGACAAATGGAAGTCATCTAATTTAGAACGGAGGGAGTATAAACCTAGAATGTGTAAATGGTATTTTTACAAAATTATATTATGTCTGGTCTTGGAGGGGTTAATGGCACCAGTGGTCACACAACTCGTCGTCGATGTGCACTTAAGTCACACTTCTCCAGAACGTGATTATTTGGTCACACAACTCGACAAGTGCGTGCACGCAGGTCACTGACCCCACTTGTCAGTCCGTTTTGGACGGTAAATTTTCAGAAAACCCCCTGAAGTAATATTAATTTTACAAAATGGTCCTCCTAATTTTACAAAATGGTCCTTCTAATTTTATAAAATGGTCCTCCTAATTTTACAAAATGGTCCTCCAGGGGAACCATTTTGTAAAATTAATATTACTCTGGGGGTTTTCTGAAAATTTATCGTCCAAAACGGACTGACAAGTGGGGTCAGTGACCTGCGTGCACGCCTTTGTCGAGTTGTGTGACCAAATAATCACGTTCTGGAGAAGTGTGACTTAAGTGCACATTGGCGTCGAGTTGTGTGACCGCGGGTGCCATTAACTCGTCTTGGAGTGCCTGCTGGCGGTGCGTGTGGCATCGGATGGAGAGGGAAGTTGGGCGCGCCAACACCGATAGCAGGGCTGCACTATCTTTGTAACTCTCATATAGTAGGATACTAGTTTTTGTGAGAGACTATCGTCTTTCAAATTGAGAGTGAAAGTTTTGTTGGAATTGTGAGTATCTTTGAAACCGAAAAGACAGAATCGTAAATAAGAAGCGAAACAGGTCAACTGAGGGCACATCATGGAGACGTGGTGGTTATAAATTTTTGAAGATCGATGCTCGAGGAGCTGGGCTTATATCTACAAGTAAAAACGTTCATAGCAATTTTTCTGTTCACCCTAAAAGACTGGCGTTTTTCATCCAAAAATAAAAATAAGAGATTCTTTTTAACAAAACAAGCAATATTATCTGTTTTTATTTAAATAAGTACGAGAGAATCGACGGGTTAATTAGTGGAAACAGACCTAATATTAATACAGACACACTCGCCGACCGTCATGAAACATGACATGGATACCCTGTCCCGTGTAACTCTTATATTGTTCGATACTTCTTTTTGTGACACGGTACAATTTTTTCTTCACAATTTTGCACTCAAAGTTTTGTTAGAATTGTGACTATCTTGGAAACCGAGTACAGATAATAGTAAAGAGAAGCAGATCAGGTCAACGAAGGGCGCGGCATGCATTGTGGATATAAGTTTGTAAGATCGATGCTCGATGAGCTGGGCTTATATTTACTAAGTGCATTGATCCCGGCCGGCAGTAAAAGAGAAGCTAGGCCGCACCATATGGATGTACACCACGCGATGGAAGAAACACAAGAAGAAGCAGATGAGGGCCATTGCTCCCTCCCCAAGAAGCTTCTTCCTTGTGCTCTATGCGCTCTGCTCGCCTTGCCTCTCTTCCTGTACTCCTCTGCATCTTCCTTCTCATATACCAATCTTGTTTCTGCATTTCAAGCTAGTAGCGAAAACACACACCCTCCACTGGCAGTGGCAGCTCCTCGAGGTAAGTTTCTTTCTAGCTAGGCGCACATACGCTGCATGGTACTGTATTGCTTGTTTTGCTAGTAATATGTAATTGAGCTCCATTTAATTTGTTCCGTTTGTGATTCTTCCGGCCAGCCTGGCTTCAATGCAACTACAGCGACGGGAAGTGGGTGTGGGATGACAGCGTCGCCGGCGGGCGGTACGACAGCGAGAAGTGCGACATGAGGGACGGGCAGAAGTGCGTTGTTAACGGCAAGCCGGACAAGGGCTACCTGCACTGGCGCTGGCAGCCGGCAGGCTGCAACCTGTCGGGATAATTGATGATAACCCCCCAGGTACCATTATGTTTGCTCACATGCCCCTTTTATGTGTCACTGACATGTGGGGTTTAAGTGGCTTGGGGGGGTTATCATCAAATGCCCCCAACCTGTCGGCGCTCAACCCGGCGGAGTTCCTCCGTGCGGTCCGGGGCAAGCACCTGGCTTTCGTCGGCGACTCCACGGCGTGCAACCAGGGGGAGGCCCTCGTCTGCCTCCTCTCCACCTTCTCGCGTCCGGAGACGGTGCACCGGAACGAGGAGCGCCTCGGGCGCAAGTTCTGGCGGTGGGTCTTCCCGGCGCCACACAACGTCAACATCTCCACGTACTGGTCTCCGTTTCTGGTGCGCTCCGAGGGACGTTCGGAGGACTACGCCATGCAGCAGGAAACGGTGATCCTGGACGCTCTCACCGAGCCGTGGGCCGCGGACCTGGACGCCATTGACGTGATGGTGATCTCGGTCGGGCATTGGTTCCTCCGCCCGGCCGTCTACTACGACGACGGCGTGATGGCCGGCGTGTGGGCCCGTCCGGACGTGAACGAGACGAACATCGACGGCGCGTACTTCGGCGTGTACCGCACGGTGACGCGGAGGGTGCTGGAGTACGTGAACGCCATGTCGACCAGGGATAAGCTCGTGGTGGTGTCGACGATCGCGCCGGCGCACTTCGACGCCAGGTACGGAGGGAACCACCGCGACACGTGCTCGCGCCCGAAGCCGTACAAGGATGGGGAAGCGGAGGTGGGAGGAGTGGAGGCCGAGCTGAGGAAGATCGTGCTGGAGGAGACGGCGGCGGCGTCGGCCCGGAGGCGGAGGTGGGGGCTAAGGTTCGAGGTGCTGGACGTGACGAGGCTGGCGTCCATGCGTCCCGACGGGCACCCAGGGACATATTTCTTCAAGCACGCGTACGCCGGGCGAGAAGTGCCGGAGACGGCACCCAACGACTGCCTCCATTGGTGTGCACCGGGGCCGGTCGACACATTCAACGATATACTGATGGAGATGGTAAATGCCATGGGAAGCCATTGAGAGTGCGTACGTTATTGGTCAAAACCCGGGCTCCTATCTTACCTTTGAAGCACCTCCTAGATATAAGACTACTCATAGTGAGAATTCATGATAATAGTCTATGTTACTATTTCATAGTAACATATATATGGTATCATTTTATCCTCTCAGCTACAACCACTTGTAGAATAACTATTCTACAATCCTTTCTGAACTTCGCCTGTTACATAAGTGAATTTCGTCCCGTCACGTAAGTGAACTTCACAAAAATTTCGCAAATGAACTTCTTGGATGACCACAATTTTTCTGAACTTCGCTCGTCAGATAAGTGAACTTCAAAAAAAAAATCGCAATTGAAATTCGTGGCTGAGCATGATTTTTTGAACTTCACTCTCACATTAGTGAACTACACAGAATTTTCGCAAATAAACTTCTCGGCTTACCATCATTTTTCCTGAACTTCGCTTGTCACGTAAGTAAACTTCAGAAATTTTCGCAAATAAACTCATTTGAAGTTAACTTCACCAGAAAAGGAACTGAACTCCACGCATATAAGAAGCAAAATTCATGTGGCGAAAAAGTGAACTTTTGCAGTTAACCAAAGTGAACTTTTCATGACTATTTTTTCGTGTGGCGATATAAACTTCACGCATATAAGTTTGCTTTTAACCAAAGTGAATCGATACAAACTGAACTTTCACTAAAAAATCTTGTTGCAAAATTTCTCCAAAGGGCCGCTCCTCGCACCTGTCGATGTTGAACTTCCACATCAGTTTTCACCAGTAGCATGCTCGAGAAGCACTACTGTGGGGTTCCGAGCAACACAAATTGTGGTCCACGTCTCTGGACTGTGAGGTTCGGAGCTACACTGCTGGGAGTTTCAGAGCTAAGTGGACACAGACGGTGACCATGCGGCTCGGCGGCTCTGTGCGACGGGGAATCACGACCATGTCAACGCCGGGAAGAGGAGGACTATATGCGCCGGCGAGTGGAGGAGCACCAAGGCACGCACCTTTGGTCGTCCCCATTGCGGAGCTGCGATGGTGCTCGGAGGAGAGGATGTTCTCACACGCCATGGAGGCCGGAGATCCGCGTGAGATGCAGGAGGCCGGTGGGGGCGGCGGCGGGCCTGGTGGAGGTTGGAGCAGCTGCGCGCGGTGGAGGAGGCCGACTGGCGGCGTCGGCCGGAGACGAGCAGGGTGGCCGCCGAGAGGAGATGGGAAGGCACGCGCCGGGGAGGACGAGGGCTCGCGCCAGGGAGGAGTTGGGGCCGCGCGCCTGAGAAGAGCAGGGCGCGCGCCAGGGAGGAGGGCGGCGCCGGGCGGGAGGTGGGGGCCCCGGTGGCGTGAGGTGGAGGTAGGGCCGCCGACGGCGCGACGTGGAGGTGGGCACCCTCCCGGCGGCGGGAGGTGGAGTTTGGTTCGAGGAGGTAGGTAGGGAACTGGGGGTTCGGTTCGTGGTGGGATCGTGGTGGGCTGGGGGTTTTCTTGGGCTGGGTAGTTGGATTTTTTCGGCGGTTCGGTTCGTAGGTTTTGATGGGCTAGGAAGGAGGGTTGTAGAATAACTATTCTACAAACTTTAAATAGGGGTTGTAGAATAGTCCCACCCATCATTTTATACTATATTTATTAGGTTATATACTCATTTTATCTCGAAATTTGATATGTTACAGTATCTATCTATGATACCACTATCATCTCTGTTCACCCCGGGCATAAAAGACCGAAACCGAAGACCGAACCCGAAAAAACCGGGACCGAAACTGAAATACCGGTACTTCGGTCTTCGGTCATGCGAATGAACTAACCGAAACAATTACGGGCTGTTCGGTCGTCGCTGCTCGCAGACCGATTTGACCGGAATGACCGAATTGATCTCTCCCACGAGCAAATCAGAGAGCATACATCTCAGATTCCCAGACCTAGCGTGAGGAAATCACTCCATTCCTAGTTCTTTTCGTGACCTAGGAGAGCAGGGACGGGCGCCCACGCCGCGCCGCCGCCAAATCTCAACTCCACCTCGCCTCGCCCCATCGCCGATCCACCGTCGCCTCCACTCCACCTCGCCAGTCGTCGCTGCCATCCTCAGCTCCTCACGGTCAACCTCGCCTCGCCCCATCGTCGCCTCGGCCGGCGGCCGCATCTGAGCTTCTCCGACCCAGGCCGCTGCCGTGCCGCCATATCTTCGACTGGGCTGCCGGTGCATCTCGACTCGGGACGCCGGCTTCAGCAGCTTGTCCGCCCGTGCCCACGGCTTCAACCAGCTGCAGTTGCGCATCTCCGACTCCGGCCGCCGGCTTCAGCAGCTTGTCCGCCGCCACATCTTTGACCAGGTACACATCTTGGCCTGCAGGAGTACACGCAGTTTCAGTTCCACTTCCAAGTACGCATCTTGGCATGCAGGATTACCGAAGTGTGTTAAACTGTTAATTATGCACAAAAGTTGTTGATACAGCTCGACCAGATGCAGCTAATATTTCCTACACTCCGATGCATAAGTAGAACTGAATGATCCATGTACCACCCTTCCACCGTATGGTTTTGTTCTTCCATTTGTGTGCTTCCAGTTTATTATATACTTGTGATGTGTACTTGTGCTGCCAATTGTGATGCATAAGGAAATGGTCGTGGAAGAAAAGATTGAAAGTAAAGCATTCTTGAACCTAGACGTATGCACTAGGTGGAACTCAACTTACACAATGTTGAGGGCTGCTATCATCTATGCTAAGGTGTTCACAAAGTATTGTGATGATGATGCATTGTATGCATTGGACTTGGCTGAAGAGAAAGGAGGGTTTGGGTATCCAGATGACCATGATTGGGAAAACGCCATGAAAATGGCTGATTTCCTTCGTCATTTTTATGATCTTACTGTCCATGTGTCTTCCTCACTCCATGTCACTTCCAACAACTTTCTGTTTGAGATTGGTGAGGTCCACATCTTGATTAAGAGTTGGATGGCTAGTACATATCCTTTGCAAGTTGCAATGGGAAAGCGAATGAAAGAAAAGTTTGACAAGTATTGGGGTTCTTGGCATGAGAAGGAGAAGGAGGATGACACAAGGGTGATTACAAATGAAAGAGGGAAAGGGAAGAAGGATGAGAAGGAAAAGGAAAATATCAACTTGCTCATATTTGTGGCTGCAGTTCTTGATCTGAGGTACAAGCTGTCTGATTATACAAAGATTTCTACAGAGGAAATATATGGTCTTGAGATGGGAGAGAAAGTCTGGGCTGCTATTAACAAATGTGTTCATGAGCTGTTTGAAGAATATAGGATGCAATCTGTGTCACCTGCCGCAGCGACACCATCCACTAATCAAGCACTAACAGAAGGCGGAGGGAGTATGATGAAGCAACTAATTGCTAACAGATTGAGGCAGCAAAGTACTAGTGCAAATGGCAGTAGTAAATCTGAGCTTGATAAATACCTTGCTGAAGATTGTGAAGATCCTGAGACAAAACTTGACATCCTAGCATGGTAGAGTGTGAATGCATCAAGGTTTCCAACCTTGGCAAAGATGACTCGTGATATCTTGGCTATTCCGATCTCAGCCGTGGCTTCGGAGTTTCCTTTAGCACAAGTGGACGTATACTTGACGATTTCAGGACATCTCTCACTCCATTCATGGTACAAGCTTTAGTTTGTATACAAGACTGTCTCAGACGGTCCACTGATCCCGTTGACATCAAGGAGAACTTGGAGGAATTAGAAGTGCTAGAAAAAGGTAATTTCCTATTTGCTCTTCTACATGTTTGCTGCTACAACCATCCATATTATTCTTATATATGCTTCATATGCAGAGTTGCTTGAAGAACTTGATGAACAAAGGAAAGGGAAGCGCAAGGCTGCTGCTGCATCATCCCCGGCCACGGCCAAGTAAAGCAAGCACACCAATGCATGAAGAAATGTGCACTGTCCAGCACCTTTCTATGACATATATGCACTTGTGCTTCTGGTCAATGTGTTGTGAGTTGAGACTACGTAATATTCAGACTTAATAGTGGCTATCTTTTGTGACATGTTACTTTGTAACGTATGGATATTTGCTTTAGATTATCAACTATTATTTGTGCTGGATTGTGCTGCCACCGTGAGGTGTTGTGTTGTGCTGCATTTTTTTGTGCTGCCTTTTTTTGTGCTGCCATTTCTTATCTGGTCTATATAGTCATGACCGAAGACCGGACCGAAAAGACCGAAGATAATATGGGTAGCATTTCTGGATGACCAAAATTCTCAATGACCGAAAAGACCAGACCGAGCAAACCGAACAGACCGAACGCCCGGGTGAATCTCTGTAATAATTAATTGGAGTGAGACATCAGCTGCATGCATGTAGTGCATGATACTATCTATGATACTCACTGTCGGAGCCAATGGGTGTGCGCGTGTGCCGGGTGTGCCCTGCCACACCGAGAAATTGTGTTTTTTTTTGGAGTAGTTCATCTGTCAGGTAACAGGTAACAGGCAGTAAAAAAATCAAAATCCTTGTAAAAAGAAAAAGAAAGTCCACTCGGGCCCGTACGCTCGCTGCTCGCTGCCTTCCTCTCGCATCGCATCCGGTCTGTGCGCTCCCTGCCTCGCGCCCTCGCCATCGATTGCTCTTTTCGGCCAAGTGCCCTCGCTCCTAAATTTGTCGTCCCTTCCACTCGGCTGCCGGCGGCGGGAACAAATCCATGGCGTAGCGGAGTCAATCAGGCGATCCCGTGCGCCGGTGTTGAGATCCCGCTACATCAAGCACCTGCGCGAGCGCAGAGCAGCACCGGGCGCCGCCGACCCGCCGCGCCGAGACGTTGACTGCTGCGCCACTAATTTACATTGTTCTTTTCCGTACAATTTGTGGATTTATGTGTTGTCAATCTTTTTTTTTAGTGTGGCACACCCTATGGTATTTTCCTAGCTCCGCCACTGATGATACTATGGCTAGTCTAAGAAAAAATTACTCCGTACTAGCTAAGTACAACCATAGTTTCGATACATTGTTTTGCACGTCCGTACATGGTGTAGTTTCCATATTGTAATACGATCAGCCCTGATGTGGCACATGATGCCACGTGCTTGGTGAACTCCATTGACCATCGACAAGAGTACGGATTAGCGTGCAAGCTCGGCACGTTTGGTGGATCGATCGACTGAACTCTTTAGGCCCCTTTACTAACTATATTAAGGCAGGCAGCTTTCTCGCGTTGAGAGCGCTCCGGGTACTGTTCGGGGGTTGCCACGGAGAGGGCCACCGACGCGGGTACGGCAACATCTTGGGGCCTCCACGGACGGGGCGACGACGCGGGTAGGTCAGCAGCTCGAGCCACCAAAGATGGGGACGGGGGAGGACAGAGAGTGGGGATGGGAGAGGCGAAGAGACGCCTCGCCGCCGGCGAGGAAGGCGAGAGGGCAGGAAGCGGCGGAACGGGACGGGAGAGGCTAGGGTTTCGGTCGGTTTGGTGGCCTTATATACAAAGGGTGGACTGCGGGTTGAATCTATTCTTTTACAGGGGTTAAAATGCAAACAATCGTGGAGATTTGACCGGTTCACCCGCACGAATCTCCAACAGAAAATGGGTGGTAAAGATAGTCCGGGGGCCAACCTACTAGTGGGAAATCCATATTGGGCATAGTAGAAGCATTATCAAGTTTATCACTGCAGGTTTTCTCTAGCTACTTCTAACTCACGCACTAGGTCATCGCTCCAAGCCGTGGAGTCGCCGACGAAAGCCAGGTGCTTGCCCCGGAGGGCACGGAGGAACTCCGCCGGGTTGAGCGCCGGGAGGTTGCAGCCTGCCGGCTGCCAGCGCCAGTGCAGGTAGCCCTTGTCCGGCTTGCCGTTAACAACGCACTTCTGCCCGTCCCTCATGTCGCACTTCTCGCTGTCGTACCGCCCGCCGGCGACGCTGTCATCCCACACCCACTTCCCGTCGCTGTAGTTGCAATGAAGCCAAGCTGGCCCGGCGAGAATCACAAACGGAACAAATGGAGGTTAATTGGATACTGATTAGTACTAGCAAAACAAGCAATATAGTACCACGTGTATGTGTGCGTAGAAAGAAACTTACCTCGAGGAGCTGCGAGTGGAGGGTATGTGTTTTCGCTTTCAGCTTGAAATGCAGAAACAAGATTTGTATATGAGAAGGAAGATGGAGAGGAGTACAAGAGGATGCAGACGAGAGGCAAGGCGACCACCGTGACCACAGCGCACAGAGCACAAGGGAGAAGCTTCTTGTTCTTCGGGAGGGAGAGGGACCAATGGCCCTGATCTACTTCTTCTTGCGCTCCTCCCATTTTCTCGTGTAGATCGATCAATATGGTGAAGCCTAGCTTCTTGCTACCAATCGGGATGTACGTAGTAATTATGTAGGGTTGCAAGCAGGCATGCATCCCGTCAACTCCCTCATAACATGACGAGATTAGTTCAAAAAAAGCTAATTCTGAGAAGGGATATTATAACTAACCTAGCTTATTTTGACTATGGAGCGTGGCGGAACCCTACAATTAAGCCCTTGCTCATCGAGAATCTTCCCAACCTTACCCTGTGTTGACCTGATCATCTTCTCTTTTATTATTCTTTGTTTTAGCTGCTAATTGTTTTCACACATTCTTGCTGCTAACTGTTTACATGAAGATAAATCATATTTATAGATGAAACCATTTTAGTTCAACTGGACGACACGTGACGGTTCTAGATGATTTCAGCTTCACACATCGATTTAGAATTCAATACTCCGAACAATGGCTCTTGTGTCGTCCTCCCCAGGGGGACCCAGGGCTAATAGGGTTCTCCACGGGCTGTCACCCCTCTCCAACTCTCCTCCCCTCGCCACTGCACGAGGAGGGCACCCGGCAAGTCCGTGTGGCCTAGCTATGTAGGTGACCGGAGGACCACTCTGCTTCTCATGCGGAGAATTTTGGGCAGGCCAAGGTAGCATCCACGAACGGAGAGGCAATGCGACCGTGCGACCGGTGGCATGCGGGGGTGTTGGTCGGTGTCTTCGGCCACACGGGCGACGGCGTGATAACAAGTATTGGTCGCAACGTCATGGCTACTCTTTCAGCTTGGCCGCCAGACCCCGAAGGTCAGATACCACCCTTCCCTCTAGCTCTCTCCTCCCTGTCAGTCTGCTGTCGCTCGATCCGGATATGAGAGAAATCCATGGTCGTATTGACCACAATGGTGGCGACGATCTTCGGGCGTTGTTTGTCTTGATGGAGGTGATGTTGAGGTCCCTTCTCCCCACCCCCTAACCCTCGTCTCAAGAGAAAGCCACAAATCATGGCGTCGTCTAGGGTTTGGTTGGATAGCCGATGAGTGGTTCCATGGAAGGTGGGGTTCTCTTTTGGCGTCACAGTTGAGGCGGTGGTGGCGGCGTAGAAAATTTGATCTTTGACTTGATTTTGTCTCTGATGTTGGTGTGTATGCGTCAGCGGGTCGGCGACCTTATAATGATCGTGAGGGGAAAGGGCTTGTTGTATCAGTGCACGTCGACATGCCGACACAACATGATCTTTGTCATCAAAGTGTGTCACACATATCCGCGATTCCTCGACGTGCTCCTCTCACCTCCTGCTTGTTACTTATCCCATGACTATTTATGCATTGTTCACGATTCAACCAGTCATGCGACGCTCTCTATCGACATGTATCACGGTTTGCGCCATCAAACGATATGTCTATGTCTGATTGCACCTATGGCCTAGGGGTGGAAAGAGGGTCTAGTATAAACAAGAGATGATCTCCATGTGATCTCACAAGTCGTAGCTACAATAAAAGGAATCAATGAACTACTTTTTGTGATAAAACAAACACAAATAACTACCTTTTTTTAATAAAAGACAAATACTTGTTGTTTCCAAAAAAAGAAAAAGAAAAAAAGTTTTTGCGATGTAAAAATACTATGTGTACTGGGCCAGCAATTGCAATCTACGCCACCTGCTGCCATTTCCACTCCTACCACGTCAAAGGTGACTGGTTGCCAGCATAGTTTAAAATATCGGACCGGAGATGGAACCGGCGAGGGCCTCTGTTCACGGTTCACTGGACTGCCGGTTCGTCCAGTTCACTCGCCGGTTTATTAAAGATGGAAAAGAGAGAAACATGAATAATCTGTAAGAAAAAGATATATATTTACTCAGTTCGTGTTCAAGTATGACACAAACATGGGGCATAGAAGATGGCCAGCAGAGTATGTCTGCCTCTTGGCGAAGGAAGAGGTCGCAGGTTTGAATCCTAAGCGAGGCAACTTGTTTTTGTCGAGCACGACGCCTACCTCCGGTTGGACCGGTGGCCTGTTGGGCCCTGTTTTCTCACCGGCGGTTAACAAACCGGTGGAGGCGCTGGTTCCGGTTGAACCAGCGGACCGGTCCGGTTTTTAAATCCTGAGCGAGGCAAGTTCTTTTTCTCGAGAACGAGGCCTACCTCCGGTCGGACCGGCGCCCTGTTGGTCCCGGTTTTCTCCGGGAACCGTTGGTTGGACCGCGGTTCCGGCCTGTTGGGCCCGGTTTTCTCACCGGCGGTTTCGGTGGTTTTTCCCGGTTCGCTGGCGCCGTAGGTCCAGTGCGCTTAACAAACCGGTGGAGGCGTTGGTTCAGGTTGAACCATCGGACATGTCCGGTTTTTAAATCTTGAGCGAGGCAAGTTCGAATCCTGAGCGGGGCAAGTTCTTTTTCTCCAGTACGAGGTCTACCTTCAGTCAGACCGGCGGCCTGTTGGGCCCGGTTTTCTCCGGGAACCGCCGGTTGGCCAGCGGTTCCGGCGGTTATCCCGGTTCACTGGCGCCACCGCTCCAGTGCACTTAACAAACCGGTGGAGGCGCTGGTTCCGGTTGAACCAGCGGACCGGTCCAGTTTTTATAACTATGGTTGCCAGCCCACAACAGCACAACTAGCTTTTGCCGCTGATTCGCTTCAGTCGTGTTTCGTTTCTGCATCGTTTTTGGCCATTTTTATATCACTTGCATTTTGCATTTGTGGCTCCCATGGCATGATCCTGCAAAAACGAGATGAAACCACGTTTTGTATCTCATTTAGTTGCCCACAAAGTGTTAGTCAGACCCATTTCATTGGGAGCGTGTTTTTAAGCCCGTTGTTTGGATTTCATCTGTGTTTCTTGTAGTCTCACCTCTTATCTCCCGTTGATTTTACCTCACACCACTTCTACAGTAGGTGATGAGCAGGACGACGGTTGGACACGGTGGCGGTGCGCCGGTGGAGGTTTATGACAGAGTGGTTCATGGCGTCGAACAACGACGACGGAGGTTGAATGAGCATTGTACACTAGGTGCAGTCTAAAACACATACATAGCTCAGTACAAGATCTAGTCGCATATGTCGAAATAGAAAATTTACAACACGAAAACTATGCAAAACAGCGAGTTTAATCTGCTCGTAAAAGAAAATTTCAAACGATCAACCGGATCAACCGAATGCGATAGACTTGAGAAAATTCGTCAAAACACAGTGGTAAACATCGGTCCAAAATTGAAAGTCGACGAAACTCGAAACCAATCACGGGAATGGAAACTACTCGTCAACGCGCATATTTTTCATGTACACTGTATTTTTGAATCGAACAATATTTGTGTAAATTATGAACGCACTAAGTGGAGCAGTTTAAGGGAGGTGACCGGAATGAATTTACCTGCCAGCGGAGCCAGCCCACTTGCACCTACGTGGTTTTTTTTTCCGCTGTGGAAAAAGGTCAAATCAAGCATTCTTTTAAGGCTGGACCTGGATTTCAGACAAACAAACAGGCCCAAACTCGCAAGGAACAGTGCAAATGGGCCTTACAGGAAATCAAACACGCCCTTGGAAAGTGCGACAATCTCAAAATCTCTGTGTTGGAGTACACCAAATGTTAATATTTTATTTTAAGCAAAAATACACATGCTATTTTGTAAAAAGGACATACTTATGAAGCAATCGATCTATCTCTCCTTAAGATAACTTTAAGAAAATTCCTAATGTTTTTTCACTGTACATGTTTCGATGTCGACCGAGATGAATTATTTCTGGCAAAACGAATATGAGAGAAACATACAGTACGTTTTAGCAGTATATTCCCAAACGAAAGAGATCAGTATATGGGCTGGCGGATTCTGTTTGCCATTCCTAACCCGGCAGCCCAGCTACTTCTCAAACACGTATGGGCTAGCTATAGGCTTTCGTTTCTGGGGTGAATCAGCCCTTGTATCTTAGACTTTGCTTTATTTATTCTCTAAGTAAGTAGCTTGCGCGCTGCATAAAGTGCAGAAGGACATCCCGCTCGCTCGTTTCTAACGCAAACAGCCAGTATCGAGTTCCATCACACAAAGCTCAATTTTGTGCGAAACTTGCATTCTCCAAACGAGCAGTACACTCTTTAGAATCCCCCTCTTTTTCTCCAAAGAAGGAACTCCCCTGCGTGCCAATTTCGCACGAAGCGTCACATACATGCATCTCCCTACACCAAGTCTAACCCAATTTCTAAAAAACCGATGTAATAAAACAGTTGTGTGCATCCTCGTGATGCAGAGGCTGGGGCTTCACCCCATTACTAAAAAAAAAGTCTAACCCAATTGATTGAAAATGCTACATCACCACACATGGCTCATTCTTCTAACTAATTCCATCTGGTAGAAAAATTCAAGAAGGAACTAAACTTCACCTTATTTTGGTGAACTTACAGTGTTTCTCTGTTATGTGGAAAATAAATATACTCTAGAAATTTGCCTTGAATTCGATCTGATGTCCTATCATATACCCCTCCATTAAAACTAATTGAAATTCTACCTTTTCCTGAGCTAACATTCTCTATATTTGACCAAGTCTATAAGACATACTAGTTGAATTTGGCGTGCCGTCACGGCACGCCCTTGATGTTTTTTTTGTGCAGTATATTTTTTTTTAAAGCTAAAATGTTAGCTAAATTGGTATGTTGGAACATCTTTTTATTTTGTCATGAATAGGTAGCATTTTTTGTGTGCATATCGGATATATTGTATATAATATTCAAATATTCAGTGGATTGAAATGGTCAAACATGTTTGCATTTCGACATCAATATGTAAGTGAAATAAGGAAAATTCATTTGAATTTTATTTTACATTTGCGGAAAGTTCGTTCGTATGGTGTCGAAATATTAGCTAAAATGAAATGTTGAAATATTTTTGTAATTTGCTATGAGTATTTTTTTTGTTTTGTTTTTTTGAGCATTGCGTTATATTTTGTGGAACATCGGAATATTAAGCATTTGGAAATGTCTGAAAATGTCGGTATGTTGACTTAAATAGTTTTTTTTTTGTGAGCATGTTGGTACATCTAAAATTGAAATGGTTGGAAAATGTTTCTATTTTTTTTATCAGCAGCTAGTCGAAATGGTTGGAATTTTGCGCGTCGTCACGACGCGCCTTTGTTAGTTTTTAAATTTTGATTGGCAAGTTGTGGTTGTAATATTTCGTAAACAATGCTTTATTAAAGTACTGCAGATGTCCAAAGCATATTAAAGGAATGATTTAAAATTGAGAAGATTAAGTGACAAAATCGCTTAGATGGGGGAATTTTTTTCTTATTTTCTCTGCATATTCATATTAAAATGTGCATTATTGTAAATAAACAGCATTCGTTGAATTAATTTAATTCCATAAATTGAAATAGTGAAGTATCTTTGTAATTTGTCGTAAATATTGAAATATTTAAGTTAACTTCATAGTTTGAGGAAATGCATTGTAAGGAATTTTGTTAAATTCAATCCATAATTTGAGGAAACGGATTTTTATTTTATGCAAACATTTAATGGACGAAGCATGTTTTAATTTTACGTTCATAGTTAGAGAGATTTCAGCAAAATTACTAATTGTAGATTATTAAATAATTTGATAAGGTATAATAAGTTTTCATTTTGACTTGTAAATTTAATTGAATTGCATAATCAAATGGAATACATTATGTGGACATATATTAAAGTCTGTCCATAATTTGGAGGGAATTAATTTGGATTTTCCTCAAATATTTGCTGACTTGAAATCTTGAAATACGTTTGCATTATGCTATAAGTAGTGCAAATAATGGTTGGTACCTTTTTCTTTTCTTTTTGATTGCATAGTATAACCAAAGGGAATGTATCTTGCGAGTATTTATTAAATTTTAATTCATAATTAGATGAAGCGCACCTAGAATGTATACAAATATTAGGCAATTTGAATTGTTTAAGTTTGTTTGTATTTTGGCATTAGGAAGTATCAAATTTTTTTGTCGAACATGTTGATATATTTTGGGGTACATCAAATATCTTAGCAACTTGAAATGTTGGAATGTGCTTCTTTTTTTTCAAATAATAGGTAAGTTAAGTATGTAGGTAGTGGTACTGTATATTTATTTGGATTCGTGCTAACAAATGGGGAAAGTTTGTCTTTATTTCATCCAAATATTGACTATTTTGAATTGTGTAAATATGTTATGTGTTTTGTCATACATAATTAGTGTTGTTTTTTTCGGAGCATTTGTTATATAGTTTAGATAATATCGAAATATTTAGCAAATTGGAGTATTTAAATATGTGTCTATGTTGCCATGAATTATTAACTGTAATTAGAGAAAATGTGTTTGAGTTATGTCCAAATGCTGACCTTTTTTTTTATGCTACGGTAGCTTCGAATACTTGGCAAATTTGAATGTTTTATTATGTTTGTGGTAAATTGTTTATTATTTTAGCTGCGTTATATATATTGTAAGGAAAGGTAGTAGTTATATTTTGTATAATGTACTTAGCTGGAATTCAATTCGAAAGCAATCCATAATTAGAGGAAATGTATTTGCAATTCTTGGAAATACTTATCTAATCAATCATTTTTGTTAAGAATGTAACTACATAATTCGAGAGTTTTAAGTTATATACTTGCAAATATGTTAGCTAAATCTAAATGATCAATTATGGTTCCATTTTGCCATAAATTTCTTGTGTACCACCATAATTAGATGAAATATACCATGGTTGTGTCTAAATATTATATTCGTATTCCGTCATAATTGTGTAATTTTGATCGATGGTTAGAAGAAATATGTTGTGTTAGCATCTATTAAATTGAATTCATCTGTAGAGAAGATGAACTTGTGATTGTTTGTAAATGTGCATGTAATAAAGCATCATTTAAATTTAACTATATAATTTGAGAGAGGTAAGTGTATTTTGAGAAGTTATTAATTCCGATTTGCATAATTAGAGGGATTTTAGTTACATTATTTGTAAATATCAACTGTAATTCGAATCGGTATGATATGTTTGTGCTTTGTGTTAAATATTTAATCTAACTCAATAATCGAAGGAAATATATTTAGTTTTTTTTAAATGTATGTCGATTTGAAATGTTCCAATATGTTTGCATTTTGGTACCAAAAGTTGGTAGGTATTTTTTTGATCATTCTGAAATGTTGTTGATATTTCTGTGATGGATAGATATGAAGATATTGATTTTGTAACATTTGTCACTTCTCTGATTTTGTTTACATAAGATGGTCTATATTATTTGGAATTTCGAAGGTTTGAAATCATCTGGAAAAGGTTCCAAACTGTTTGGATTTTTTTAAAATTAATTTTTTTAGAAACTGGTCTGAATTAAGAATTTTAAAAGGAAACATTGAAATCTATATTTTTTGAAATAGCGCGAAGGTGGCAAATGAAGATTTATCTATGATTTGAAATGTGCAAGATTTGAAATATTCTGGAAAAGGTCACGAAGTATTTAGAATGACTACTTTGGTTTTTGCAAATATTTGAAAATTTGTTAGAATTTATTTGGACCTATATTTCAGGTGTTTTAAAAGTGCTGGGAAAAAAAATAACAGGATGAGGGGAAAAAAAACGGGCAATTTGAATTTGTAGACGTGGGGATTGTAAAAATGTTTAAGTTTGGAAATTATTGGAATTCGAAAAGGGTCTCGTTGTAAGAATGGTCGGATTTTAGAGGTTGCTCAAAATTGGAAATTGTTGTAATTTGGAAAAGGGAAAATATGTTTTAGAGGCGTTTAAATTTTAAAAATTGGCTAATTTGGAAATGTATTAAGATTTGAATTCTTTTTCGCATTTGTAGAACGATCAAGTTTAAAGGAATTGTAAAATTTGGAAGTGTTCAAATTTTGATGGTGTTTTGGATTCAAAAAAATATTTGTACTGCAGAAAGAATGTTCAGATTTATTTGAAATGAAGACAAAATCTTGCAAACGGTCTTGATTTTCTGTTAGATGTATAGTTTAGCTCAATAATTGGAGGAAATACATTATATGAGATTTTTGGGATATTTAATTTAAAACCAATCCATAATTAGGGGATATGATTTTGTATTATTTGCAATTATTCATATAATTAAGCATTTGTGGGAAATTTTGCCTTCATATATTCATAGGAAATCCAATTGGATCCTTTTTTATTATTTGAAATATTGGCCCTTTTTATGGATTTTGGAGACATGTTTGTATTTTGTCATAAATAGCAAGTATTTATTTCTTCTGATGGGTCGGATATGTTATTCATATTTTTTCTGAATTCTTCAACGTCTTACGAAGTGGACAAATTTCAAAGGCAGTTACGATTTTGGAATATTTAAATTTTAATTTCGATTACATGTCATTTTTTTTTTTGTGTGTGTGTGGTCGTTCCATATATTTTTTTACATTTTTCTGGTTGATATATGTAAAATTTTGGGTTTACGCTGTTTAGAATTTTTTTTACAATTGTTTGAATAAGCTGGTTTAAAAAAAAAAAAACCGACGCGTGGGGCCCACTGTGACGTCGTGATGACGTCACAGTGGCCAGACCTGGCCGCGGCGGCGCGCCGCCGCGATCTGGCACAGGCGCGTAGGCGCCCTGGATGCGCCCGGCCGCGGCCGACCCGAAGGAGGCGGCGCCGCCCCTTGTGGGTCGCCGGAGCAGCGCCGGCGGGCCGCGGACGCGGCGGAGGGCAGCGCGCACGGGCGCGACGAATCCGGCGCCTCGCGGCGTCCCGGCACGCGTCCGTCGGCGAGGTGGTGGAGGCGAGGACGGCGGAGCCACCTGTGGCCCTGGATTCGAGCGCGGAGCAGCGTGGCGGCGGCGCCATGCGTCGGCGGCCGGCGGCGGCACGGCGCCGCGCGTGAGAGAGGAGGGCGAAGGGGGGGTTTCATGGCAGTTTTACAAAAAAGAACCCAGAGTTTCACCTAATTGCAAACAGGTCCCTGGCGGCGGTTTTTCTGTGAAGGACGTGGAATTTTCGACCCCCCTGTGTATCTTTCTGCAAAAACGTCAGCGCGCTGTGAGTATGACATGCGGGCCCCACCGTGCACTGTTCAACACTGTAGTTTTCTACAGTGCGAACTGTAGCTGCTACAGTAACTTGGGCGCGGAGAGGCCGCCGTTTTGCCCAACTTTTATATACTCGATGATGTTCATATCTACAAAATTAAACTTATATACTCCCTCTGGTTCTGTTCAAAATGCTCACTTCCAAAAACATGCAATCCCCCCCCCCCCCTCCGTCACACGTGATTAAGCCTCAATTGAATTAATTAGGCCAGTGCAAGTGCGGAACAAACATAATTGGCACATGCTTGCGCCTCTTACCAGGCCTCGATCCTCCTCCTCCTAATGAGCATTTTAAACTGAACTTGAGGGAGTACTACGATAGATTTTATGTCACACCTAGCGAAACTACTTAGGTGATGTGTAAAACGATGTAAGTTCTACGGACTAAGAAACAAGACTAACTTAGGGCAACCCTAGAACTTCAACTTCAATTAATTTAGAATACGGAGAGTACTATGCTTTGTAGCTCGTCGAGCACATACGAGCCTTGTAGCATATCCGACACAAGTACATATGATTGTTTTTTTCTTAAGATGATTTCTGTTAGGAGCTTAACCAACCAACTATTTTTGTATCATGCCTTATAAGCTAACTCTACATGAGTATAAATATATGGCCAGCTTTGATGAGTCCCGCCATCATACCCCCCCCCCCCCCCCTCTCAATTTGACTTGGTATCATGGGCTGATTCTAATTTTGATGTCATGATCTCATTCAGTATCACGCTATTTGAACTCGTGTGCACCAACATCTCGGCTTCCTCGTCGTCGTCCTCCTCCTTCTCTACTGGCGTGTGCATGCTCACTCACCTCTCTCAGTGGTCTCGTTAACATCAAGCTCACCTTTAAGAAATATGTTCTCTAGCGTGCACAGGTACAACCCTATTTAGTATCCAGAACATGTTCTGCACTGGACTAAATTAGCACTGAAGGTACCAGTGAAGCAGCAAGACACATACCCAATGCAACTTATGTGCACGGGGGTGTTTTTCAATGTCGAGACACACGCCTTGAGACCGCTGTTTAGAGTGCCAGCAACAAATAAGTGTGTCTTGGAAAGTGCACCCGCGGGATGTTTGTGTCTTGGTGAATAGCTAATTGTCGCGCGATATGTTTAGTAACGTTTTGATATTGCACTTTGATAGATTAAATTCCGACACACATTTGATGCCATGAACAGACTAGAGAAATAAGTGGCTTTTACCACGTACGAATTTTGTGGTAGAAGGGACTTTTTCGTGGCTAAAACGGTTATACCACACAAGAGGATACCGTGGTAGAAACCGCGTGGCTAAACAATCTACCACGGCTCATAGGATTCGTGGTATATGGTTTGTGTATCAACCGCAGACAAGACTGACGTGGTAGATGAATAAAACGGACATGTGACAAGCTCTGTAAAATCGCTATCATCAGCCACGTGTACGAGCCATGGTAGATACCAATACCACCTAAGACTTCTTACCGTGAAGTTGGCCGGTCTGTTTACATTAGGTGGGCTGACCCATTTAACTAGGTCGGAAGCCAGTAGGTGGTGGCGGCCCGGGAGGCACGCGATCTAACTGTTTCCCTGTGGTATTTTGTTTGGAACAATATGATACAAAATCTAATCTATTCATACATACACCAATACAACTCCCAACGAACTAAATCTTATCTCTTACCAAACGTCACAAACCATCTAGTATAATCACTGAGATTAGTGCAAGTCCAAAGATATGAAAAGACAGTCATCATACGGCTATGAATATTAACCGGAAAATAACTATTCTTTATCGACAGAGAAACCATCACTCCACAAGAGAAGAAATAAAGGATCTATACTGAACTAAAATCCAATTGACAAATTTGGAAACTGGAATTTGTGCACTAGAAGCACTGAGACACCGCGGTGGGTTCCAAGGAGAGAACCTCTTCCAAGTATCTAGTGTCTCTCTCACTATATAGATGCTCAGCAAGCACTCCACCTCGATCCCTATTTAAACCTCTTCCCTTGGCGTGATGTTCCTGGTATTGCACTAGCCCCATACACAAGAACTGGACATAAACCCTCTGTCAAGGAGGGAATTAACCGGACCATGTCGACCAAGGAGATGGTGCCCCCCGCGGACGAAGAGATAACTGATATTATCGTCCAGAGGGTGCCGTACTGGAACCCGCCGGCGGTGAAGCCGCTGGACACGAGCGAGCTGGCCGAGTGGTCCATGTACCGCGCTCTCATCGGCGAGTTCACGGCCTCGCTCATCCTCGTCTACGTGAGCATCGCCACCGTCATCGGGTACAAGTTTCAATCCTCCGGCCCCGACGAGAGATGCACGGGCGTCGGGTACTTGGGCGTGGCCTGGTCCTTCGGCGCCACCGTCTCGGTCCTCGTCTACTCCACCAGCGGCGTCTCGGGCGGGCACATCAACCCGGCGGTGTCGTTCGCGCTGTTCGTGGCCGGCAAGGTGACGCTGGTCCGCGCCGTGCTGTACATGGCAGCGCAGTGCCTCGGCGCCATCTGTGGCGTGGGCTTCGTGAAGTTGATCATGAAGCACCCCTACGACAACTTTGGCGGCGGCGCCAACTCGGTGGCAGAGGGCTACTCGCTCGGGGCGGCCTTCGGCGCCGAGACCTTCGGCACCTTCGTCCTCGTCTACACCGTCTTCTCCGCCACCGACCCCAAGCGCACCGCGCGGGACGCTTTCGTCCCGGTACGTGCGCGCGTCGTCCATGATCCATCTCACACAAGCTTGCCGTAACAATGGCTGCCTCTGACCTCAACATTACATGATTCGATCTACTGATCTTGCAGCTGGTGGCGGCCCTGCCGATCGGTTTGGCGGTGTTCGTGGTGCACCTGGCGACCATACCGATCACCGGCACGGGCATCAACCCGGCGAGGAGCCTGGGCGCCGCCGTTCTTTACAACCAGCACAAAACCTGGAAGCAACACGTAGGATCCATGCCACTTGCCACACACCATTAATCAATCAAACGTTACGTATATTATGTTGTTCTAATGGTGATTAATTAAGATGATGATCCGGCCGTTCGTGTTTTGATTGGCAGTGGATCTTCTGGGTCGGGCCCTTCACCGGCGCGGCCTTGGCGGCGTTCTACCACAAGATCGTGTTGCGCGACGTGGCCGTAGTGAAGGAGGCGCTGCTCAGGAGGACGGGCTCCACCTCTTGAAGATCCAGGAGCGGACACCACGCGCATAAATACATAGTAGATGTCTCTATAGTTGCATGCATGTAGCGTCGTTCGTGAATAAATTAAAACTAAGTTTTCCCTTGTAATTTGCACGTGTTTATGTTTATGCATGGATGGCAATATATATATGAATTTCATACGTACGCCGCGTACCCATGCATGCATATACTGACCTATAGCATCGATCTCTTGCTTCCTTTTCTTGCCGTTCTTCTTGTCGACGATCGTGACTTTTGCTTTTCCTATCAAGGTTCTTTTCTTTCGGGGCCAACAAGATCGAGTAATCATAAAGAGTGGTCTCCCCAATTTGTTCCCCGTACGCATCGTCCATAAAGAACCCGACAAGCTGCTCCTAAATGATTCATAACCACCAGATCTGCCATTGTTTCGCCACGGATTATTCCTTAATAGTACACCATGCATTTTATTTTCGAAACACAGCTCTGCCTATATAGAGCTCAGCTCCTTGGCTCCTTGCCTTGCTCCTTTGAAAAGATTGTATGGAAATTCTTTGCCCCCAAATGCCGTTTTTTTTCTTGGCTCGTGGTGCAAACAGATTGTTGACTTCCGAACCGTCTCGCTCCAACCGACCTGCCAGCTCTGCAAATGCCTTCCTAGGACAGCCAAACATGTCCTGTTCAAATGTCGCTACACCAAATGTGTCTGGCCTACCATGGCATCCTGGACACCATCACCCATTGCAATGGCTCTGACATGAGTGCTTCAATACTGGATGACGACGGCATCTAAAACTCCTACCACGCATCCTAAGGGGCTCAAGACTGCCATCACCCTCATTGCCTGGGAAATCTTGAAAGGGCGAAACGCCAGAGTCTTCAACAACAAGTTCTCTACGCCTTTTGTGCTTGTCAAAATACTTAAGGATGAAGGGCGAGGCTGGATCGTTGCGGGTGCCTATCATCTAGTGCAAATCACAGCTGAATGTAGCAGGATTTATCTTTTTTATTTGGGCTTAGGCCCATCCCTATTTTCTCTTTCTATATCAATATAAAAGACAAAACTTTTGTTTTGTTTCAAAAAAAATTGATGAGTTGGGAGAGGGACAAAATGGAAAAGAGATTTGTCGTTTCTTACCTACAAGCTGACATTTTAGTTCGAGAGATAAGTCTCTTTCCTCTATATTGTACGACATGTCTTCCTTGTAATCATATGTTTTATAGTTTAATATTAAGTAGGGATAAAAACAGAACTGAGTGCTGCCACATTTGTCTTCATCTTTTTTTCGGAAGAAGAAATGAATAAATAAACACCGGAAAATAAATACGAAAAAACATATTGTCATATACATATAAAAACCAAATACGATGAGGACACGAAATACGGAAGTTGGTGATGGTTTTGCGACACAGCGATACCGCAACGACATTCTGGTGTCCCTAACCCAAGGTTGCATGGATACCTACTCAATTAATGGAGAAGGCTGAAGGTATTACTCCAGTAGGTAGTAGAATATGTTGGGTCAGGCCTCTTTCGTAAGATTGACAAGGATTGTCCGAAACACAGTCATGACAAACACACTAAAATGAATGTTTCGTATTTGCCAGAAACGGCACATATCTATGGTTGTTCCGTCGGGAAACATTGTTGCATTTCCATTTCTCTTCCGCTCAAATTTCCTATTTTCGTTTAAGTTTTGCACAATTTGTTTTTGTTTCTGTGGTTCCTCTCTTTTCATTGGAAACTGGCGAACTCACACTTCTGGGTTGGTCTAATGGTAACGAAGAAACACCTTATTAGCTTTTGATCTCTTACTATCAAGAACGACATGGAAATCCGGTTTTGGGACGATAAAGGGCTAGAGAATACCACTCTCCGGGAACAATACTTAGCTCTCTATAGTATTGTCTATCATAAGAGCGACAATCGATACAGTATGGAAACTTATCCACCAAATGTGACGTTCAGGAAATATTTAGTCAGACTCCGACTTCCAGCATCGAACGCCCTCGGTGGTCCTATTGATGCAGGGGATTTATGAATTCCGCTAGTATCAACATGAGAGTGGTAAATTTTCGGTGGATTCAATGTACAGAGCACCTGCTCATTTAGAAATTCTAGTCGATAATAATAAAAAATCTAGAAAATGAAGGTGTAGCTAAAAATAAAAAAACACGTGGTAGTAATCCTCATCGAGGATAACATTGCAAAGCGCGACTGGCATGAGTGGTTAAAGTTATGTTTTTATCATCATCACGAGAAAATCAAGTACCTATTCTTCCAATGGGTGACAATCGGCCCCTCAATCGTCTTAGATGTTTTTCAAGTTCTCAACATGCTAGAATACTTCTATTTCCGAGTAGAGATTTCTTACTCCCAGGATCCAGTGCTCTCTCTACTTAAAAAAATTAGAAATCTTATTTGTAAGTTTAAAAATCTGACATTTTTTTGCATGTTGTCAATCGTGCAAAATCTCGATTTAACATACTTTGTATTCAGATCTAAATATACAGAATTTATCATTTTTGTGTAGTCCAGAATATAAAGTATTTCAAATCAAGATTTTATACATTTGTGGGATACATGATTAGCAATATGCAAGATTTTTTCAGATTTTTTAGAACTTATTATAAAAAGTGTTTTCCTCTTTTTCCCTCTCTTGTTTATGCGGTTGTGCGCATATCCTATCTATTTAGAGATCGGGTGTGATCTCTTTTAAAAATCTTAATAGACGTTACGAACCATCTGGTCCAACATGTGTTAGAAGGGAAAACATAGTTTCTACGGTTTTGCTAATTTTCAGCTAGCTGAGATTTAAGTTAGTGCTCGGTCAAATTCTAAACTGTCATATCATTGTGATTTGTGCACTTATTAGTTACAAGTTGGGTTACAACTTCGAGTTGTAACTGGGGTTGCAACTGGATTGTTAAATTTTCTTTGTTATTTATGCTGGACATGACTTGCAGCATGATCTAACTGAATTTGATATCATCTGATTGAGAAGTAAGCTAATTCTCATGAGAATGAGTTTTAATTAATATGTCCCACTTATTCTTGAACGACGCACATGCATGCAACCATGCAGCTACAAGTACGCTCCATCCACGCGTATAATAATTTTTTTTTGCGGGTACACGCGATAATAATAGTAATAATTAACTATACTAGAGGAAGATTGCGGGTACATTCTAAAGCCGAGAAGTAAAACCAATCAACAAGTTTGATGATATATTCTCATTTACATGGACGGGTCATCTATGTATGCGGGTCTGCTCTCCTCGATATTCAAGCCCGTGCTCCTGAACGAGCTGAACAGCGCCTCCTTGATTACAGCAATGTCGCGCAGCACGATCTTGTGGTAGAACGCCGCCAAGGCCGCGCCGGTGAAGGGCCCTACCCAGAAGATCCACTGCAAATCAAAACACGCACGGGATCATCTTAACTAATCCATGTATGTACGTGTAGTGAATTAATAGTGCATGGCATGGATCTTACCTGTTGCTTCCAGGTCTCGTGCTGGTTGTAAAGCACGGCGGCGCCCAGGCTCCTCGCCGGGTTGATGCCCGTGCCGGTGATCGGTATGGTCGCCAGGTGCACCACGAACACCGCCAAACCGATCGGCAGCGCCGCCACCAGCTGCAAGAAGTAGAACAAACCATGTACAGGTCAGAGGCAGCCGTTGTTACGAGTTACGACAAGCTTGCTTGGGATCGATCATGAACAAATCATGTACGTACCGGGACGAAGGCGTCGCGCGCGGTGCGCTTGGGGTCGGTGGCGGAGAAGACCGTGTAGACGAGGACGAAGGTGCCGAAGATCTCGGCGCCAAGGGCCGCTCCGAGCGAGTAGCCCTCGGCCACCGAGTTGGCGCCGCCGCCGAGGGAGTTGTAGGGGTGCTTCATGATCCCTTTCACGATGCCCACGCCGCAGATGGCGCCGAGGCACTGCGCCACCACGTACAGCACGGCGCGCACCAGCGTTACCTTGCCGGCCACGAATAGCGCGAAAGACACCGCCGGGTTGATGTGCCCGCCCGAGACGCCGCTGGTGGAGTAGACGAGGACGGAGACGGTGGCACCAAAGGACCAGGCCACGCCCAGGTACCCGACGCCGGTGCACCTTTCGTCGGGGCCGGAGGACTGAAACTTGTACCCGATGACAGTGGCGATGCTCACGTAGACGAGGATGACCGAGGCCGTGAACTCGCCGATGAGAGCGCGGTACATGGACCACTCGGTGAGCTCGCTCGTGTCCAGCCACTTTACCGCCGGCGGGTCCCAGTACGGCACCCTCTGGACGATAATATCTGTTATCTCTTCGTCCGCGGGGGGCACCATCTCCTTGGTCGACATGGTTCGGCTGATCCTCCTACGGAGAGGGGTTTTGTTCAGTTCTCGTGTATGGGGCTAGTGTGAGTGCAATACGAGAACACCATGCCCAGAGAAGAGGCTTAAATAGGGATCGTGGTGAAGCGCTTGCAGAGCATGGTGAGAGAGACGCAAGACACTTGGAGATCCTTGGAACCCACCCACGTGTGACGTGTCTCAGCTAGTGCACAAATTCCAGTTGCCAATTCTGTCAATTGGATTTTATATAGTTCAAATACCTGCCCGTCATTTCTCTTCTTTGTCCAGTGATTGTTCTTTGTCGACATAGAATAGCCATTTCTCATCGACATCCATAACGGCCGATGAGAGAGTTTTATATTTTCGTGCATTCACTAATCTCAATGACTTTATGGTTAAGCATGGAAGACAATATATACGTCAATAGCACATCTAAATTCTAACGTGTCTTAGTCTAATGATTTCATACGTAAGCGTGTACCCCTTGTAATAGATACATATGTATGCGGCCATCTCGTTAAAATCGAGTGTTTTCCAACCTAGTATTCGATTCTTTTGGAGTCCCAACAAGAGTTAGGTCTTCATCAACAGTGGTCTCCCCATGTTGTTCCCCCCACGTATCGTCCATACAGAACCTGACAAGCTGCTGCCAAATTATGCACCTCCACCAGATCTGCCATTTCTTTTGCCATGTACGGTTCTTTTAAGTACGACTACATGTATTGCATCCAAGAAGCACGGTGTGGAAATTGCACCAGTAAAAAATATCATTAGTGGTCTGCATCTTTGTTGAATTGACATTTAATCTTATATCAAAATATTTTCTAGGAAAAATACTTGAAAAATCTGGTAATTTGTTTTTTTTCATGGCAAATCTGGTCATTTGTTGATTGGCAAGGACATGCCAGACTGGCCCAAACACAACCATGACAGACGCTTAAACGAATTTTTTTGTTTCTGCTTAAAATTTTCCAATCTTCATTTATGTTCTATAAAATTCTATTTTTTCGTATTTCCTCGTTGTTTCTGTTTTTTTGGAAAAGTCCGAAACTTTCCGTTCTACTTTTATCCACAATTCTTCCAATTTTAGGAGCATGCAAACATCTATCCCTTGAATTTCGCGATTTCGCTAACCATATGTGCTTACCGGGCCGTATATGTGATTAGATCATGTTGCATGGACCCTTAAATTGAATTATAAGTTCACAATGTAAACGACTGAACAGACGGCGATCATACAATTCACGCATATATGGTAGAAACATCAAATTCTTACCCACCCGTACATCTCCCACACTGGTACGTACGTAACATAACTCTTATATGTCCAATTTCTTGGGTCTCCCAACTTGGATTATGTAGAAGTGTGATACGTCAAAACTATATTTATGCCTTTTGAAGACTATTATATTAATTATCATGTTATTTGCCATAATTAGTGTGCTTCTTTTAATGTTTTACTGATTTATGGGATTTTTAATCCAACCCTGTTTTTTATTTATTAAATCTAGAAGGCAGGAAGTCATGTTCAGATTTTGGCATTTCAGAAACCTTCTGAAACCCATATTGATTTATGATTATTATATTTCCTTTAATTTTTATTGTTATACGACGAAAGTTTTCATCCGAAACGAAGAGGACCAACACAAGATTTACCAGAGAGACAATATTGGATGCCCTAAAATAACTCGGCATGCTGACTCTTTGTTTGACCCGGTATATATTTTCCAAGTGTACGAGCAACATCAATGATATGTATCATCGAGTATGTGATTTAGTTGTGGATCTATACGTTGTATGGTGCTTATTCTAAATATATAGTCCCTAGTCAATAAAGTTATGAGGAAACACAACCTTGACTTGTGTGTGAGTCGGCAGATGACCTGATTTCACTGGTCATGGGAATGGAGATGCCAGTTTAACAAATATGGACATGACTAATGAGTTTAGCGAGCCGGACATACCCAATGTGACACGCAATGAGTGTCATTTGTTAGTCTCATTCAATGTATATGACATATCCTTAGACGTAAGGTCCTCGTAAGCACTGATTTTGGATCGGCCGACCTAGGGTCTATCAAATGGTGTCCATAACAGGATAGCTACAAAGGTAGACTTCATGACGACTATGATGTAAGATGCGTGAAATAGTTTACCACGATGGGATTTGTCCCTCCAACTCGGAGGTATATTCTCTGAACCCTCTGAACTGATTTTACTTAGAGAGAATGGACATGCCAATAGGTTAAAAGTTAACTGAGGATTCAGACTAAGAGTTAGTCCAATGAATCATATCGAGAATATTTCAAGCAAATTAAAGGGATGACAAGCTCTCTCCATCACATTGACAAGGTATATCGTGAGAGAAAGGGAACGAGACATATATACATTGTATAGGCTTGTCATTATGACTTTTACATCACATGGGATTGGGAAATTTTTCTATAAGCCGCTACCGACTCACAACTTGAGGTCGGGTGTTCATGGGAGCGAGTCGGACTTGATGCTACGATGGTAACTTGGAGGAGTAACTCTTGTTGTGTCGAAATAGTCGTGAACCTATGGTGTGACACGCTTAAGAGGCAAGCAGCTAGCCGGGATGTGATCTGACTAGAGTTGGACATGAGTCGGCATGGGACGTAGTCCAACGGTGGAGTCATATTAGGGTTTGGTGGGACCGCAAGAGTTGTGGGGTCCACATAAACGCCTATATATAGTGGAGACTCGTCCATTTCTATGTGTTGGAAACTTACCACCACAGTCCCAGTTCGTGACCTCGGATCTAAAAATTCGTCGTCCAAAACTTCTCCTCATACGTGTGGATACATGCAGAGGCCTTGTTGAAATAACATGATATGTGGACTAGAGGGGGTGAAGAGAAGTTTATGAAAAATACTGTGAAAGTCAAATCAGAGTATGCGGAAGAGACAATCAAATCAAAGTGATGGACATGATGAAGAACAAACTGCATATAACCATGATGAAGTACGTAAAATGGACTTATGAATTATGATCAATTCATCCGGGCACTTCAAGTAATTGATTTGCACATGAAATAGATAGAAGGATGACATGTAAAAGAAGACGAATATACATGATCTGTTTCCCATAGCTCAAGCTGTTAGAACCATCTCTATGTCTTCCTTTGGAGGGGATATATATGCATGCACTCCTAGTCCGTAACCATCACCCACTTGTGACTAATCCCTATTCTCCGTTAGCAAAATTTCACCACTTTGCCTAATCAGTGATGGTAGATCTTTGAGGTGATCTCCGAACATTTACAAACTTATCGTCCATACACCGCATGCTCGATATAGCAGCATCTAACCGTTTAGAAGATGTCAATTCTCCAAGGGTAAAAAGTACGATCCTGTTGCCCGCAGCCCAGGGACGGAGCCAGAAAGTAAGGTTAGGGGGGGCAATTACTGTGTGTCATTTGTATGGGGGTGGCTCAGCTAGCTAACATAGGCTAAACAAGTGAGTGTAATGCTAATATTTCCAAAGGAAACAACGATCATAGGGGGGACGTAGCCCCTGCTCGTTCCCCTTGAATCCGTCCCTGCCGCAACCTGTTATTGTTTGGTGCTCTTCCAAACTCAAAACTCAAACCCTCGATAGATATGTGGAAGAACGAGAGAGCATGAGGGAAAAACTGGATATGATAGATCGCAGTGATAACTTTGGAATTCAAATCGGTTTCGCCAACCTTACCCACTGAGTCTAGTTCCTATTTATAGGCGTTGGTAAAATCTTGCCGTTGGTAAAATGTGGATGTGTACAGATCTGTGTAACGGATAATTTTTATCGGAGGTTTTCCTCAATTGAGATTGTCCTCTTCAACTGGTGTCGTGCATGTGTGCATCAATCAATTAGAGCTTCAATATGTGGTCATGAAGCTCTAACTCTATTGTATCATCTTTCTCTTCAAGTGAGGAGCTAGACTTAACGCAGCTTTAGAGCGCGATCTCTGCTTTAACCTCGTGCTCAAGATAGTCTGAATATGAAAGCAGACTGATACTCAGAGTTTTCAACTGTACGTTATAGGTTAACCTCTACTTTAACCTCGTGCTCAAGAAGGGGAATGGAGGTCGAGAGCCAGATGGGAGAGAGAGTCCACCGTGCCATTTGCCGCGATGGATCTCCGATGCCTCCTTCTTGAATCGCACGCCACTTTATTCTCAGCACCCCTAGCTGTCTCCTTGTCACTACTGCTGGTTGGGTTTTCTCTCGTGAGCTGGTGCGCCGGGCTGCTTCTTGCTGTGGGCCGGGGACCTTGTGGGCTGGTGGTCCATCAGGGGAGGCAGTGCTAACAGCTAGTAATATAATCCGTACTAGAGACAGATATGCCAATGAATGAAAATCCAAATCCAATTGAAAGAATTTGCATGGGATTTGTGCACTAGAAGATGTGACGCATGCAGTGGCAGACCCAGGATTTGGAAAAGACCGGGGCTAATTTCTAATGCTCAAAAAAATATATGAAAAAACTACGTACCGATCCCCTCCGAATAGCTTAATATATTAAGCAAATCACATGAAATAGATCATTGGAGTTTTCATGTGATTTATAAGTTGAATATTTAACCAAATGGCCATAAGAAAAGCACAAATAGTGTGATAGCATAATAGCATAAATTAGACAAATGTTTAGTACCTAAATAACGAAACTTCGCTCTGATCCTATCCTATCATTTCCTCATCAACCATAGGAGAAGCACCAGAACCTGCAAAGACAAGAAAAAATAATCAAAAAATAGTTTGGATAAATACATGATACGTAGATTGTACTGATAAGAAATAACTTACCACTAGCCGCACGTGGTATTTGTTTCTTGCGTGACCTCATGCTTTGGAAACACTCCAAAATATTATCATCTTCGATGCTTGCAAATATATCTCGCCCAATATAGCATAACATACTATGATTCATCCAATCATCATTCATCTTGTTCCTCAAATCTGTTTTGATAATCTTCATTGCAGAGAATGCTCTTTCGATGGTTGCTGTTGCAACCGGCAAAATCAAAGCTAACTCAATAAGACGATATACCAACGGAAAAGTCTTGTGTCTCTCTGTTTGAACCATCTTCCGAGCAAGTTTCCCAAGACCAATCATAATTGTAATACGAGCTTTATATTCTTCCTCATCCTTCTTGGTGGCCGCTGCCAACACATAATCCACACCTTGCCGCTGATTTTTAAAAGCCTCGCAATATTTTCTAGCTTTATTGTGGGCACTATTGATATTCTTACCGACATGAAGATCACAAGACTCAATTCCATTCTTCCAGTAGCTAAAACCAACCCTTGTAAATGATTCTGTACCAAAATTTTCTGCTCGTGGTTGATTAAAGAGGAAACAGTAAAAGCAAAATGCAGCATCTTTAGCTACACTATATTCCAACCAATCATACCTTTTAAACCATTTATCCTGAAATCTCCACATTTGGCTTGCAATTAATTTTCCAGGAAATGTATGACCAACTGGTTGGCATGGACCCATTAACAAATACTACCTCCTAGCAGCATCTCTAATGTTAACATCAAGCTCCTCGATTGGTTTCCGAAGGCCAGGATCCGCAACAATGTCATCTGGATTAAGCACGACACTAGGATTTTCTTCATCTGTGCTACTGTTACCGTCTTCAGGATTAACAACAATGTCATCCGGATTAAGCTCGACATTAGGACTATCTTCCTGTTGCTGCTGCTCAGTGGGCTGCTGCTGGGTGTTAGTGCCTCCGTCTCCAACAATTGTCCCACTTCCATCTGCATTGATTTCAGGTTCTTGAGCCCCATGAGATTGGTTCAAATTTGCAATTTGTGAGGCTGATGTAAAATAAGATGACACCAGTCTCATTCCACAAGGCCTTGCTCTCATCGTCCCCTTCATCTTATCTTCTGTGTAACCAGATTGCATAAAATTACTCTTCAGTTCATCAAAATTCAGACTTTACATTAGATTTAGAAACCTAAAAATTACTTGACAGAGCCGTCAAGAACACCACGGCCTGTCGAAGCGGCGGGCGGCGGGAATGTCCTCGCGAGGATGATACGAGCGCGTCCGTAGGCCAATGCGGCGGCGGCGGCGCGATCAACTCGACAGGGCTGGCGCTGGCAGCTGGACGCGACTTGGTCGAGGGCATGAGAGGCGGCGATGGAAACGAACAGGTTCTCTCGTATACGAACAGGCAAGTTACCTGATGCGAACTTGCGCTCCTGCTTGGTGGGCTTGAAGTTGAAGCACAGTACGCATTAGCCCTGGCCGTTCTGTGGACAAGCCACGGGCTGGGCTCCTACTAAACATGATTTTTCGTGATATATATACAGGATGGTAGGATACTACATGGGCCAAGCCCTGGGCTGTCGCCCGGGCTGACCGGGGCCCAGTTCCGCCCCTGGACGCATGTGACTGGATTCCAATGAGAGAACCTCCTCCGGGTGTCTAGGGTCTCTCTCACCATGCTCTGCAAGCACTTCACCCTCCTCGATCGCTATTTAAGCATCTTCTCTTGGCGCGTTCTTCCTGGAATTGCATTGACACTAGCCCCGTACACAGGAACAGAACAAAAGACCTCTGTGTAGGAGGAACCATGTCGACCAAGGAGGGGATGGCCACCCCGGACGAATTCGAAGAGGTGACAGATATTATCGTCCAGCGGGTGCCGTACTGGGACCCGCCGGCAGTCCAGCCGCTGGACACGAGCGAGCTGTCCGAGTGGTCTCTGTACCGCGCCCTGATCGGTGAGTTCACGGCGTCGCTCATCCTCGTCTACGTCAGCATCTCCACCGTCATCGGGTACAAGTTTCAGTCCTCCGGCGCCGACGAGAGGTGCACCGGCGTCGGGTACCTGGGCGTGGCCTGGTCCTTCGGCGCCACCGTGTCGGTCCTCGTCTACTCCACCAGCGGCGTCTCCGGCGGGCACATCAACCCAGCGGTGTCGTTCGCGCTGTTCGTGGCCGGCAAGGTGTCCCTGGTGCGCGCGGCGCTGTACGTGGTGGCGCAGTGCCTCGGCGCCATCTGCGGCGTGGGCATCGTGAAGGGGATCATGAAGCACCCCTTCGACTCCCTCGGCGGCGGCGCCAACACGGTGGCCGAGGGCTACTCGCTCGCGGCGGCCCTCGGCGCCGAGACCTTCGGCACCTTCGTCCTGGTCTACACCGTCTTCTCCGCCACCGACCCCAAGCGCACCGCGAGCGACGCCTTCGTCCCGGTACGTGCGAGCGCGAGCTTGTCCTAACCATGGCGACCTCTCTTACCTTTACATGATTTGTTCTACATCTTGCAGCTGGTGGCGGCGCTGCCGATCGGTTTGGCGGTGTTCGTGGTGCACCTGGCGACCATACCGATCACCGGCACGGGCATCAACCCGGCGAGGAGCCTGGGCGCCGCCGTCCTATACAACCAGCACAAAACCTGGAAGCAACACGTAAGATCCATGCACCGCTAGTTAAACGTATCGCACACTGAGTAGACATTGTTACGATCGGGATTTTAATATAATTAGGATCCGTTGCGTGTTTTGATTTGCAGTGGATCTTCTGGGTCGGGCCCTTCACCGGCGCGGCCATGGCGGTGTTCTACCACAAGATCGTGCTGCGCGACATTGCTGTAGTCAAGGCTGTAGTCAAGGAGGCGCTTCTAGGCATGGGCTCCTTCAAGATGCCCAACTCCACGCCTACGCGAGAGGAGACCATGCGCACGCGTAGATAGTTAGGCCCCCAATCTGCCCTGAAAAAAGTGCCCATCCGTGTAATGAGATTATGAGAATCGGTCGAAATTGCTGGTTAGTTTTACTTCTCGGCTCTAGCTAGAATGTATGCAATCTTGCTCTCTAGCATTGTGCTTAATTAAGCGTGAATGGGGCGTATCGTTCGAATAAGTGTGAAGATTAACACAACGTTTTTGTATCTACATTCGTTTCAGTGTGTAGATGGCAATATGTCATTTGTAGATCTGCAGTGTAAACGGGTCCCATTTGAATGAATTTTCATAAATGTGGTTTCCTTCCAACACCTATCATACATACGGATACGGTACTCAATAACTGTCATAGCCAACTAATGCTTAATATATCGCTCAAACATGCGATGATCTTCCAAGGACCAGCCTTACAATAAATATATGAGACCACGTCTCATTAATTTTGAGTGTTTTTCCAACAAGATTATTCATCAACAGTGGTCTCCCCATGTTGTTCCCCGCACATCTCGTCCATGCACAACCCCGACAGGTAGCTGCATCAGATCTGTCATTTATTTTGCCATGTACGGTTCTTCTCAAGTGCCACCCTTTCCGGCTTGTTTGGTTGGGTGGAATTACACAGAGGGAACATGAGTTGTGAAATATATTGAGTAGTCTCATCATTAATCGATGAATGCTCTTAGACTCTCATGGTGGAGGTAACATAGGTGGCAACATACATTTCATATAGCCAAAAAGGATGATGTGACAAATAATCAACGAGGAGATAAATGTTTGTGGTAACACGACATTTTTTTTTGACTTGGTAACACGACATGTTACCATAACATAACATAGCTAATGAAAAAATGAATCTTCTACAATCTAGTAAATAAACATTGTATAATACAACACATATGTTACTACTCACTATAAAGTTAGTAAACCCCACTGTGAGTAGCCTTATGATTAATGGGCCATAACTGACGGGTAAATGTACCAAAATGAATAGACAATTTTTATATCAATTGCTATTTTTTATATAATTGTACATATACATATCAATGTCGACGTATCATCATAACTCTAGTTTCAATAATTTTGACAGGTGGATCTTCGTAGTTGTACCGACATATGTCATGATTGATGAATCTACTCATGAATTGTACCGAAATCAACCACATATAGTCATTATTGGTATGGTGGACCCTAATAATATAAGTTACAATAAAAAATCAGATAATTCGCCATACGCATATTTGTTTGGCATCCAATCCAGTCGCATGGTCCCAACATCAGAATAAGAGACTCACGATCAAAATTTTAATGACAAGTATTGATCTGATATCATGTATAAACGACATAATGACTTAATTGTGACCCGAACGTCAATTTTTGTATCAATCCAAGATCACGTACGAAACACGCATACCGCCATTTATCCCTTGGCCTAACCCAACACTGTTGTTTCTTTGTGTGCATGCACAACTCATTGACGTAATAATAGTTTCTTATTTAATTAGAAATAAACCTACAAATTCTTTGCATATCCTTGTGATTTTACAGGTACTGAACCTAGTATAAATTAGCTATTGAGGTTAAAACATCGGTATGTTCTCCAGGTTATGTGTATCACTCTCCTATTGTACTTCTACGTGTTCCTAGCGCATACTCTCTACACAGATTTTGGGTAGAGCCTTCATTATTGATCTTTGTTATTTTTCTCAAACACAACCATAGTTTAGTTTCATAACCAATGCATGTCCCCTTAGAACTGATGACACCTCCAACCATGTTGAAGTAGCTTAGTAATACATATGTATGATGGTCTATGTATTATGTGATCTATTAAGGTACATGTACAATGGTCTCTACATTAGGTACATTTATGATATATTTAGGTACATATGTACAGATTTTACGATGCATTTACGTATATGTATGATGATCTACCAGTTATGGCATGTTCATATATGATTATGAAGATAATCGGTCACGGTCTACTGTAAAAAAGATTATGCCAAATTAATGGACATGTGTTTTGCTTTTTGTGAGAACTTCTATCTTTTTCTTTTTGCATGGTTGAGAACTTCTATCTTATCTATCTTTTTTTATCATATTTTGTATTCAAATGTATAAATTAGGTTTCTCCAATTAGGCCTTCTCATTTGCTTAATATTTCCTAGACCACTGAATAATCCACCTAATCCTTCAATATCATTATTTCTGAATATCGTGTCATCTGGTGCTTTGCGACCTTCAAAAATGTTTAATTTCCAGAGTATTCTCTGATACAGACAACCTGTTGCTACACTATCACCTCGTTTCTCAATTAATAGTCAGTGGCTTGCGTGCACCTAGTCCGAGTCACATGATTATCGTGAACATGACAAATTGGAAGGGAGTACTTTCAGGAAGCTGGCTATGGCAAATATTTCTACTCTGATGATGCATGCATTTATGATTATTGACATAGATATTGTACCTACCTGAGAGATTTTTTAATGAAAAAACTCCGGCCTCTACATCGATTGATACACACATCCATCGTAACCAGGTCGTAGGTAACGCATATAGTAACAACAATATCGCTAAGCATTTACTTTACCCAAATAACTATAGCTATAATTAGAATTGCTATATGTATAGGTTGAATGTAGGAAGAACATGCCACTATTTGGTTTGTCTTCTCCCAAAGTTGTCTGCTCGGTCTGAGGCGATCCTTGGTTGAACACCATGGTTTATGGCTAACCCATGCCATGGTGTTTGAATATAGAGACCCTGGATCGAGTGGCGAAGCCACATTGATTGCTGTGTGGTCAATTGACCACACAACTTTTTGGTAAATTCTTTATATACAAGCATAACCATGAAGAAAAAATTATAAAATTAGTAAAACTACATGTATTTGACATCACAGCTTTATAATGACATCACAGGTTTCAAGTTCTCGCACGGCCACTGCCTGGACCAATTCCCAATCCTAGTCCATGAGATGTGCCACAATAAATTTCAATAGGGAAAAAGGCCTACTTTTGCTTTGAAAGGTGCCAAGTGAAAACCTATATAAGTCCACAAAGTGTATGGCATAGGACATAGCTCAATCAATACAAAGCAAGATGCAAGCAAAATACCAAGAGTTTATACCAAGAGAGTCAATTTCCTGCCCGATGTTTTCGTTAACCCAACCTAGAAAACGTAGTCTCAATCTAATGAGCCGCATATTGGGCTCGACCTTGAGTCTCGAACCGGACCGCAGCATGTGCATCGACCGGCCCAAATCCGACCCGTTTCGCTCCCTCTTTGTACCACCTTCGCTTCCCTCCTCCATGAAACCCTAGCTCGCCAGCC
This sequence comes from Poa pratensis, assembly GCA_947311845.1. Lineage (NCBI taxonomy): Eukaryota > Viridiplantae > Streptophyta > Magnoliopsida > Poales > Poaceae > Poa > Poa pratensis. Next base: position 16,532,633 of record CAMZMU010000122.1, read on the forward strand.
ATGGACAGCCACGACGCCCCGAAGCGCAAGCGCGGCCGCAAGCCCAAGCCGCCGGCCGCCGCCCCGCCCCCGAAAATGGCAACCACGACTCTCCCCCGCGCCCAAGCCCAAGCGCGGACGCAAGCCGAAGCCGCCGGCCGCCGCCTCCCCCGACAACGACCACCCCTCGTCGCCCCTCGCCGCCGCCGCCGACACTCCCGACCCGGGTTCCTCCTCGGCCCCCGCGGACGCGGCCGCAAGGCCCGGCGCGGCCGCCACGAGCTCCCGTCCGACGCCGACGCCGCCCCCCGCGCGCCATCCCCGACGCGGCGCGGCGCGCACAAGGCGGCCGCGAACGTCAAGGTGGACGTCCCCGCGGCGGTGGAGCCGCTGCGGTGGGAGCAGGTGGCGCGGGTGATGCCGTCCATGGACGCCGTGGTGAAGGTCTTCTGCGTGCACACGGAGCCCAACTTCTCGATGCCGTGGCAGCGCAAGCGGCAGTACAGCTCCAGCAGCAGCGGGTTTGTCATCGGGGGCCGCAGGGTGCTCACCAACGCCCACTCCGTCGAGCACTACACGCAGGTCAAGCTCAAGAAGCGCGGCTCGGACACCAAGTACCTCGCCACCGTCCTTGCCATTGGCAACGAGTGTGACATGGGTATGCATGCCCGCACCTACCTCTTTTATCATTTTTAGTCTACAATTGTGAACTTGACAAACCAACAATCATTCTTTGATCGTGAATTATTTTCTTATGAAGGCAAGTGGGCCTCTTGTACTGTCCAATGGAATGGCATTGTTTGTGCAATTAGGTTCAAATTAGACCCCCTTTATCTAATTTAATACCTTGTACATTTGCAGTTCCAGATACACACTACACTACACAGAGCTGGCTACTTTTAGATTTGTGGAATCATGCAGAATATTTGTACTTCGTTATTCGCAAATCTGAATGTGCTAAGGCCAGATAGATGATATGGTTTTAAATTTTGAACTCCGTGTGTACAATTTCGTTATTGTTTGCTAACAGACTGAACTGAGTGCATGGCAATCTAATGCAAAAAGCCTTCTGATAGTATGAAAATGTTCAGATGGTTTATCTGAATTAGTTAGTAATGCTACAAAAGAATTGAGCGAAAAATAACTAACGCTCTTCTTTACTAACTTATTATAATCTGGGGACATGAACTTAGCACCTAAAATGCACTGCCAAGATGTTGTCACTTTACTTGAGCAATGCAATCCCAGAAGACTTGTTATAGCAACAGGGATTGTGATTTTCGTGAAAATAAAAGATTTGGGTTAGAACTTGTGTTGTCAGAACTCAGTAATTGCTTTGATATTTGGGTTATTGGGAATATTACTAATAACTTCTAAAGACGAGGATAATATAACAGTGGTAGTATAGAGATACAGAGTGGATAAGTTGGGAAGAATGGCTAAACAAAAAATATAAATGAAACCAGACCATGCTAGACTTGTTTAAGTATGCATGCAACCATTGGCAAGTTTGCGGCTTTGTCTAACAAACTAAGTTACTTTGATGGGTTAAAGAAGTTAACTTCCTTGCATGATTTTGTAATCACAACCGGCCTTTCCATTTTTCCTTTTCAGCAATGTTAACCGTTGATGACGATGAGTTCTGGAAAGGGGTTGTGCCATTGGATTTTGGATTACTGCCAGCACTTCAGGACGCTGTCACTGTTGTTGGTTACCCTATTGGAGGAGATACGATTTCCGTGACAAGTGGTGTAGTATCTAGGATAGAAATACTCTCATATGTTCATGGTTCTACAGAACTTCTTGGATTACAGGTATATTTTCTGAGCTCTTAGCATGTTTTATTTGTCTTTTACTTTTTTTAATTCATTGAATTATGATTAACCCTCTTCACAAGCATCTGTAATCTTGGTGTTACTATTGAACAGATAGATGCAGCTATAAATTCAGGAAACTCTGGGGGCCCTGCTTTTAATGATCAGGGAGAATGTGTTGGTATAGCTTTTCAGTCTCTTAAACACGAAGATGCGGAAAACATAGGCTATGTTATACCCACCCGGTAATTAAGCACTTTATTCAGGACTATGAGAAATCTGGAGAGTACACAGGTAATGCTTCCTATTCATCTATTGCTTATAATTTAATTCCTGTAGACCATGCTTAATGTTGTATTCTGATGGCGCATCGCGTGAATGAAATGGGTTTGTGCTTACGAACTAATTGTCTAACAGCTCAGAATGCTAAAATCAGTCTTTGTATATAGATAACACTTTCAGTGTCGTAGTGTCATCTATCAGCTTCTAGGTCACTATGATTTTAAAATGAGTAGCATGGTTATTCTCTGTTTCATTAATGATGGGGATAAATGCCTCATAAAACATGCATGGTCCAAATTTTCCAGCGTTGACACAGATTATCGAGGAGCAGAACCTATATTTTGTAATAAAACATTGTTTGGAATTCTGTTAACATTGAATAATATTGTTGAATTTAATCTTGTGAGGTGTGATAGCTAGAATCTTAGGGTTCTGTGACATGCCGAGCACAAATCGAACATGTACTCAATCTGTCCAGATGCGAATATCCTGCAAAGAAATTAGTGGCAAATTGTAGATGTTCTGGCTTAGTGGCAAAATCAAAACTTTCATTAATAAAAATGGTTCTTCCTGATGAAGCACTAGTGTCCAAGCTAAAATTTGGAATTATCAAATTTGGCGGGTCAAATGGGCTTGTAGTTTTGAGGCAGGTTTTGCTCCTAGAATAAACCGAAGATCAAAAGATAAAGTAACTTTACTTTTTGGCATCATACCAAGCGGTAGTGAAATCTGGTCAAAGTTAGTCCCTTAGTTCTGTGAGAGTAATCCTTGCATAGGAGTTAATCTAGAATGTTCTAGTAGTACTATTTCTAGACTAAGCCTTAGGCTGTAACAGCAAGTAGTAAATTCTGTAGAAGTTTGTAGAAAGTTAACTGTAGAAACCTAGCAGTAGAAATCTGTGGAAGGTTGTAGAAGGCTATAGTAAGCTGTCAGGTTGGGTTGTCCAACCGACCTTGTACCCTATATATATCCCTATGTAATACAAGCAGGACAAGCTTTTGCAGCATACACAAACACCTTCCCACATAGCTAACTCCAACAAGTTCTTGTTCTTCCTTTGACTTTGATCTTATTCCCTTGGAAATTATATTCTGTTGGCTTTTTCACATCATACCTACATTACTTGTATGTGTACATTAAAGGTATTTTAAATATCGGTGTAGAACAAAGATAGTGTTGTATGCCATTCACCTTTTCCTTATCACCCATATCGATCTTTTGATGGGTGCTGCTAACTTGTTTTGTGCGACTTATTTCTCTTTTATTAAGTTATAACTACTCCCTCCATACACAAAAGGATGTCTCAACCTAGTCCAAATTTGCATGTATCTACACACTAAATTATGTCTAGATACATGCAAATTTGGTCTAGGTTGAGACATCCTTTTGTGTACGGAGGGAGTAGTATTCTGGTATGCACTCTTCTAAGATGTACGATCTGCTGAATTTTAAATCTGATTAGCTTATCATCTTCTACATTCTTCTGTCAGGTTTCCCTATACTTGGGATAGAATGGCAGAAAATGGAGAATCCTGATCTCCGTAAGGCAATGGGGATGAAATCAGACCAAAAGGGTGTTCGTATCAGAAGGATTGAGCCAACTGCTTCTGAATCTGGATGCATGCAACCCTCTGATATTATTCTTAGCTTCGATGGCATTGACATTGCCAATGATGGCACAGGTTTGTGATAGCTTCACATAACTGTCATCTTATTTCCACTGTTTTTGCTATGGAAGATGTCTGACATGATTTGTTCTTCTATGTACTTGTTATGCCCATGCATTCTTATTACTCCATGATGATTAAATACACAGATATACCGTTTCATGTTTCCCAAATAAATCCAGCTTAACAGCCAAGAAAAAATGTTTCTACTTGCTTACTTTTCCTTGTATTTGCATCCAGTTCCATTCAGGCATGGAGAGCGCATTGGCTTCAGCTACCTAGTTTCGCAGAAGTATACTGGCGAGAAGGCACATGTCAAACTTCTCCGCAAGTCGAAAATTCATGAATTTAACATAAAGCTAGCAATCCACAAAAAACTCATCCCAGCTCATATAAAGGGCAGGCCGCCGTCATACTACATTGTTGCTGGCTTTGTTTTCATGGTGGTATCTGTTCCATATCTTCGATCCGAGGTATGTTATCTTCCTCCTCTGTCCTCTGGCCCTAGGCACAAAATAATAATCAAAATATGGCATTGTTGTCAAGTTGTCAGAGTTCCTACTCACTATTTGCAGTTTGGGAAAGCTTGATTGTGGTAGTATTATGGCAGGCATTATCACGTGCCTTCTAAATTATTCAATAGCTGCTAATAAAGTATCTTTAGCCATATACTCCAGGGGAAATAATGCTTTACAGAAGATGCTCTTAATTCCTTGAAAGTTTCCGTCTCTTTTGTTTTAAGATAAATTAAAAAAAATCTGTACTTGCTTAGTCTGTAGTTGTGATGAGCGCTGACAACTGTTTGGGTCATCAGCCTATTTTCTAATGTACGTGTAAAAGAAAAAACTATTTCCCAGTGTAAGTATCGCGATTTGCCATTTGTGCTTGTCATGCTTTGGCGAATCAATGTACCAAATATTGTTACCGGAATGGCATGTTTGAAATGTGGTCTCTATGTTGATTGAAACGGTTGGGAGGACCATATTTTGAATGTTTAAGGCATGCTGCTAATATCGTCTATTTGTTGTCATCCATGGTGCCTGAATCCCTCTTCCCCCTTAATTTATGCCGTCCCTTTAAAAAGTTGAGGTAGTATCTTTGATCATAAAATGACTGGAATGCTTAATGTCCAGTATGGAAAAGACTATGAATTTGATGCTCCGGTCAAGTTGTTGGACAAGCATTTACATGCAATGGCGCAATCACCTGATGAGCAGCTTGTGGTGGTGTCACAGGTGTGCAGTCATTGAGTTTTATTTCTGTTAACTGGTTATGCAAGTCATTTTAGGTGTTTGGTACAGCTCATCCATCTTTATTGCTTTGATGACTTAATAGGTGCTTGTGGCAGATATCAATATAGGTTATGAAGAACTTGTCAATACTCAGGTAGTTATTGATGGCCTTTATAAGGATTTTGCTAGTTTCAAGCTACAAATGTTTTTGTCTACATATGCAGTTCAGAAATAAAGCTGTCTCTCTGTATCCCACAGGATTTTTTATTATTTTCCTGTTGCATCAGTTAAATGTATTGCAACCTTTTAACTTCTTTATGCATGTCGGTCAAACTCAACTTTTACAATTGATGTGATTGTAACTTCCTTCTAAGCATTAATTTGGACATGAGAAAATGTTATGAACATGTTGTCAAAAGTACTAACCATAACAAGTTAGCAGTCAAAGTAGTATGTTGACTGAGGAAACATAGTTTGATATTAATGAATTAGGAAAACGTTACACAACTATCATATAGAAACCAAACCGAGAGTACATGAACTTAAAAATATGTTAACTACACCAAGTAAAAGGAACCCCATTCTTTCAGAACTGGAAGGACGACTTAATCTATTGCAGACACCAAATATCCTCATTGGTACTAAGTTTCGTGACCTTCTAGATATTCTTAAATTTATATGTGATTCCCCAAGACACGTAGTACAATTTAACATTCTCTGTTTTTGAGAGTGCATAATAATTTGCCCCTTTTGGATGTGTATCATCCGCCTTTGTGCTGTCATTATAGGTCCGTGCGTTCAATGGCAAACCAGTAAATAATCTAAAGCAGTTGGCGACCATGGTCGAAGATTGCAACGATGAATTCTTGACGTTTGACATGGATTACGATCAGGTAGTGAAATCACCATCTCTTTGTTTGATCCTGGTGAATGTTAAGCACTTGGTAGTTAGTAAAAATAACCCTCGGATGATCTGGCAGGTTGTCGTTCTCCAGACAAAAACTGCAAAGGCTGCCACTCAGGACATTCTAGCAACACACTGTATACCTTCAGCGATGTCGGATGACCTGAAGGCATGAGTAATGCAAGGCGTTGGTTGGTACTACTGCTATATCCAATAAGGTTGTATGCCAACTCCCCGAGAAACACATTCAGGCAATCTTTGCCGCTGAATTTTTTGACATGGAAGCGCAGTCCGAGGTCCGATGCTCTTGGTGTGGCTCCAGAGAGGCGAGGGTGGCAAACATGGCATCCTCATGAGTTGGAAGTGGTCAGATATGCAGCACCAACCAATCGAGAAAATGTAGAATAGCGAACGATGAAAGTTTTGTTCTCATTCGATTTATTGTGTCGATATCACAAAACTTGCTGCAAATCCTTGCTTTTGCATATCCACATTGTTGTGTTTGGTTCGATTCACTTTAAAGGTATCTGGTATTTTGCTTGAGTGGGCGATACTTCTCTGTACGAGTTATTTGCTTTTCTGGAGATCTAGGTGTCCTTCGTACCGAAGTTTTTGTTTGCTTTGATCTGCTGGGTTCCTTTTCTTCCCTTGAGCCATAGTGGTTGTCATATCAGTTGCCGCTGAGCCGCAGTGGTTGTTGTGTCACGTGCCGCTAAAGGGAGGCTGTATTTGAGTGCAAGGGAAGAGGTGGAGTCTGCAGTGTTGAATCCTTGGTGGGTCCTGCTTGCGCCCTTGTTGCTGGGCTGCCGGCATGATTTGGTATGTGTGATCGCCATCCCTTTCGTTCCAGTTGCGTTGATTCAGTTTGTGCAAATGTTGACAGCTAATGGAAATCTTGATCTTCACCTACTCTTTTGCTTAGTCTACCTAGCTGGCAGAGGGCTATTGGCTCAGGATGGCAATGGGTAGGATGTGGCATGGATAGACATACCTTATATTTCAGGGGTATACAATTCTACCTATAACTTCACCCATGGGTACAAACCACATCTGTAGCCGCATTTGGTAGATCAGTAGTTCCCAATTTCACGTTTATTGATACCTGGAAACGAAAACGAGCGTGTGTTGAATGTGCTACCCAGCAACATCTTGGACCCATGCCTCATGTTGCTAGAAACCAACCTGTTGCCTATCTGATGACATGAGGCGAGGTCGCAGTGCCAGCCAAGTCGAGCAAGGCAGAATTACAATTGCTAGATCTGAAGTCGTAGATTTCTTCATGGACAATGAACACTCCTTGGTGTGGCAACACCGAGAACAGGGCAGTGGCCCATGGCTTAGGGTCGTAGTGGCGAACCCAGGGACCAGAGTTTGACTCATGCCGAGGGCATAATTGGGGAATTCTCACCAAGGTAGATTTCTACCATATCATTATGAGTCACCAACGGCTAGTCCTAGTCAAACGAGGGTGTCCGACACACGTGGATGTAGTCGGACGAGCATAGGCTTCAAGAGATGCACATGCACATCAGCATGTTGGACACCGATCAGTTTTCTTAACTTCCAAGAGATGCACGAATTTTTCCGAACTTAATTGGGAAAAACACCACGATCGACAACGCAAAAACCATGCGAAGACCCGCGGCCGGATGCATGATCACCGCATTTTGGGCGGCGGCGGTGAGATCTCGGCAAGCCTCTGGAGCAGCACGGTGTTCCACATGTCGACGGGCCCGGGCATGCACCAGTGCAGGCAGTCGGTGACGTTCCTGTTCCACCGGCTGTCGAAGTGCGCGCCGGGGTGGCCGTCGGCGCGCATCATCATGGCCCTGGTCACGTCCAGCACCCCGAACCTCCTCTCGCCGCCGTCAGTCACCCGCCTCACCTCCTCGCTCTGCACCCTCCGCAGCTCCCACCCGATGCTCCCCATGCTCACCTCCGACTCCTCCAGCGGCGCCTTCCTGTCGCAGGACCCGCCGCTGAACCACGAGCCGTGCTCGAAGTGGTCCGGCGAGTAGGTGCGCAGGAACGTGACGAGGCTGCTCTTGCAGTCCCTGCACCGCGCGATGCCCTCCACGGCCGCCCTCACCACGCGGTGCACCGCGTAGGGCACGCCGAAGTCGGTGAGGTTCTCCTCGCGGCCGCAGTTGACGCAGCCGACGCGGCGCCCTTCCTCCCAGAGGTAGTTGACGCGGAAGAACCAGTTGCCCCCTGAGATGACGGCGTAGTCCAGCCCCGGCAGGCGGCTCGTCCACTCGGCGCCGAGCCTGTCGAGGTGGATGTCGAAGGAGCCGGTGGGCTTCCCGTCGGCGCCCGCGATGGGCACCGCGTGCGCGTAGTACTCCGTCCACATCACTGTGAGCGTGAAGTCGTGCGCCGGGAAGTGCCACGTCCCGAACCTGTCGGCCGCGTCCGTGTGCACCTCCGTCGGTGTCTCGGCCTGAGACAGGAGGCAGAGCAGGGAGTCCATCTGGTTGCGCGCCAGCGAGTCGCCGATGAAGGCGAGCCGCTTCCCGCGGACGACCTCGAGGAACCGCTCCGGCTGGAACCGTGGCAGCTCGCACCCGTCCGGCTGCCACCGCCAGTAGAGGTGGCCGGGATCCTTGCCGAACTTCTGGCAGTTCTTGAAGTCCGGCAGCATCGGGCACGTCACGTTGGTGTAGACCGGGCCATTCAGATCCTTCACCCATTTCCCGACGGAAATGTCGCACTTCTCCTCAAGCTGCACGCCTGTCACACCCAAGCATCAAAGAGTATCCATGTTTTTCTTTTCGAGAAAGATGAAGTAGATACCAAATAGAGTCCGTTAATTATATCAAACACTGAATTTAAAACATGTGCTGTTGGCAATATCGACTATTGTTTTAAATAGCGGGCTATAGCCGAATTCTGTAGCGGGCTAATGCATTTAGCGGCAGCTTGCGGAAAGGCTACAGCCGAGCTATATCGACACATCGACACTGTATTTACCGTGTGCAGTGCGCTTACTTGGGCCAGATTTTTGTTCACGAACTGTGTTCGGTGCAGCAGGTGGTGATGATGAGTTCGCCGATGGCAGGGAGATGTCTGCCGGTGTGCTTTGTTCAGGTGCCACATTGTTGTCTGCAGGGGCTGTCGTCGGTTCATCCCATTGATCTTCGACATGTTCAGGCACCCGACGGCTCACGCCGAGGGCTACGTGCAGGGGGCTCTGCGTCAGCGCCTCGCCGGTCGACGTCGTGGTCGTCCCGACGGTTAAGCTACGGGACGAGTAGCGGATGGAGAAGGCGAAGACGGCGGAGAGCACCAGGAGGAGCAGCAGCGAGGACTTGATGTTCCTCCGCGCCACGACGCTCCACTCGCTGCCGCTGCCGCTCCTCTGCAGTGATCCCGGCGGTCCGGCCGACGAAGGAGGAGAGGGAGGAAGTGGCGCCATGATCGTCCAAGGTTTCTCACTACAAACTTTCTTCAGGTAGATACCAACACATGAACACAAGGCTAGTCACGGTACTACGTACTAGGTTGGCGGCCAGCAGGTTTTGAAGGACTCGTGAGCGTCGTTTTGTTTTTGAAGAAGGCTACTCACGATACTAGGTTGGTCAGCTGATGCAGGAATTTACTGTTGTTTGGCCACTGGTTAATTTCTCATCTGGTGAGACTAGCTAGCACTCGATCGGGAGTTTGGTAGAGCTGTCGGGGTAGTCACGCTATCGGAGCTCACCAAACTGCATACTTTGGTTATTTTAGTTTTGAGTGATCTATTCTCACCTGCTTGGTCATTTCGATTTTGTGTTAGTGCAGAAACCTTGGCGTATGAAGTGTGCTGCCCTACTATAGGCCCAAGGCATGCAGTTTCACCAGCTATACGTGTACTCATCACCTAAAAAAGCGTTCCAAAATGTTTGATACAGAAGTGACAGATGGACGGCAGCTGGCAGGGATGGTTGGCCAACACCCAGTTGTAATGTCAGGTGTGTTATGTTTTATGCTTTTGGTGGATCCTCAGCTTTTGTGTGTCAGCAGGAATGTCCAAATTACAGCTTCGTCCGCTATTTCATGGGCAATTTAAATTAACTCTCCCACTGAATCTAATTTGCTATGTTTGTGTGTTTATCAAATATTGGACAGGTTTACGTGGTGTTTTACTATTCAGGCGGATGATCTAAGGGCTAGTGGCGCCGATGTCCTTCAGCAAAATGCGCTGGCTGTGACTGCGGCGACATCAACTTCTCATCCTCCTATGTTGGGTGTGCCAGATCAGCATGGACGAGAGGAGGATGAAACCCAAGATGATGCTGGGGAAATCATAACTGATTTCTTTCTACCTTGTTTTTTTTTAAACAAAGGTAAACGCTTTCACCTAGAGCCAAGCAGAACCCACCACTCCGCGACCGGCCGGCACTCCACCCTTGCCGGAGAGAAGAATCCGCAACTGCTATGGGAGGAGCAGATACGGGACACTCCGTCAAAGATGAAAGTGGCCACCACCGGGGAGCCTCGACGACGAACAACACCGAAAGCAACCTTGTCGCCCACACGACACAAGGCGAGACGCTCTCGATGATGCAGAAAACTCGGAGCCGCCGCCCCGACATCCAACTCTCCATCACGCCCTGCGCAATCCACCTAGACCACCTTCCGGGCCGCCGCCCCGACATGTCACCGCTCACACACGAGCCGCAACGCCGCACGACCTAGCATCCCGCAGCCCAAACTGCCCAGGGAAACTACCCGCAGAACAAGGCCGCCACACCACATCCGAGACCGCTGTCTCGACATCCTGAAGATCGCCCCTCTCTAGGACGCATCGACCTAGCCGACAACCTCGCTGCACTCACAGCTCGAGATTAGCCACCCAAGACATGAGAGACGCCACCTTGCATCAAAGGCCACACTCGCAAGGCTTTCCGAGGCCGCCGCCTCGGCCCACAACAACCTTCTGGGGCCGCTGCCCCGACATCCACCCTCCATGACGCAAGAGGGGTGGCACAGAATCATCCACAAAACAACTCTCCAAGACGACGCCCTCAAGAGGGAAGAGACGAAGATGCCACCGTCGCCCACTCCGAACACGGAGTTTAGGCTTTCGCCCGGAGAGTCCAAGCCAATCATGCGGAGAGAGTAAGAGAGCACTCCGACGACACCTCCATGCCAATCATAGCATATGCCGACGGCATTCTGGGCTATGCCGACGGCAAAAAGCCGTCGGCGTAGGTCCTCATTCCTGTAGTGGTCCCGTTCCATGCTCTGTAGCATGAGTGCATGACGGACTCGAGGTGCATGGTGGCGAGCAACGGCGCAAAGAGGAGGAATTCCTGAAGATCCTGGACCCAGGCACTACAAAGGCTTAACCGCAGGGACGCCAGTAGTGGGAACGCGACGCCGGCCGTGGGCTCGAGGAATCCGCAGCTGCTGATGTCTAGCACCCGAAGCGTCTCCCACGGCAGAGCCACGAATTTGAGCTTGTTAAACAATCCACTGGGCGGGGATGTGACCTCCTCCTGGTCCATCAAAGACACGCGGTGATTGGCGCCAAGCCGCAACTCCTCGACGTGGCGTGCCGCAGGGAGAGAGAGCAATTCCGTGTGGACATCGGGTTTTCTTATGTTAAGGCCCACCTCGAAGGACATGAACTTCATCGCTGTGACGTCGTCGCGGCCTGGGTCGAGACGGAAGCTGAGCCTTGTGATGCTAAATAATGTTCGCAAAGTTTGAAATAATTATTGGCATGTTAAAATTAGTTATTCACATATTCAAAAATTACTCACTCTTTACACAAAAATTAGAACTCCTAAGGTTTTTAAAAAGGAAAAAAAATAAAATCTTGAGGAAACAGAAAAATAAAGAAATAGTTAAAAGGAAATTAAAATAACAAGAAGTAAAATAAAAGGAAAACAAGAAAACAAAAGCGAAAAGGTCGCTGACTTGGGCCGGCCCGCCGTACACAAACCAGTATATACAAGGTTTCATTCTAGGTCAGCCCGCCGGTCAAGTTGATTACGTACTAGATTATGTTAGAGAAGGGTAGATCACACAATTAATCACCTCGTTACCTGTGAATCGAATCAAGTCACTCACTGCGTGGTGAGTTAATTGGGTCCAAGATCCGAGGTCAACTCAACTGTACTACATCGTCAGCCTTGGGTGAGAGTGATCGCTCGAACCACGGAATAACGATGGCAGCGCCCCAGGTTCACCAGGGCCAGAAGCCGTCCTCTCCGGCTCCGGCGAGCACCAACGTTGCCTATTTCCTGCCCAGAAGCGCCTGCTGTTTGCTCGCCTGCGCCTTCCTCTCCCTGTCTCTCCTCCACCTCCTCTTCTGCACGCCTCCCGGCGCTCAACAAGCAGCTGTTATCTCCCCGCTGCTGCAGTTTTTCAATCACACATACTCAGCGTTCTCATCAGGGTACAACCTCTAACTCAACAGTTACTTCTGTTTTTGCATGTACTCCAGTAGGTATATTACTTATGCATGGGTGGGGGGGCTGTTTTGATTTGTTGCAGGCTCGGAGGAGTACAGGTAGCGCAGCGCGAGAGATGCGACTACTCGGTGGGGCAGTGGGTGTGGGCGCCGGGGCACGCGCGGCGGTACAACGGCACGGCGTGCAACGTGGGTGACGGCCAGGACTGCACCCGCAACGGGAGGCCCGACACAGGCTACCTCGACTGGCGATGGCAGCCGGCGGCGGGATGCCGCCTCCCGGCGTTCGACGCATCGGCGTTCCTCTCGGCCGTGCGCGGCAAGCACGTGGCCTTCGTCGGCGACTCCATGGCTCGGAACCAGGTCGAGTCTCTCATGTGCCTGCTCGGCGCCGCGTCCCCGTACAGCCTCGTGGGCTGGGACCAGATCGGCCATTTCAGGCGCTGGGCCTTCGCGGCGCACAACGTGACCGTGTCCGTGTACTGGGCGCCGTTCCTCGTCAGGGCCACAGGCAGGTCGGCGAACTCAAGCATTCGCCATGACATCTTGCACTTGGACGCGCTCGCCGACCGCTGGTCCGCCGACGCCGACACCATGGACGTGGCGGTGATCAACGTCGGCCACTGGTTCTGGGGCCAGGCCGTCTACCACAACGGCAGCGAGGTGATGGGGACCAACCTGTACAAGGAGCTTAACCACACCGAGATCGGCATGTTCCTGCCGTTCCGCGAGGCGTACCGGATGGCGCTGCAGCGGCTGAGCTCCGGCCGACGACCACGAACCGTGGTGGCGGCCACCTTCTCGCCCAAACACTTTGGAGGCAAGGGATACGATGACCCCACGGCGTGCATGGAGAAGAATCCATACAAGGACGGGGAGAAGGAGCTCGGCAGCGTTGACAAGGAGCTTAGGAGGATCGTCTACGAGGAGACGGAGCAGGCCTTGGCGTCGACGAAGAGCAGCGGGGTGAGGTTCGAGGTGATGGACGTGACGAAGCTAGCGTTGATGCGGCCGGACGGACACCCTGGGCCCTACATGCGCCGGGACCCGTTCGCGCACGGCGTGCCGGAGAAGGTGTCCACCGACTGCCTCCACTTTTGCCTGCCCGGCCCGGTGGACACGTTTAACGACATATTGCTGCAGATCCTCATGACCAAGAGGAGGTCCTAGATGGTGGAAAGGCTCGTAGAGAGCCCGAGAGAAGTGGAATCTTCTTTTACAATTCATAAATATCCTTATACATGCGAATTAAGATTCCTATTTATCCATGAATATGAGCCTTGATTTCTGGGCCGACTTAAAATTAGAAGAACCGTATAAATAAATATTGCCTGTCACCACTCATATAGTCACATCGACGTGGCACAAAATACAATACGTATGACTGTTGCAAAAAAATTTCATATATCAATAAGAAAATCACTATCGACCTCTTGGTATAGAAACGATTTGATATAACAAGATCAGGTATATGACACTCTTTTTCTGGGTCCACACCATTGGTGACTGACTATAACTAACTAGTGCAGCTTTGGTACGGCGGGCAGACATTTTCGAAGCTCAAGGAAACAAGGGTAGGAAGTGGACGTGAAAACGCTAAGCGGAAATGAGCTTCTCCAATATACGGCGCACAACCCGTATCTCTGAACTTCTCCAACGGAAACAGACGGTCTAATATACGGGTTGTGCGCCATATGAGTTGGAGAAAATCCGTTCGTGCCATGTAACTCACGCACTTGTCTCCCACCGACGCTTCGTTAGAAGCTGAAGCAGAATCTCGTTGAACGTGTCCACCGGCCCGGGCAGGCAAAAGTGGAGGCAGTCGCTCGACACCTTCTCCGGCACGCCGTGCGCGAATGGGTCGCGTTTCATGTACACACCGGGGTGCCCGTCCGGACGCATCGTTGCCAGCTTCGTCACGTCCAGCACCTCAACCCTCGTCTCCCCACCACCGCCGTCAATCCTCGCCGCCGCTGCCGCCGTCTCCTCTCTCACGATGCTTCGAAGCTCCGCGTGCATGCCGTCCACCTCCCTCTCTCCCTCCCTGTACGGCATCCTCCTCGCGCACGTTGTCGGGTCGTCCCATGCCTTCTCGAAGTGGGGCGGCGAGAAGGTGGCCACCACCACCGTGCGTGGACGCTGAGCCCGAGTGGCGGCAGAGCCGACGAGGCGCCGTATGGTCATCCCGATGGCCTCACGGTACGGCGAGAAGACTCCGATCTCGGTGTGGTTGAGTTCGGGAAGACGGTGCGCCCCGAGCACCTCGCTGCCGTTGTAGTAGATGCTGGGGTTCCAGAACCAGTGGCCGGTGCTGACCACCGCCACGTCCATCGTGTCGGCGTCGGCGGACCACCGCTCGGCGAGCTCGTCGAGAAACACCGAGTTGTAGGGCGCGCTGTAGTTCTCGGACTTGCCCGTGGCCCGCACCAGGAAGGGCGCCCAGTACACGGACACCGTCACGTTGTGCGACGGGAACTCCCAGCGCCAGAACTTGCGGATCCACAGCTCCGGTTCTTGGTACACCATGCGGTACGGGGACGACGTGCTGAGGAGGCAGACAAGGGACTCGGCCTGGTTCCGCGCCATGGAGTCGCCGACGAAGGCGACGTGCTTGCCGCGGACGGCGGCGAGAAACTTGGCGGCGTCGAAGTCCGGGAGCTGGCACCCGGCAGCCGACGGCTGCCACCGCCAGTCTAGGTAGCCGGTGTCGGGGCGCCCGTTGCGGAGGCAGTTCTCGCTCTTCTTGACGTTGCACTCCGTGCCGTTGTACCGCCGGGCGTGCCCTAGCGCCCACACCCACTGCCCCTCCGAGTAGTCGCAGGTGTATGTCGACACTGGTGCAACAAATAAGACAATGCATGAGGAGGTTCATCAGTACGCAACTACACCCCCACACACGTAAGTACCTTGGTTGTAGGTGCTGGTGATGTACTGGAGCAGAGGCGACACCATGGCCCTCTCTCGTGGGGAGGAGCAGAGGAGGTGGAGGAGAGCCAAGCAGAGAACGGCGAAGAGGAGCCAGGCGAAGACGGTCCTGGGGCCAGGGCTGACGCCGCCGTGCCAGTGAGTCGACGACGGCTTGTGGCTGGCCTGATGCAGTGGCTGGTACTTCGCCATGATCGATGTCGTTGATTTTTAAGCTTGCACCACGGCCGGTCGTATCGTATCGGTGGGAGGTCGCTTCTAGGGGAGTTCTTATCCTGCATATGCTGCAGGCCTATATATGTATACAGAAGATGGTGGTCATTTGCAACTTTGATAGATCGATACTAGTACTAGATGATGAGAGTCGTCTGGGTAAATCGCCAACTTTGGCAATTTCAATAGCGAATTTGACTGAAATTTAATTGCTCTCGGGATTCGGCCACTCGGGAAACTTACTGAAACCATGCAAGTGGCTCTCTCGAAAGCTCCCAGGTTGCAGATCTCCAGGCGGACTAGCAGCGTTGTAAACTGTGGCGAGACGCTGAAATGCTTGGGGCAAAGGGCTTAGCAGTTGATTTCGACTCGGGGGAGCTCTGACTTTCTCATTAGCCCCGATTCTCGTTTTGTCGTACTACCAATGTCGCAGTGGCTTTGAGCCTTTGACGATGCATAGATGCTATCCGTACATCAGCCACAAAATTTTCAGCTTCTTTCTTCATAAGCGTGCGGCTCTGCATGCTCAGATATTTGTCACTTTCGCTAAAAAAAATTGCGGGTAAAAGAGGAATCTATTAAGCAACAGGGGTTACAAGAGGGTCATGATCCAGTTCCTGAGACTAGCCCTCAGGTCCTGCACCAAGCCATATAGCAGTTCTGGCCTCTATCATAGCATATTTTGCGAGGAAATGACTTGCCCTGTTTTGCGAACGTTCCACTTTTACAAAAGATAATTGTCTACTACCATTAGCTAATAATCTAATCTCAGAGATGAGGTAGGCGATCGGTGATCTATCCTGGGATTTGCTTTTGACAGCATCAATCAGTACAGAGCAGTCCAACTCTACTATCACCGGCTTGTCGCTCCATTGTAATGCCAATCTCAGTCCTTCACAAACTTTACTTTCGAAATTGACTGACCATTAGTTAGTTCACCCTCAAGGCCTCAAGTCAGCACCGATCAAAGAGATGGTTGTTCCCTTGACCACTACAGGAAAATCGTATGTGCGAAGTATTTTTCTTCTTTTTGAAATAAGGAGCCATTTTCATTAATTAAGAGAGGAGTTTCTAGAGGTTTGTTACAAGCTTACTCTTGACCGCGTGCGGTCAACACTCAAATAAAAAGTTTACTCTCGCGGTATTACATTACTCAATGACAGGGCCGTCTCCAGAAATTTGAGCCCCCTGTGCGAAAAGTAAAACATGGCCCAAAACATGGACAAAAATCATGTATAATCATAACAGTTATAACTAAAGCATACTTTTCACGTCGAAACGAAACTAAAGCATACTTTCATTAAATTATATTGCCTTGGTATATGATATTGCGTAAAAAAATAAAATATACTCCATGAAACAATAGTTTAGATGTATAAAGATAGGATTATCTAACCAGGATCTGCCTTTGGAGTCAATAGTCAGGGCCGGTCTCAATAGCGTTGATTCATTTGAACCTCCTAGCCTGTGACGGCAATTACAAAACGGGGCAGCAGTGGAAACGGCGGCGGGGCGATCCATTAAACTAAACGGCGGCGGCCAGCGGGCGACATGTGCTGCAAATAATGCGTCTCGCGGCGTTTTGGGCGATCAGATCAATCTCAGTAGAGATTTTTTTTTTGTAGAACATATCGATCAGTGACCTGATTCCATGATTGGATCGGACCGGGACTGAAAACCTGATTCGAATCGCAGGTTGCAGACAGCAAGCTGGCCTATCAAGTAACAGTTGGACTAGAGACTTCAGGCCTAATTTTTAGAGAAAAAATGCTTGATCGCACAGCCCCTTGGACGCGTCCTTGATCTTATCAATGAGCATAGCAGTTGATGACTATTTTGAATGATACGGGCTTTTCTCTCCTTCCATATTTTCCAAGAGAGAATCGTCGCAACGGAGACCGAAGCCTTTCTAGAAAGAGTCCCCTTTCTTGTGAATCGCCTTGCTCCACCAATCTTGAACGGTGCCATTCCTTGCCAATCATATGTGGCAAGATCATGTAGACCCAACCAAGTCTTTAAAAAGGTCGAAATTCTCATAGTGAAGCCACACTTAAACATTACGTGTGCCGCCATCTCTTGCACTTGGTTGCAAAGCTTACATAGTCCACAATTTGGTCATCCTCTGATAGTCTCTATCCGCCGTCCACACACGGTTTCGGAGGATCAACCAAGAAAATATTTTGCATTTGATTGTCGCCCATGGTTTCCAAACATGCGTAGGCATCATTGATGTTGTGTGTCCCAAGAATTGCATATGTAGGCCAAGGTTGACGAGTATGATTCATTGTTTGTGAATTTCCAAGCGATCTTATCCGGGTGGCATTGTCAATGTGGGTTTCGGCCACCATCTCCTAAAGCTTGGTGAATTGTTGGATGTGATCAACAAAGAGCCCCCCTTGGGTGTTAATCTGGGACACCCAAACTCATTTTCCAACGCTTTCCGCACCGTCCAATTTCTCTTTTTTGCAAGCTCAAAGATTAGGGGTGCCACATCCTTAGGTCTTATACCATGAAGACACGTCGAGCCCCTAAAAATAGCTTTCTCTCCATTTTCAATTGTGAATTTGGTCTCCACCACGAAGAGATCACGTTCATTTGGGGAGCATGGATTTCCAAGACCCACCCACAGTTTGGCGTCATCACTCCACTCATGCAGGGGCGGAGCCAGCACCCGGCGACCCCGGGCGGCTGCCCGGGCTAGTCCAGCAACTCTCCACTAAGTAGTAGTCTAATCACAGTGCTTAGCGCTAATGTTCACTGGGGCAAACGCCGGCAGCCGGCGCTGTACGTAGGATCTGCCCAGGCTCCATAAGTGCTCTGGCTCCGCCACTGCACTCATGCCAAAGCCAACGCAAATGAAGGGCGGAGGGAAACTTCTTTAAGTTGAGGATCCCGAGCCCTCCCAACTCTTTTGGCTTGCAAAACTTCTCCCAATTGAGTTTACATTTACCAACAGTGACCTTCTCACAAGCTGCTAAAGATAGACTCTTCGAATACTATCAAGTTTTGCAAGAACCTCGTAAGGGACGTCAAAGGGCGGTAATGAAGTAGATAGCAACACTTGCAAGAACCGCCTTGATGAGGGTGGTGCGGCCGGCCATAGAGACATGTGTAAGAAGATATAAACATGTATATTGATTGATCAATTGAGCCGTATTACAAAGTATATAAAGGGAGTCATCTAACCGACATAGTCTAGACCTAGTCTTCGAGTACAAGTCAAACAGGTTTACAACAAGGAGATATAGTCGGAATACAATAGTCTAACATCCCCCCGCAGTATCAACGTGGGGTTCAACAACGTTGAGACTGAATCGAATGTCGGTAAACGGAGCTGTAGCAAGTCCCTTAGTGAAGATATCCGCAAACTGAGCAGTAAAGGGCACATGTAGAACACGAACTTGGCCCAAGGCGACCTTCTCACGAACAGAGTGAATGTCAATCTCAATGTGCTTGGTACGCCGATGCTGGACCGGATTGCTGGACATGTAGACTGCTGAAATATTGTCGCAATAGACAATGGTGGCCTGCTGTATAGGGCGATGAAGCTCCGATAGTAGTTGCCAAATCCAAACCGTTTCAGCAACAGCATGTGCAATCGCGCGATATTCAGCTTCTGCAGACAAGCGAGAGACTGTAACCTGCCTTTTTGAGGACCATGAAATCAAGTTGTTACCTAGAAAAACACAGTATCCGGATGTGGACCGACGAGTGTCCGGACAACCAGCCCAGTCTGCGTCGGAATGTGCTGTCATTGTGGTAGGAGAAGAAGAATTGATGCGGAGACCATGATCGAGAGTGCCCTTGAGATATCGAAGAACATGTTTGACATGATTGTAATGAGGGACACGAGGATCATGCATATATAGGCAGGCTTGTTGGACGGCATAGGAGAGCTCAGGACGTGTGATTGTTAAATATTGAAGAGCACCTGTGAGACTACGATAAAGAGTGGTGTCTGAAAAAGGGTCGCCATCGGAAGATAGTTTGGAATTGGTGTCAACGAGAGTTTTAGATGATTGACAATCGAGCATGCCAGCTCGGGAGAGAAGATCTAGGATATATTGACGTTGGGAGAGAAAGAGGCCAGTGTGATCACGGGTGACAGCAATTCCCAGAAAATGATGAAGCAAACCTAGGTCGGTCATTGAAAATTCAGCACTAAGGAGATAGATAATGTGATCTAAGAAAGACTGTGAGGAAGCAGTAAGAATGATATCATCGACATAAAGAAGCAAGTAAGCAGTTTGAGAAATTTGTGATAGACAAAGAGGGAAGTATCGGATAAGGAGGGTAGAAAACCGATGGTTTGAATGAAGGTGGAAAAGCATTGAAACCAAGCACGGGGTGCTTGTTTTAAACCATAGAGAGATTTCTTAAGAAGGCATACATGATTAGGAAGAGAGGGATCCACAAACCCTTGTGGTTGTTGACAATAGACTGTTTCTTGGAGAGAGCCATTGAGAAAAGCGTTCTTCACATCAAGTTGATGAATGGGCCACGCGTAGGAGATGGCGATACTAAGAACAATACGGATGGTGCTTGGTTTGACAATAGGAGAAACAGTTTCATCATAATCAATTCCATGTTGTTGAGAATATCCACGACAAACCCAACGCGCTTTGTAACGAGAGAGAGAGTTCCGTCTGAATGATTTTTTTTGCGAAAAACCCATTTTCCCGAGACTACATTTGCTCCAGTAGGTCGTGGGATGAGCTGCCATGTGTTATTGTGAAGTAACGCATTGTATTCATCGGTCATGGCGGCAGCCCAATGAGGATCAAGAAGAGCAGCTTTATAAGAGGAGGGAACAGGCGAGATAGAAGGGGAGGCAGTGAGATTGAGAGGTTCACGAGGCTGACGAAATCCAGATTTAGCGCGAGTACGCATAGGATGATCATTTTGAGGCACAGTGGTAGGAATCGAACGAGGAGGGAGAAGAGGGGTTGGGTTGCCAGAGTCACGCGCAACGGATTTAGCAGACTCTAGAGAAGAGGTAGAGAGGGAGTCTGAAGCCTCGACAGAAGTTTGGGTGATGGAAGAATTAGTGGCAGAGCTGGGCGACGGGGACGCTGCCGCGGTAGAAAAATCCGGTGAAAAATGTGCCGCGGAAGGAGTGGAGGGTGGGGAAGGCTCGGGCTGTGCTGTGGCAGGAAAAACCGGAGAATGTGCTGCTGTGGCAGGGAATTGGAGGGTTGGGAGTAGAGCACGGCTAGGAGGACTGGGTGTGGGCTGGGAGGGGGTGGATGGTGTACGTGTGGCAAAGGGAAAATTGTTTCGACGAAAGTGACATGACGAGAGACATGAACAAGACCAGAAAGAAAATCGAGGCAACGATAGCCTTTGTGCTCATCAGAGTATCCAAGAAAAACACAAGCAATAGAACGAGGTGCAAATTTGTTAAGGGAGGTTGCATAGGAGTTAGGAAAACAGAGACAACCGAAAACTCGAAGATCAGAGTAATTGGGGTTGTTTAGAAAGAGGGAAAAAAAGGGAGTGGTTTTAGGGTTTGTGCTGGATGGTCTAATGTTTAACAAGTAGGTGGCCGTGCGAAGGGCTTCAGCCCAATACTTAGGAGGCATGGAAGAGTGGATTAGAAGGGTGCGTATAATGTCATTAATTGTTCGAAGAGATCTCTCAGCTTTGCCGTTTTGCGGAGAAGTGTAGGGGCAGGAAAACCGAAGAAGGATGCCATGGTTGAGAAACAAATTGCGATTTTGAAAGTTGTCAAATTCATGGCCATTGTCGCATTGGATGAAACAAATAGGGATGAAGAAGTGGGTGGCTACATATTTTTGAAAGTTAATGAAAATATTATGTACATCAGATTTATTACGAAGAGGGAATGTCCAAACAAAGTGTGTGTAATCGTCTAAAAGAACAAGATAGTACTTGAAACCGGAAACACTGACATGAGGAGAGGTCCATAAGTCACAATGTAGTAATTAAAGGGGAGCCGAACATGTTTTCCTAATTGACAAGACTCACAAACTGAACTATTATGACTATCACGATTACAAGAGATGGAAAATTCACTAAGAATAGAAGCTAAAGGAACAACATGTGGGTGGCCGAGGCGTTGATGCCAAAGATCGACGGAGGCCACCATGGATGAAGGTTGGGCGGCAACAGGAACTCCGTGGTGAGAGTAGAGGTCACCGGAGCTGTTGAAGCGCACGATCTCCGCCTTAGTGTGGTAGTCCTTCACAGATAAACCAAAGGGATCAAATTCAACGGTGACAAGGTTATCGGAAGTAAATTTTCGAACGGAGATCAAATTTTTAATTAGGTTGGGTGCGACAAGAACATCATGTAGAAGAAGAGGCGTGGTATGAGTAGGGATAGTGGATTGGCCGGCACAATGAATTGGTATGGAGGAACCGTCACCAAGTGTAATGGACGAAAAAGGAGAAGAACTGCATGATGACAGCAAATTATGCGAAGAAGACATATGACTAGAAGCACCAGAATCGAAAATCCAATCCATACACGATGACAGCGGCTTGATCGTCCCAGGCAGGCGTCGAGGCAGGAGGCTGAGGTGGCGTCGGCAGTAATGGTGGCATGGGCGCTGGGGTATGCACGGGCGCCGGGAGAGGCATCTGGTACGACATCGAGCCGTCTCCTGTGATGGGGAAACCATAGTAGTACGACGGAGCAGCCGTGTAGGCGTGGGCCGGAGCTCGCAGTCCAAGGTGCCCGGGCGAACCGGTGTGTGGATGCATGCCCGGCATCCAGGAGCCGGAGTAGGCGGGCGGAGCACAGAACGGCGAAGGAGCAGACCAAGGCATAGACCATGCCTGTACCATCCCAGTCCAGGGATCATGAGGAGGGCGCCAGTTCGGGGACACAGGAGGAGCCGAAGGTGGTGGCGGCTGTGCCACAGGAGCAGGTGGTGGCGACGTCGGTAGAGATCAGGGTGGACGGTAAATCGGATTCTTCCCGCGATAATTGGGACTTGTACGCCATCCTGGAGGGGGTTGCGCCGTCGGTGTAGGCAGGACGGCGGCAGGTGGAGGAGGCACAGATATAGAAGCCGTCGATGGGGATGACGCAGGCGGACGAGCAGCGGCGTGAAACACCCGAGGGCGAGACTCCTTGCGAGCATGGGTGTCCGCGGCAAGTTGCAGCATTGAGCGGACCTCGGCGAACGTGGGCGGGGGCCGCATCATGGGGATGAAGGAGGCCTGTTTGTCAAATTCTTCATTGAGCCCGACGATGACGATATTGATAAGCTGCGAGTCGCTGACGGTGTCGCCCAGTTTATGGAGCTCGTCGCCGATGGCCTTGATCCGCTGGCAGAAAAGGTTCACGGGAGCGTCGCCTTGTGACATGTTGCGGAGCTCGGTGTGCAGCACGTTCTTCCGGGCGTCGTTGTTGCTTTGGAACAATTGGCGCAAGGAGGCCCAAATTTCGGCGGCGGTGGCGCCATCGTGATCCAACATATTGAAGATTTCAGTGGAGATGCACGTGTAGAACCATTGGACGATCGCAAGATCATCCTTGACCCATTGGGGATCATCAGGGCGAGGAACACTCGTGGCGGCGACATGAGACCGAAGGTTGCATCGGCCGAGGTGGAGATCGAAGAGATAACGCCAGTGGTAGTAATTGTGGGCAGTGAGATCAAGAACTATGGGTATGAAGGGGCTAACGTCGGCGATGGTATCTGCCAAAGACATTGGAGTGGCTATTAGGGCAGTAGGAGGGAAATTTGGGGTGGAGGCAAGAGAAACTTGAGAAGATTGTGCCGGGGCGGCGGAGGTTGTCACGGCGGCGGTGACGAGGCGGATTGTTTCGGCGAGATAGCTAGGCGGTGGGAGCAGCGGCGGCGTGGGCGGCGGCGGCGGTGTGGGCGGCGCCATGCCCTAGGACCGAAAAGTCTGATACCATGTAAGAAGATGTAAACTTGTATATTGATTGATCAATTGAGCCGTATTACCTAGTCTTGGCGTACAAGTCGAATAGGTTTACAACAAGGAGATGTAGTCGGAATACAATAGTCTAACAACATGTTTACCAACCCAAGGGACAAGCTTGCCAGCGACATGATCCTTCAAGTGTTGAGAGTGGATCCTCTTGAGACGAGTGACCGACAAAGGAAGGCCGAGATATGTCATGGGGAAGGACGCACGTTTTGCCGAGAAGGCTTGAAGAATGTCATCAAGGTCTAGATCTTCACATCTAATAGGAACCACTAGGCTTTTCTCAAAATTTGTGATAAGCCCGGTAGCATCCCCAAACCGAGCCAAGGTGTTCGCCAAAAATGTGATATCATCTTTTTGGGGGTCACGAAGATAGCCTTGTCATCGCCATATGGAGAGGTGCGGATTGTAGGAGCCCTTCATCAAATATTATGAAGGCCAAAATACTCAGCGCAACTTTTTTTAATAGTGGCAGGAGAACTATTTCATCGGAAGAAGTCTCAGCGCAAGAGATGCATGCGCCCATTTTTTCAAGAAAATGCAAAAGACTTGCATGTCATCATATTAAGATTCTAAGTGCTTGCACCTATCAATTCTTATCAAGGGTTGACAACGGTCTCACGCTATGAACGCATTATGGTCTCTAAACTCGGTTGTCAACACAAACCTTAGATACCAGTTGCTTGGTACTAACTTTTACAGTGAGTATTTTTGTACTGCTAAATGCAAACGTAAAAATATAATAATTAGAAAACATTAGTTCTATCTAATATAGAAATGTAGCAATTGAAGAGCTGCAGAAAGCATCGATCATTCCGTAAGGGACATCGCTAGTACTTCGAAAGGGACATCGCTAGTACTTCGAAGTTCATACGCGTAAAGCAGAAAGGATTAATAATCATGACTCTGAGCCTGACAGCCGGGATTCACTACCACTGCATACAGAATTGCAGATATATCATCATCCATATGTATCACATAAACCCAATCTAAATCTTACGCAGTTCATGGTAGATTGTTTTTCTACATTGGTTTCCTGAGGACAGAAATGGTGCAGCGCACAGTGAAGCAATCTCGCTGAATGTGCTTCTCAAAATCTTTCTCCCTCATGAAACTGGAGATGCCCTTGGTCTGACCGTAGTAGAAGAATTCAGAGGACACCTTCTTCTCCACTGTCGCCGATGGCTTGCCGGACTTCTCAAGCAACGTGCATACGAAGCTCACGCCGACGCGATTTACAGGCTTGCTCAAGCAAACAAGGTCGAGCCACACACACTACACCACGGTCTAGTTTTTGGGGCATTTTAGTTGAGGCACTTTTTAAAGTGCCCTAAAAGATTTTAATTAGGGGCATTTTTAGAAAGTACCACAATAGGTACGACCTTTTAAGGCACAAATGCCCCAATAGATCATAGCTATTGGGGCATTTCTCCAAACTGCCCCCAAATCTCAATAGCTATTGGGGCACTTTGGAGAAATGCCTCTAAAGCTCAATACCCAAACTGACAACATACTATACTAGCAATTCTATGGTCCAATTTATAACATACAAAAGAATATTTCTCCAAGGTTCGTACATACTTGACAGTACATACGAAGACTAAGGAGTACGGACAAGTCTGCATGAATACAATTGCAATCTCATGAATCTCAATACATATACAATGTCATTACTCCTCTATCTACTCCAAATTACTCATGTCTACTCCAAATTACTCCTGCGACCTAGCTACTCAGGATCAGCCAGAATTAGTTGTAGCAACAGCCAGAACAGGCAGCAGCCACCAGCAGCACCTATCGGAGGAAGCCGGTGAGCAGCGATAGCTGGAACCGGCGGCCCAGGGGAAGACCACCGACGGCCGGAACCCGCCCACAGGATGTCGCGGCCACGGCGAGCTGCGGCGTGAACAGGTGGACGCCAACCACAATAGAACAAGCACCATGGCCAGCTTTTACTTGTTCGATTTCCTGCAGCCAACCATAAATCAGCAAACAACAGACCTAGTACGATAATTAGCTCAAGGCAAAATAACAAAGTAAACTACATCCAAAATACCAGTTCTGCGATTGAATAGCAAATTCAGAAGAATTAAACAGATAGCTTTTCTAGAGGGAACCAAACAGACAGATAAAGAGTAAGCTACATCCAGTACCCGCTGCCTGACGAGCAAACTAAAAGCAAATTTAGCTGATGACCAACACTGTGCAAAACACAGTTAGGACAGAGCCTAGCTAATAATTTGCTACCACATTTATGTATTGTTAGGCTGCTCTTGCAAATGTTCCAAGATCTTACTAGTAGCAATGTATGATTCTGCAGCTACAGAAAAAATAAAGCAACGAAGAGGCGAAAGCATTATCAAATTACAGAAGGTGGCTACATATGTGATCGAAATTTTCAAGCATGATTAAATCCTATCTTACAAGGTCTCTCCAACTTATATCCCAACTTACATCAGAATAATATCTGAACAAGTAATGCTTATAGTTATGACCCAACATTATTCATCAACATAAGCGAGAAGAGATTCGTTATATTCAATCTGATATTGCCTAATATATAGGCACATCTAACAGTCATTCCAATACTTATTAGACAACATGGACAAGCATACATATAACAAGCATTTACATCATCGTTACTAGCTAGAAGAACAGACAAGAAAACAAACCTGGAATTTCTAATAAGTTTATAAGCTTCGAATCTGAACAGACAACAGAGTGTTAGTTGCAGCAAAAAAAAAATCTAGAACACCTTGTGCACCTAGCTACAACCTGCGGTGTTCGGGATCCAATCCTAAAACAGTGAAAGATTAAATGTTTTCCTACAATCGGGTAGTAGAAATCCTGCAAGGTGGGTTCGTCCTGCAACACAGGACTCTGAAGACGGGAGTTCTCACCGGCTTCGCGGGTGCGGCCGGAGGATACGGCCGGGACGGAGCCTAAGCGTTGGAGCGGGCTCGTGGATCTCGCGTCCACCGGCGCCATCTCCTCCTGCCTGCATGATCTGTTGGGCTCTCCCTTCGACCTGTTGCGTCCTGGTGGCGTGCAGAGCCCTCCCTAGGTCCCCCCACGCGCGGAATGGTGGCCACGGCTGGTGCAGCTAAGAGCATCTCCAACAGACGCGATTCGGCGCGGCGCGCTATATTTTCTTTGCAGCGCCAAAAAGACGTTTTTGCGCGCGGGGCGCCGGTTTTGCTTTTCCAGCAGCGCTATAGTTTAGCGCGCCGAAACGCAGCGCTCCAGCAGACGCCCAAAAACCGCAGCGCGCGCGGCAAGCACAAACAAGATTTGTACTTCAACATACAACCAAGAAGATCAAACATATGCGCAATAAATCAACAATAAATAGTTTAATTATTACAACACAAATAAATAGTTCATCACACAATAAATAGTTCATACAACAATAAATAGTTCATACAACAATAGAATGCATAGTTCACCAACTCATTGTTGCCCATTCCATGCCCACCACTCCTCGATTAGATCTTTTTGAAGTTCATTATGCGTTTCATTGCGTCGAATGGCATGATAAGATGCAACAAACCGGGCCACCCTCTCCGCCCTCCTCCGCTTCAAGAATTATAGTTGAATCTTTTTTGTGGCCTTGGAATTGTCCATGCCAAGCCGCGGGACAGTTTTTCCAACTCCAGTGCATACAATCAATAGAGCCAAGCATACCTGGGAACCCCCGAGCGGCGTTGTGCTCCAGAAGCCTAGCCGTGTCTGCAGCATTGGGAGCTCTCAAATATTCTGTACCAAAAACTTGCACAACTCCAACTGCAAACCGCTTGACACACATGATGGCTTGACTCTCACCCATGGCCAAGTGGTCATCAACTAAATCCGCCGGAATACCGTATGCCAACATACGTAAAGCGGCGGTCACCTTTTGAAAGGTGCTATGCCCGAGCTCTCCGGCGGCATTCCTCCTCTGCTGAAAAAACCGGTCATGCCTCGCCAATTTCTCCGCAATGTGCCTGAACAAATCGATGCTCGTTCTAAAGCGGCGCCGGAAATATGACTCGGGGTATATGGGATGATCCACAAAATAGTGTCTCATCAATCTATTGCCAGCCTCGATCCTCTCCCTCCTTAATTTCTGACGACCAAAAACTGAACCACCATGCTTCGGTTTTTTGTTAGCATGGATAGCTAGGAGCATTGCAATGTTCTCCTCCTCTTGAATATCGAATTCTTCGTCGGAAGAATCGTATGATTTACTCATCTACAGAATTTAATTCAATCTACTATAAAACTACAAACTAGCAATGCACAAAATTCGTTTAGCAAATTTACACCGAATTCATACCTTGCAAGTGTTTTCTCAAACACCTTGCGTGCGCGGAGGTGCAGCCGGCCGCCGTGCGCTGTTCGGTGGAGCTTCTGCGCGCTCGGTCGGCAAAGGGGTGGCGGCGAGTTGGCGGCGGAGGGGTGACGGCGAGGCGGCGAAGACGCGCTGCCGAGGGACGGCGGAAGCCTCGGCGGCGTCGGTGACGGCGGCGCCCAAATCAACGCCGCGGCGAAGTCCGCGCGTCCATAGAAGCGGCGGCGCACTGAGGAGCGGCGGGAGCGCCGGCGGCAGCGCTGGGTCGCCGGAGAAAAATGGGGGGGAAGAGGTGTGTAACATCCCAAATTTATAATAAGAATAAATAAGACCCCAAATTCAGAACCAACAAAAACTTTTTGAATTATTTCACAAATGATTGTGTTTTCCCTTATATTGTTCTGTTTGACCCTGTGTGACCTGAATGTTTAAGTTGTTTGACTAGTAAGTGTCAACCCAAGAAATCAACCTAAGTAAAAATATATTTCAAACTCTGGTGATCATGTTGTGACAAGAATATATTCTATATAACTTTTCCATTTCTATGTTGGCCAAAAGTCTATTTCAATAATGATTTGGTTTTAGCAACAAATAAAATACCCTTTAAATTGAGACAGTAAAAGTATTTCCAAAATTACATGTTTACAAAATATGGAGAACTATCTGTGATCTCCTATCTATTCTTCAAACCTTGACATTTTACAATTCCTATTTTTGTGACCTCCTATGTTTCAACTCCATTTTAAAAAGGAATACTAGTGGGAAATATATTATCTCACATATTTCTCTTTATCAAACCTTTTTGAAAACTATTAAGTTATGAGATGAGATAATTTCTACCCATCACCTTGTCATAATTAAGTGTGATTATTTTCAAGATAGTATTGTTAATTATGGAAATGGTGGTATGATTTATTCTTGTGGTTTGAATTGTGTGGTCTTGATTGTTATGTGAATATTGTTGTGTGGTTGATATTGTTGTGCTGTTGCTATTGTTGTGCTATTGATATTGTGTGTTGATTGCTTGGGAGGATAATTCCTCAGTGGTGTTAATACTAGAATTAGAACACACTTGGCAGCAAATTGGGAGTGTGACTTGAATAAAAACAAATCCTCTGAAATTATTCAAACCTAAGTTAAAGTCCTAAATTAATGGAAATGATCTTATTGAAATTCCCTCTCTGTCTATTCCTCTACTCTATGAAAACAATTATATTTTCTTTATCAAAATTCTAGGAGTGAGATGAACTAATAATCATCCCCACTTCATATCACTCCCTCCTCAAGTAAACCTACTTTTCGATTTAAAACAAACCCCTCAATCATTTATCAAAAAGGAAATGAAGGTCATGAGTTAAAAATGATCTTCCTAAATAAATCCCCTCCTAAATTCTCTATTTCCTCAAAACAAATGTTTTCTCTATGAAAATAAAACTTATTTGAAGTTATCATATTTGTCAAAGAAGTTCCAAAAGTTCAAAACCATATTTTATCACATGCTTTAAAAATATTAAAGGAGTATCAAATACTAATTTCCAAAAATGATTTATTTAAACCCTATGAACAAATATTGCTCAAAACATTTTATTTTCAAAAACCAATTTTTGTGGAGCTTCCTCATGTATATGGGAGGCTACCTGATTTTTCTCAAATTTGTATAAAATGTTTAAGTGCCCCAATTAAAATCACTAAGACCTACTGGTTTCAAAAAGAAATAAAAGAAAAGAAGAAAAGGACTAAGATGCAACTAAAGAAAATCTGTCAGGGGGCTTTCTGCGAAAAGATCATTGACTCCCTGTAGCAGCAGAGCCGCACGCCACCGATGCCGTGCTCCCTCGCCACGTCGCCGTGCTCCCCTCCCCCTTGCCTCGCCCCTGCCTCACGCCTCGCCCTGGGAGGATAAGAAGCACGCCACTCCACTGCCTCCTCTGCCCCCTGCTCACTCATTTCCCTCACTCTCCCTCTCTCTCTAAGCTCTCCCCGGAGCCGAACCAAGGCCGAGCCGCCGTCGCACATCGCCGTCGCTGGAGAGCGTCCCTTCCAAGTCCAAGCGCACCAGGAGGTTCACCGCGTCGCCCTCTCCATCCTCATCCAAGGAATCGATGCGGGAGGCTGTGAATCGAGCTGGCCGTCCTCACTTTCTTCCTCTCCGGCCGCCGCCTTGCGAGCAAGCTCGCGGGTTCCACGGACCTCCGTTCTCCGCCATTCCTGCACCCTCGAGTTCCCCTTGCTCTGCTCCTTCTCATGGGCATCTACATTTCCTTTTTAGGTCGTCGGAGCCGCCGTCGCCATCATCGCCGTGCTCCGGCAGCGCTGCGTTCGCCCCTGCTCGTGTCGAGGGAGACGAAGCAGGCCGTACCCCTTCGCTCTCGCGCATGGGCCGCGAGCTGGGCCTCTCTCCACACTGCATGGCCCAGATCAGCCAGATCCAGCCCGTTGACGTTTTTTTTAGGTGGTTTATTCTATTTCTTGTAGATCTATTTCTAGCACTCTGGATTAAATCGTTTTAAAATAGTTTAAATGCAAATCTGGCCAAACCAAAAATCACAGTAGTAATGTTATAAGTTTAGAGACGTGTGCAACTTGCAGATCTGAAAAATATGAATTATTGTAGGTTTGATAAATGTTTTCTTATCACTGATCTGAAACACTGTTTTCTTAATAACTTGAGTTTGGTTACTCAAAAATTTGTGAATCAAAATGTTTTAGAAAGCTCTTCACATTACCTTTCAGTAGAAATTGGTCTCATGTGTTTTGGATGTTTAAAACAAAAGTTCTATTGATTCTTGTAAACACACCAGTAGCACTTTCATGATTTTTGTAGATTTTTGTGAAATGATTTTTGGAGTAAATCCAATTGGATTGTCTTCTATATGTATAGGAGAACATATCCCTAGCATGGCATGATTGTTTGATGTACAGAACTCCCTAGGTGCAATTTTTAGTAAAAGTGCTGTTCTGCCACTAATAAAAATGAATTAGATAAATTGCTTTTAGTTAGGAAATTGTGGGTTGTGCTTATTGTTGATTGTTGTGGTACTGCCACTTGTGTGTTACTGATCCTTAACATGTTAAAATATGTTAGTACTGTTAGTAACCTGTGCTATGATTGTTTATTTTGTTGTTAGATTAGTTTTGTGTGAATACATTTTTAAATATGGCTAGAATGAATCTTATAAAGAGTATCTTTAACACTAAATAATTCCATATCTCAAGATTCATGTGTCCCAAATAAATCAAACTAAAATGTTCTGGAAAGCTTAGGAAATTGTTAATCCAACATAAGTGGTTTCATCTTATTTAGGTTAATAATAAAAGTACCCTCTTTAAAATGCCACAAGAGGTTTAAAACACCATATGAATTGTTTCTGGAGTTATATTGGTCCAAATGACATGAAACCAATTTTGTTAGCTTAGTACTGCCATCCTTTAGCTCCCCTAATTTTGGTAGATTTAATTGAGCATTATTATTAATTGGCATTAGATTTATTAGAAAACCTTTCTGGACTAAAACAATTATAAAAAATAATGGTTAATCCAAATGGGTTAGGACCAATTTTGTTAGGTCACATTTAGTCAAGGTTAGATGCCCCTAAAAGGATTTGATTTTTGGATAAAAATAACTTGAGTTGTAGCAAAAACTTGATTAAATAGTTTCTGTAATAAAACAATTGTGTAGGGAGTTTAATAACTCCAAATGAATCAAACCCAATTGTGTGGTCTTCTACACATCAGTAGCTTTCTGTAGAAATTTAGTTTGTATTTTTGTGACCAACAGAACCCAAGTTATGCAATTAAACATGCACCACTAATTTCTGCCATATTTAAGGCCTAATTAAATAATAGTCA
This sequence comes from Poa pratensis, assembly GCA_947311845.1. Taxonomy (NCBI): domain Eukaryota; kingdom Viridiplantae; phylum Streptophyta; class Magnoliopsida; order Poales; family Poaceae; genus Poa; species Poa pratensis. The sequence goes on from CAMZMU010000122.1 coordinate 16,564,153, forward strand.
ATTCAATTAAATTGAAATCAAATTGTGTTGCTTTGTGTGTGCAGTAGCTGTGTGTGATGCTTGAGAGTTGTTGTGATGCTTGATTGAGTAGTTTAGTAGTTGTAGGTATTGCTTGTTCATGTTAATGTCTTCACCTTCACTTGGTGAGATATTTTGGTTTACAGATAACTTTTGTCTGAAGTATTTCCTATTTAAATAAAGATGCTTAATCACAACTTTAACCATATCCTTATAAGCATGAGTAGCGTGGTGATTGCCCAACTTGTTTGTTAAATGATAGTCTTCCCTCTTGATTGTGTTTGTTAGTATTGCTTGATGTTGTTGTTGGAGTGTTCTACTGTATGTTGTGTGTTCTTTTCTTTTACGACGCTAGATATAACGCTACCGGAGTGATCGTTGGAAAGGATTTATTGAAGAAGGTCGGAGTTATTTCTTTGATCAGTGAGAAGAAGTCCAGGGACATCATGCTGAAATCAGGCAAGCTACTTCACTGAGCTTGCATTTATATACATCTATTTTAATCTCAGGAGTTGTTCAAAAGTATCAATGATTTTGGAAAAACCCTTTTTACAAATACATGAAAACTATTTTGCCACCCTATGTAGAAGTATAGGGTAGTTATTTAAAACTATAGGTTGGGTAAAACAAAGTTTATTCAAAACTCCTTTGAAAATACTTGGCTGGAGATGAAATACCGGAAGGTCGGTATTGAAGTGAAGAAGTGAATGGGAATGTCTATGAAAAATGCACATTGTGTCCTTGTACTTACATCCCCAGCCGAAAATCTGTGCGACCACATTTACCCACATATGGGAAAGGGCGTAGTCATATAATTTGCTCGTGTTAGTACTGGATGCCTCAATAACGAGGATAACCTCGTTCCATGAGGGGATGGTCTGAGGACCTACCCCTGACCTGGGTCCTCTTAAATGAAGTCTACCGGTAGCCGGTATGAACATGTCGGAGAAAGAGGATTGAAGGGCTCCCTTGGGTCCGCCGGGCAGAACTACGAGTCCTCACACTTAGTTTCTGAGGATTTAAGTGTCGATGGAAAGTATCGTAGAGGCAGGGTCCTATACTAGCATGCGCAAAGGACAGGCTATGGCCGGGAACTCAACTTCGCATACCCCTGGTATGGCGGGACGTGGCTGACACGATGAGTGACCGGATGGGTGTGGGAAAAGCGTGCTACCTCTGCAGAGGGTAAAACTATTCGAATAGCCGAGTCCTCGGATATGGACAGTTGGGAAGAACTGCTAAGACCATGTGCAAGTTTTGGGCAAGTTTTGAAAGGTGTTTAAGTTTAAAATGAAATTGAAGGGGAGATGCTGTTACATACCTATACTAATGAGTTAGTATGAGGTTGTTGAAGTTAATTGGACCATAATGAGTTATGGTCGGGAAAAAGGAGGAGTTTTTGAGAAATAACTAAAATAATGATTTCTTAAAGGATAGTTATAAACTTCTTCTTACCTTTTTAAATAAATATATAGAGATGTTTTTCAATAAAGATATAAAGATGTTTTTCAATAATAAAAGTCTTTGAAATAAAAATAAAAATAAAACTAAAATAGTGCATACTCAAGTTGGGGTAGTTTGCGAGTACAATCAAATGTACTCATATTGGTTTCGTCCCTGGCTATTGTCTTAGCCAGATTCTAGAGAAGAGCAGATTAAGGAAGACGGTTTCGATGACGTCAGTGCGAACTAGGGCGCTTCCCAGTCAGTTGCTGCCTGTAGGGTTCTGGCAAATGACTTGGGCTCCACGTTGTTTGGTGATTTCCGCTGCAAGCACCTGATGAAGCTGATCACTTCCATCAAGTAAGTAAATAAATTCGGTATGTATGGATGTTCTTTGGTTACCAAGTTTAATTGTGCTTCAGCGACGCACTGATCATGGGATCGCTGATATGTAGGCACAAGGGTATTTCGGACAGTTAGTCCGGGGTCCCCACAAGGTGCGGGCGGCGGGAGCTTTCAGATCCGGCGGTTGGAGAGATTCGCGCGCTGCCAGCTTTTCCCCGCGCGCTGGACGGCACGCTGGAGGTTTGGCGCAGAAGGTACCGCTTCCTCCAGCGCGCTGGACGAATATCCCGCGCGGCGATTTTATCGCGCGTCCGCTGGGGCACGCAAAACGGCCCCGCGCGCGGCAAACGACCAGTATATCGCGCGCGCGGCGTTTTTGCAGCCGCTGTTGGAGATGCTCTAAGGTTAGCGGCGGCTCGCGCGACTGGAGGCGCGGCCACGCGGGGGGAAGCTGCGTTTGTGGGAGGACGGGAGGGGTTGCTTGAGGCGCTGGAGTGGCGGCGGGGGGAGTGAGGAACGAGAGGAGAAGAAGATCAGAAGAAGGGCTGGTTGGGCTGTGCGTGGTCTTGGGCCAACTTGGGCTAACGGAACCTGGTTGGGCCAAGCCCATGTGTATCACTTACACAAGCACGGCAGGTCGGCAGCACGCAGTCGCGACACAGCTCTCCCTCTCGATTTCCTTTCTCGTCTCTCTCGCTTCCTGCCTCTATCACCGGCGCCGTCGCCGTCGCCACCTACTGCTCCGGCCGGCGATGGCCAGCCACAGAGCTGCCACATTCTGGTTCCGTTCCTCCTCCACTGATTCCCCGCTGAAGATTCATTCCACGGTGCCCGCATGCAACTCCGAGCCCAACCCTAACCGCCATGGTTTCAGTCGGCGGCGTGGCTCTGGTGCCCCCACGCCCCCGACGCCTCCTTCGCCGGTGGCTTTGGGGGCCTCATCCTCTTCCGTACGTCCTCCCCCACCCCCATCCCCTTGCTCGCGAGTTTGATTGAAATGTGATTTTGCGATAACTGGTTGATCACCCAGGTGTTTGTGCTATTTCCTATCTGAGCTATTGCTCGGAGTCTGAGGGAGCTGGGGGTCCTCTACGACGGTGACGGAAACCATGCACTGTGACATTCGCGGGGACGCCTCCAATGTGTTCCACTGTGTCCTCGACTCCTAGGTATTGCATCCTCTGCTCCTCTTTGTCATGTCCGTCTTCTCGATTCCTCACAAAGCGGATTAAATGCCTCCTCTGCTAATACTGTCGGTACCAAACAGAGGAGCCTTTGTGCTAGCAGTATTTACAATAATTTTGTTACTTAAATGCTTTAGCATTGAGTGCTTGACTTGATTGTCCAAGTCCATCCATTTAAGAAGCCAATTGATATATACTGAAGATGATTTCTTAGTTTTCCAAGGTCTACTGAATGTAATAAAATCAGACGATTTATTTTGTGTCCTCTAAGTGGAATCTCAAATGGTTTTTCATCCATCTAATTGTTACTTTATGGTTAATAAAAATATCTTCATGTTCTTTTCATGTTTGAGAACTGTAAAATGATTAAGTTAGAATGTGGTGTTTCAGTAGAGATAGAGGGCTTCAGAATTTGTAAGTTGGTTTGTTAGTGCCTATATCCTACATGCAGAAGGGATAAGCTACACAAGCTACACAGTTATCCTCTCACAATGTGTTAGTTTTTTTATTGGAGTTTGTGTTTAAATTTTTAACTCATTAAGCAAGTAAATGATAATTGTGTCCAGCCAATGAATTAACTGTTTTATGTATTAACTATGCTTCCATCAATGCAAAATAAAGTACTCGCATGATGTTTGTTTGTTGTCATATATCTGTTCCTCTTTTGTTGCTTTTAGGAGAGGGAGACCCATCGGACTGCGCATATTTGATATTGAGAATGAATTTTGGCACCTAAGCCCCATTTCTTGGAATTGTTTTATATAGGTTATATTTTCTTAATCGTTTCAGGTTCAGTTTTATAGCCCTTCGACTGTACTTTGGAGCCCTAAACAGAGGATAAACTCTTTGTTTCTCTTAGTCCTGGCGTTTGCGGCTTGCGTTCTGTTCTTCGGCGGTTGCGGTGTTCTCCTTCCTTTTCTAAGGTGTGTTGTTTTTCCAGTTTGGTTGTTTTGTTATCTTTTGTCCTGCTGATTACCGTGTGGCTGGCGTAGTTCAGTTGCTTGGTTGTGCGTAATGAGCGACCGATCTGTCGTGGTACTTTTCCATGTATGCCTTAGCGGTACGGAGTATACATGCTCTTACTGTGGTACTCGGTATGAGATGCATAGTATAGGCTACCATGGTCTACTGAACTAAAACTAGTATGGTGTCAAAAGAGCATATGATGTTCTTTGCTGATTCTCTGGAAGTGGTGTCCTCATGTTTGGGTCAGTGCCAACAATACCACATCCTACTATATATGAAAGTTCGTTGGATTCGCCCCCTCTCCCGCTATCCACGTCACCCTTTAATCCCTGCCCGTCCGATCTAGCTCGCGAACGGTCCAGATCGTCCAAAACCCCCGCAAAACACTGTAGCTGCTACAGTGTTACTCTAGCAGAGGACTTTCTACCAACCACGCGCTGACACGTCGCCCCGCACGGTTTTTGGCGCACAACTTTACAGAACCCCCCCCACTTTGCAAAAACACACCCCGCCAAGGACCTGAGTGCAAAACGCAAAAAATCCGGGACCCTCCGTGCAAAACCGTCCCCACACCCCCCCGTTTCTCTCTCCCACGCACGACGCCGGAAATCGCCGGCGGCGACGCCGCGCTCCTCCGCCGCTCCGCTCCTCCTCACTCAGATCGACGGCCGCGGCGGGCTTCGCCGTCGCGCCCTCCACCTCCTCGCGGAGCGCCGCTTGCCGGAACGCCGTATGCCGCCCGGAATCGTCGCTGCCGTCCTCCGCATCCACCGCAGCGGATTTGCTCGCCGGCGGTGACTCCGGCGACCAAATCACAGCGGCGCCGCCGCTCCCGACATCCCGCGACCAGGCGCCTCCGCCGCGGCCACGCACGCGCCCCGCAACGCGCGGATGCGGCGCTGTCGTGGTCCGCTCCGTCGGTAGAGCTCCGCCATTGATGACGTCATTACAACGTCATCTGTGGGGCCGGCCTGTCAGCGCTTTTCTTTTTCAATCAGAAATATAATAATTTCCAGAAAATGAATAATACTGCAAAATTAATAACTTTAAATCTATCCATTGAAAAAATATAAACAAAATATCAAAATGATCATAAAAAACAACTACCTACTTCTGCCATATTGCAAACATATTTGAAAATTCAAATTTGTTGACTATTTGGGAAGAAAAACAAATTCAAATCCTCTAATTATGGATTTAATTTAATGAATCTCACATAATGCATACTCTCTGATTAAGAAGTTAAATTATAATTTTAAGGTAACATACAAACTTATTATGCCATTTCAAATAGATTAATATTTAGATATAATTTAACTAAACTCTCTCCAATTATGCAAATGTATTTAATAAATGCTTAAAATAATTAACATTTCGACATAACCATAATATATTTCCTCCAGTTATAGTGGCAAATAAAAAATTTATAGCTAAATGGAACCCCCCCTAAGTATGTAGTTACATTTAAAAAAATGATTGAAAAGATGAATATTTAGAGAAAATATAAATTCACTTCCACAGATTATGGACTGATTTTAAATTGAATTTAATAAATACTCACACAATGTACTCCCTCTGAATATTGAGTTAAATTAAACATTTAGGAAAAACACAAACATATCATACCAATTCGAATAAGTTAATATTTAGAAATAATATAACTGAATTCCCTCCACCTATGCAACTCAAATTAATAAATACTCAAATTGAACTTACCTCCCTCTAATTGTGTAGTTAAATTTAAATAATGCTTCATCACATACATATTTCAAGAAATCACAAATTCATTTGCTCTAAAGATGCATTGCATTTAATAGATGCTAATACAATATATTCCTTCTAACCAAGGATTTAAATTACATATTTACGTCCAAATAGCAACACCATATTTTAGTATAGCCATAATATATTCCCTTAGATTATGGTGCTAAATAAGATAATTATGGCAAAATGAAACCATATTTCATCATGTCAATTTTGCTAACATATTTCGCAATAATATAACTTAAAAACCTCTAACTATGCAAATACACTTACAAAATGCTTGATTAGATGAATATTCACAGAAAATGCAAATTCATTTCCCCTAATTTGAGATTGATTTTAAAAGTAGAATTTCGTAAATGCTAATACAATGTATTCCCTCCGATTATTGAGTTAAATTAAATATTTAAGACAAAACACAAACATATCATATCAATTCGAATAGGTCAATATGAATTCCCTCCAATTATGCAATTCAATTTAATAAATGCACAAATTGAACTTACCTATCTTTAATTGTGCAGTTAAATTTAAATAGTGCTTGATTGCATGCATATTTCAAGAAATCACAAATTCATTTCCTTTACAGATAGATTGCATTTAATAAACGATAATACAATATATTCCGTCTAACCAACAATTCAAATTACATATTTACGTCCAAATACAAATATATTCGACCAGTTCAACTTATTAAGTTAAATTACACATTCATGCCAACATACAAATACTTCGAGATACCCTAAACGATAAATTCCCACAAACTTCATCATTTCTAATTACAACGGGTGCCGCGTATCACCGCGCCTACATCCTGTGGAAAAAGACAATCATATTTGAGCATTCCAACTCAAATTACAAATTTGAACATTCCAAAATGTCATACGACTTTCAAACCTGATCATTTGATAAACACTAAAAGACTTCAAATTTGAATTCCGAATTGTACGATTTTTAAAATCTATTTGACCATTTCAACTCAAATTTCACGTTTACATATTTCAGAATTTTAAATACTTTTGAAATCTAATCATTTTGCTAACATTAAAAGAATACAAATTTTAATACATTCCAATACGTACCAATTACAAAAACTCACCAACCCTCTAAGCGCAAACTTTTCCAAACTCAAATAATACTCATACATCAACAATTTTTCCAAAAAAATATTTGAAATTTATCAAACGGGCGCGGCATAGCCGCGCTAATATCCCTTGTATGATGTTAAAATAGTAGTTTGTGAAATCCTTTGCATATACTAATGCATCGTGTAATCTGTGTTTGCTCTATAATCTGCATTTTCCCCTCATTAATTTGGGACACGCCTAGAAAGTAGATGTATTATACAAACTAAAATCACCTAAAAAACTTTTTTCTTTTCAGAAACGTATCCCAGTGGCCGCACCTATGCTTCTCCATCCAGTATACCATAGATCGAATCCCAATCAGATAAAATCCACCCCTTTTTCCTGTTATTGTCATCCTAGCAGCCCAGCAGGCGACGTTATTCTATTTTGCAAATCCTTTTTTTCTGTCTGTTTACATGATTAAAAAGAATATGTAGATTTACAGTGTTAGATATATAGCCAACTGTATTCTATTTTTAAATATATAGATCGTATTATTTCAGAGTACTACTGCATTTTTTAAATCTCCAAATATTTTTAAAGAATGGCGCCGGTTTGAAACTTCAACCAATTGAAAACACAGTATTCTATTTTTAAACAGGTAAAACAAAAAAAGGAAAAGAAAAAAAGGTCAGAGCAGCCCAACTGGGACGAAAAAAGGAAACTCCATCCAATTGAAAACACAGTATTCTCTGTTGTAGACTTGTAGTGTCATCGTTCAGATTTAAATGTTGTCTGGCTGTGGACGCTTATATTATGCATGTTGCCAAGTAGATGCGGGTTGCCCTTGGCTATGCAACTGTATATGCACATGATGAAACTGGTGCAACTTATATGTGATATTAAAATGAGTATGCTGTCATTTTCTTACTAGGTCTGGGTTGCTGGATAAATGTTTCTTGGATGCTGGAAGAGATTACACCACCCCACCCCTCAAACCTGTATATCGATCGATGCACATAGCAGAACTAGAGGTTTGGATTCTCCTGACTTTGATTTGGTTTGGTTGAGCAGTGACCAACCACTAAGTATAGCATACATATAGCTGTCAATGTTACTTATAGGAGTTCTTCTGAATTATTTATATGCTCCTTGAAAATTATTTGTCTAACTGAAATAATATGGCCATATTGTTTGTTATTTAAGAAAAATAATTTAATTTCCTAGCATAAAAGGAAAATAATCCATGGTTGTCTCTTCTCTTTAATTATGCATGCATGTTCCTCCTGAAACAGTTACTGAAAGCGATTATTAGTGCAATAGTCTGCAGCAGCACATGTACATTTGGCCTCATATTACATTGGTAATTAAAAACTTAATTATAGTAGCTCACTGCTAAAACTACTGTAAATCCATCTCTTGGTTATTTTTGAGTATGCATTGGCAGGAAGAGGCCAGTACCAACTTCTGACATGTTTTATTTTAATCTAGGCACACCCTTTTTAACCATGAGTAATTTCAGACCCCTAGAATCATTTGATGCTGACATATGGTCATCTCCTTGTGTGCAGTCTGGTGATATTGAAGGTGACCTACGATTTTTGAAGCGCCCGAAGAGGGTGCTTTTGGGCGTTTTACAGGATGTATCCAGTGTTGAGGAGTTGTCTTTCAGAATTATATGCTGCCAAACAGTCTAATAGAGTCAGCACATGTTAGAGTGTTACTTTCAGTTGCATGTTAATTTGTTTTATATTGTAGTGCTATGATCATGTTCTGAAGGGACCAAGATAGCAATTTGTAGGGTTATTAGGAAAGCTGATACTGCTGGTTGTACTGTGATTTGTACACTGATATACTTGGAATTGATGTATAATGTGATTTGAATAACATATTTTAGGGTACTTCCAGAAATATTGTTTGGGGCTGTTTTAGAGAACACCTCTAAATGAATTAGTGGCAGTTTCTCATAGTGCCCCTAAATGTATTTGGGGGCATTTTGAGATAGTGCCCCAAGTTGAATTAGGGGTAGTTTCTCAAAGTGCCCCTAAATGTATTTGGGGCATTTTGAGAAAGTGCCCCTAATTGAATTAGGGGCAAATCTTAAAGTGCCTCTAATGGTTACATTTTGGGGCACTTTTTGGGGCACATTATAAAGTGCCCCAATAACCTTTACCGCCATGAGCGCCCGTGGCACTTATACAAAATGCTCCAAATACAATTAGGGGCACAAAATTGACATATAGGGACATTTTGAAGTGCCCCAAAATGTCAACCGTGATGTAGTGACATCGGATGGATAGCTGGTGCTGAAGCGCACGGCCCAGTCGTAGCCGCCGACTTTGAAGGTGTCGGACTGGAAGTATTCGCCGTCAGGCGCCATCCGTCTCGCGAGGGAGTAGTCTTCGACCTTGAAGTCGTAGACTCTTCTCGCGGCGACGGTCAGGCTCATGAAGCTAGAGGTTTCTGGTTTGGCCATTGGAGGTGGTCTTTGTGCGTTGATCGATCGAAGTACCAGCTGCTGAATCCGTGAAGTCGTCATTTGTGGTATCAACCAAGACGGAGGAGGACTCCTCGTGTACCGCTTAAGTATCATCAGCATCCGCGCCACGCCTCATTGGGAACAGACGCGCGTTTTGACTGAGCATTGATGAGGAGTCGATCGAAAAGATGAAGAGCAACGTATATTTTCCATCAAAAAACGCGTCCACAGCCCCTTCCTGTTAGTTTTTTTTTTGCAGGGTACTGTTAGTTTGCGGGGTTTATTAAAGCATGTCTAGCAGATACCGGATAAACCCAACCCTTAAAACCAATTTCCCCTGAAACTGATTTTTCAGTTTGCAAATCGATCGCGCAGACCAGGACCGGATATTTGTACTGGAAATTTAAAAATGAACTTCTCGCTGGATGTCATCAATCATCGGTTCATACACAATCGAAACATAGTTCATCAACTAACATAGAAACTAGATTTACAAACATAGAACCAAAAGGGCTTCTTCCTTTCCTGCCGCCGCTGCTCCGCTGACGATGCATTGGCGGCGCTTCTCCCTTAACTGCCGCCACTGCTCCGCTGTGTGCTTGAGGCTCAACCGAACGCCGCGCTCGAGGATGCTTCGTTGATCACGACGGCCCAGTGGTCGGCCGAACGGCGCCGCTTTTCCGCGCGATAGGCGGAGCGCACAGACTTCTTGATACGCTCGAGCAGCTTGTCGCCGTCTGTGATTGCGGTGAGCACCTCCGTATATAATTAGATGGTGGGCTCGGTGAGCGAGGATGTGGGGACGGAGTCGGATTCCTCGGGTACTCTACGGAGACGGAGTCCTCCAGTTGCTGCAGCGACGCCCCCGTCCCATCGCCTAGGCCATCACCGCTCGGCTGAGGCACACCGCCATGCCCAGCACCGCCCGGAAGAGGCGCACCGCCGAATCCATGGTCCATTTCGTGGTAGGAAACGGGGGCCAACTCTAAATGCCCATGATACCGTTGATATAGTGCCGGAGCCACGGCTTACCCGGATCCCTGGGAAAATTTATTCGGGCTGATATGCGGTACCTGTTCAGGTCGTAAAAATGGGCCAACTCGCATATCAGCCCGAATTTTCCGGGCCGGTGGGCTTTTACAGGATCTACTAGACATGCTCTTAGAATTCAGAGTCCTCCCCCTTGTAAAAAAAAGAATTCAGAGTACTACCCTAGTTCAATCTTCTTAGCATCTTTTTTCACTCGTGTTGGAGCGACGAGCTCGTATGATATTTGCTTACTTACAACATTTTTTTAGTGGTACAACATTTTTATTGATGTGAAATTCTTTTACTTCTATCCGTCTATCGTAGTTAATTGGCCCATTGTGTGGGTTTTACCCTGGGCCTCTGAAATGATAGTGCCGGCCCTGCTCTAATTTGTGGGCAATCAAGTTCTACACTCAATATACTCAAAAAAGAAAAACACATGAGTTCTACCCTCAAATGTACTCCATCCGTTTATAATTACATTGCGTTCTAGGTTTGGTGAAAGCCAAACTTTGTGAATTTTGATCAAATATATAGGAAAAATATAAATTTACAACAATTTTTTAACATTAATAGAATCTTTATAAGATATATTTTCATACTATATTATATATGTTGATATTTTTTCGTATATTACTTGGTCAAACTTTTAACTCTAAAAAATCCACAACGCAAAGTAAATAAAAACGGAAGGAGTATTCCATCTCACTCACTAGAACTACAGATCTTAGATCCAACAGAGTGTCGGTTCCTGAGGAGTAGATATGAATCTGAATAGAGCCTAAGCACCAAATGTATAGAAATGACTTGATAGTATTACGGGAATAGTTTCAGTTTCTCGAGTTGACTGAAGTTTCTGATCACCATAGGTCGTTCATGTTGCAGTACCCAAAAAGATAGGGACATGTACGGTTTTGGTCTGTACGGTGAATCAAGTGAAGCAAGGACACAAAATTAAACACTGGTTCAAAGACCATCTTCTATGAGTACGATCTTGATGACAGTCCTTGATCTCACTATCCAAGTTACTGGAGGCTAATAGATCTGGGGTTGTTTTAGCCAAAAAAAGTTACAGGTACAGATTCGTCAGAGACTGAACCTGAAGCAATTCGGGCTTCCACACGTCCCAAAGGAGAACTCTCCTCTGTCTCTCCCCCATCTCATGCCCAAAACGGAACCATAGATAATACTGCCTGATTTTGCTCAACCTATCTCGTATCCTAACCATGTGATCCACAAGCAAAAGAATCGTCAATGAGCACACATACTCTTCGCCAAAATTCTAGGTTCCTAGATCAGAAACACAACTGATTTACTGAACCGTGATCGGATGTCTCGACCATGGCGGTCAGTCACCCCGAGAGCGTCTGCAGCAGGATCTCGTTGAACGTGTCGATCGGGCCGGGCATGCACCAGTGCACGCAGTCGTTCTGCACCCGGGCGTCCGCGCCGCCGGCGAATGGGTTGTTGCGCATGTACGGCCCAGGGTGGCCGTCGGGCCGCTGGTTGGCCAGCTTCGTCACGTCGAGCGTCGCGAACCGCAGCGGGCCGGCGCCGGCGCCCGCGTCGGCCGTGGCCATGGCCACCGCCTCGACCACTGTCTTCCTCATCTCCGTCTCCGTGTAGCCCAGCTCCTTCTCGCCGTCCCTGTACGGCTGTTTCTTGGAGCACGCGCCGGCATTGTCCCAGGCACCCTCGAAGTGCGCCGGCGAGAACGTGGTGAACGCGACCACCTTCCTCTCCACGCCATGCCGCCGAGAGACCTCGGCAAGCGTCCGGTGCACGGCTTCCTTGAACACGCCGAAGAAGGCGGTCTCGGTGTGGTTGAGGTCCGCGCAGTCGTGGCAGCCCACGACCTTGCCGCCGTCATGGTAGATGCCGGGGATCAGGAACCAGTGCCCGACGGACAGGACGACCGCGTCGAGCGCGCCCAGCTGGGACATCCACCGCTCGTCGAACGCGTCGAGGAACACGTTGTTGTGCCGCACGCCGGCGCGCTCCGCCTTCTCGGCGACCTTGACGAGGAGCGGCGACCAGAAGCGGTGGCATTGTGGTCGCGGAAGACCCACCGCCGGAACCTGTTCTCCTCGCCGTCCCGGTACACGAGGTCCGGGCGGGAGCGGGAGGAGAGGAGGCAGAGCAGCGACTCGCCCTGGTTGCGCGCCAGGGAGTCGCCGACGAAGGCCAGGTGCCTGTTGCGGAGCCAGCGGAGGAAGGCGTCCGGGGAGAAGGCCGGGAGGTCGCACCGCCGCGGCCGCCACCGCCAGTGGAGGTACCCGGTGTCAGGCCGGCCGTGCGCCATGCAGTTCTGGCCGTCCTTGATCGTGCCGCAGCTCGTCCCGTTGTAGAGCGGCGGGCGCGCGTCCGGCACCCACTCGCCGTCCGAGTAGTCGCACGGCGGCGGCGCAGACGCTTCTCCGGCTGCTCGGTTCAACACAAAGATGCAAAATTTAACATGCCATTTCTTGCCTAAACGATCTCCTAGGAACTAAAACGTTGCATAATATCTCCAGAAGAAACATCATAAATCACATGCCAAAAATGAGACGGTTCATCATGGTCACTATTGATTGAGCTGGAGAACGCTTTATACTTTGCTTGGCGGAAAATACTTCAGAGTTCATACAATGGTATTCGCAAAAAAAGGAAGAATGGCATTAATTCAGACAAAATGGAATCCACTCATGGCAAAACTAAATCGGCCGGCTAAATCACCCAGAGACGAATTCCGACAGCACATTGCATCACTCGCTAAGCCAAATCGACTGGAAAACCTTAGCATCGTACCTTGCATTTCCCCCAACATTCCACCCACTTGGTCGGGAGGAGGGGGTGGATGCAGCTGCAGCTCCTCGTGCGCATTCACCGGCGCATGCCCGTTCTGGGACGGGACGACGGTCGCCGCCGCCTCCTCTCGTACCAGCACGGCCGGCGGCTCGGGTGCGGCCAGCGGGTTGAAGAGCAGGTAGTGGAGCAGCGCGAGAGGGAGGAGGGCGTAGAGCGCGTAGGTGACGAATTGTTTCTTGGGGAGTGTTAGAATATGTATTGTATATCTCCTGTATTTTAGGTAGATTGATTCTAACCTTATCTGGCTAGGACGTGTTGTACACGGTTTGTATTGTAAACTCTTATCCCTCAATATATACGGACGAGGCCGGCCTGTAGAGCTGTGCTATCCAATACTTTGTGTTTTACATGGTATCAGACGACTAGGGTTTTCCAAACCGATCTAAACTACTGCTTCCGCTCCATTGCCGCCGCCGCGTTCTGCCGCCGCCGCCACCGCCGCCGCCGTCGTTTCCTGTCATGGCTACCACTCCTGCTACCACCATGAACAGCTCGGCCGCCATCGCCTCTCCTGCCGGTCTTTCTGCCGGCACGCTCGCCCTCTTGGACGCCTCGACGGGCATCAGCGCGACGTCCATACCGGGGCCGTTCCACTTCTCGCACCTGCTCACCGTCAAGCTGACGACGGAGAACTTCCTTTTTTGGCGTGCTCAGGTCGTTCCTCTTCTTCGGAGCCACTCCCTCATGGGATACGTCGAGGGCACCTTCCCGTGCCCGGCTGCCACCATCACCACTCCTGCTGCGGAGGGCGCGCCGGCGACTACCTCGCCAAATCCGGCGTGCACGGCCTGGCTTCAACAGGACCAGGCCATCCTCTCGGCAATCCAGTCCTCGCTCAGCCCCGGCGTGGCTGGCATGGTGCTCTTCGCCACAACTTCCATGGAGGCCTGGACTACCATCACGAGCAGCTTTGCGTCACAATCCAGCGCTCGTGCATCACAAATCCGCACCCAGCTCTCTCAGATCAAAAAGCTGGACAAGTCCGTTGCTGTCTACTTCAATCAAGCTAAGGCGCTCGCGGACACATTGAAATCCATTGGTGAGCCTCTTCGGGACTCAGAGTTGGCCTCCTACCTGGTCAACGGGCTCGACTCAGACTACGACGCCCTCGCGGAGGCAGTGGCCTTCCGTGACACTCCCATGCCCATACGTGATCTCTACGCACGGATGTTGGGCACCGAGCAACGCCTGGAGATGCGTCGCTCTGTTGAACTCGGCGTCGACCCGCACTCGGCGCACCTTGCCGGTCGATCTGGTGGCCGCAACCCCCGGCCGTATCTGCCTTCCTCTGGTGGCTCTAGCAGCAGTAGGCCGCAGCAGCAGCAGCGTCCCTCTGCACCTCACACCAATCCTCGTCAGCAGCAGCAACAGTCCGGCAACTACGGCCGGAACGGCGGACGTGATGACTACAGCCGGAACGGTGGACGTGATGGAGGTCGTGATCGTGGTGCTCCCCGTCATGACTCCCGGGATGGCAACCGCCCGATTTGTCAACTCTGTGGCAATGTTGGCCACATTGCCTCCCGCTGCTTCAAGCGATTTCAGCATGACTATCTTGGTGTTGGCAATGATGGTCGCTACACCGAGCGTCAGGTTGCATTGGCCACTCAAGGGCAGACTCCTTCGTACCCCGTTGATGCTAGCTGGTGCATGGATACCGGGGCAACCGACCACCTCACCGGCGACTTGGACAGGCTTCAGCTAAAGGAGCCCTACACTGGACGTGATCACGTTCACACTGCTAACGGTTCAGGTATGCGCATTACTCATGTTGGCCAAACATCTATTCCTACACATACATCTCGCTCTCTTCATCTCACCGATGTCCTTCGTGTCCCTGATGTTACTCGCAATCTTTTATCTGTTAAAAAGCTTACTCAAGATAATCATGTTCTTGTTGAATTTCATCCTAATGATCTCTTTGTTAAGGACCTGGATACGAGGGAAACCATTCTTAGAGGTCGGTGCCGCGGAGATCTCTATCATCTTGACGTTCCGTTCAGCAAACAAGTTTTCAGCAGTGTCCGTGGATCTATCTCCAGTGGCACTGTCGTCTTGGACATCCTGCCACTCCCATCGTTCAGCGTGTCGTTAGTCGCCATGAGTTACCAGTTGCGTCCGTCAATAAAATTTCTGCAGTTTGTGATGCTTGTTGTCAAGGCAAGAGTCATCAATTGCCATTTTCTAGTTCGAGTCATGTTACTTCAGCTCCTTTAGAGCTTATTCATTCGGATGTATGGGGTCCTGCCCAAACTACAGTTAGTGGACACAATTTTTATGTCAGTTTTGTTGATGCTCATAGTCGATTCACTTGGCTTTATTTGCTTAAGCGTAAATCTGATGTTTTTAATGTGTTCTTATTGTTTCAAGCACATGTTGAACGTCTTCTTAATCGCAAAATTATCCATGTTCAATCAGATTGGGGAGGTGAATATCGTAATCTAAATTCTTTCTTTCAGAAACTTGGCATTAGTCACCGTGTCTCCTGTCCACATACACATCAACAAAATGGTACCGTTGAGCGTAAACATCGGCATGTCGTTGAAACAGGACTTACACTTCTTGCTCATGCTTCTGTCCCCTTTCGGTTTTGGGGCGATGCCTTCACCACGGCGTGCTATCTTATCAACCGTTTACCTACTCGTGTCCTTGATATGAAGACACCCATAGAATGTCTCCTTGGTGAGACTCCGGACTACACCTTTCTTCGCGTGTTTGGGTGCGCCTGTTGGCCGCACCTTCGACCATATAATCATCAAAACTCGAGTTTCGCTCTAAGCGGTGTATTTTTCTTGGTTATAGTGCACAACATAAGGGATACAAATGTCTTCATATTCCCTCTAACCGTGTCTATATTTCTAGGGATGTTGTCTTCGATGAGCATGTGTTTCCTTTCTCTAGTGTGTCATCTCCCGCCTCCAATCCCACTCCATCCTCTTTTATTAATCCTGGCCAATTTGATGATGCTGCATATGCTCCCGAATTGTTTTCTAACCATGGTGCAGGTCCTATACGAGGAGCTCGTGTTGAACTGCTGGATGACGCTGCCTCGCCAGCAGCTGATCACGTCGGTCATGCGACCTTGCATGGCCCGACGCCTTGCCATGCATCGCAGGCTGCCGCACCACCTGAGCGCCCTGCGTCGCGGGCCGATTTGTTGCCCAGCACGCGCTCTGGCCCATCTGGTGGGCCGAGCTCTCCCGCTCCTTCGCCTGGGCCACGTTCCCTGGAAGCTTCACCAACTGGGCCGCACTCATCAGCCTCTTCCTCCGCTGGCCCTTCTGGTGTTTCGGCTACAGAGGCAGACTCGCCAGGTTCTTCCGATACATTACCTGTTGTAGCTCCTACTACTACTGCTGCACCAGCTTCTGGTCCTGTTACACGCAGAAAACAGGAAACAGTAAACCACTTCAGCGCACAGATGGTACAGTTGCTTGGCTTGCTGCCTGTGTGGATAAAGCTCTTAAAGATCCTACTGCTGAACCAGCTCATTTTCGTGCTGCCCTGCGTATTCCACATTGGAGAGAAGCAATGGAACTTGAGTTTGATGCTCTTGTTCAGAACAAGACGTGGCGTCTCGTTCCTCCACGGTCTGGCATTAATATTATTGACTCAAAGTGGGTTTTCAAAGTTAAGCGACACTCTGATGGCACTATTGAGCGTTTTAAGGCTCGCTTGGTCGCAAAGGGGTTCAAGCAACGTTATGGTCTTGATTACGAGGATACCTTTAGTCCTGTTGTGAAACCCACTACTATTCGTCTGCTTCTCTCATTGGGCGTGTCTCGCCATTGGCATTTTCGGCAACTGGATGTGCAAAATGCTTTCTTGCATGGTGTTCTTGAAGAGGAAGTTTATATGCGCCAGCCTCCGGGTTTTGAAGACTCCAGCCGACCAGATTTTCTTTGCCGCCTTGATAAAGCTTTGTATGGTCTTAAGCAAGTTCCTCGGGCATGGCATTCTCGGCTTGGTTCTGTTCTTCAGTCACATGGTTTTGTTGCTTCGACAGCTGATACATCCTTGTTCCTTCTTCATCGGCAAGATGTCACGATTTATTTGCTTGTCTATGTCGATGATATCATTGTTATTAGCTCTTCAGCTCAGGTTACTGATCGTCTAGTCATGGGTCTTCGGTCTGCGTTTGCCATCAAGGACTTGGGTACTCTACACTATTTCCTTGGTATTGAGGTGACTCATCACTCTCGTGGCCTCTCTCTGACACAGAAGAAGTATGCACATGATCTTCTTCGGCGCGCTGGTATGCTTAAGTGCAAATCTTCTACTACTCCCATGACAAATACGGATAAACTCACCTCGACCGATGGTGCTCTTCTAGACTCTGAGGATGCTACCCTGTACCGCAGTATCGTTGGGGGTCTTCAGTATCTCACCGTCACCCGGCCCGATCTATCCTTTGCGGTTAACAAGGTTTGTCAGTTTATGCAGTCTCCTCGCACTCCTCACTGGTCTGCCGTTAAGCGTATATTGCGCTATGTTCAGCACACTCCGTCGCTTGGACTTCATATTCGGCCATCTACATCGACTACTCTTTCCGCCTACTCCGATGCTGACTGGGCAGGTAGTCCTGATGATCGGCGATCAACGGGGGGATATGCCATATTTTATGGTCCTAACTTGATCGCCTGGAGTGCTCGTAAACAAGCAACTGTGTCCCGTTCCAGTACAGAGTCAGAGTACAAGGCACTTGCTAATGCGACAGCTGAACTCATTTGGTTACAGTCCTTATTACATGAGCTGCGTGTTAAGCAAGATTGTCCACCCATTTTATGGTGTGACAATATTGGAGCAACCTATCTTTCATCAAATCCAGTCTTTCATGCTCGCACCAAGCATATTGAGGTAGATTATCACTTTGTTCGAGAACGGGTTGCTCAGAAGCTTCTTCAAATCAAGTTCATCTCGTCTAAAGATCAACTTGCGGATATCTTCACTAAACCCTTGCCCTTGCCATTGTTCGAAGGTTGTCGACGCAATCTTACCCTGCTAGAGACGGATAAGATTGAGGGAGGGTGTTAGAATATGTATTGTATATCTCCTGTATTTTAGGTAGATTGATTCTAACCTTATCTGGCTAGGACGTGTTGTACACGGTTTGTATTGTAAACTCTTATCCCTCAATATATACGGACGAGGCCGGCCTGTAGAGCTGTGCGATCCAATACTTTGTGTTTTACAGGGAGTGAGAGGTGGTGGGTCTGCGGGAAATTGGTGCCCATGGCCGCGCGCGGGCGAGCTGCGTTGGAGCCTCTCAGGAAGGGGAAACAACCATGGCAACAGCCCGGAGGAGGCAGGAGTCAAGAAGGGGATCGAGGAAGATGCAGGCGAGCGAGGGGAATGTTTTTTAGACTAAAAGGGGCACGCCCCCTGATTACCTTTTTATTAAAAGCAAGCAGCACCACCACGTAAATAGCATCACCAAGGATAAGCAGGAGTGTCGTCGATCAGGTTGTCACATGCTTGCCACTGGCGCCACTTGTTCAGCAGATGTGTCGCAGGCCTTCAGAATCGTCATCGCCAAGCTATCCTGAGTAGTTCTCCTCTCCGATGATCGAGTTTCAGAAGATTCGCATCGAGCAACGCCGAGTGCTTGTCCAGGCACAGCAGTTTCCAGCTTCTGATTGTATTGCAAGTTCTTCGGATTAGTTCCATGACACCTGGCCAACTTAAGTCCTGAAAGCACATTTCGTTTCTCAGTTTCCAGATACACCATAAGGCAGCAGATGAAAAAACATTGATCACAGAGTTTCTATCCTCACTAACCAACCATCTGGCAACAGATAGCAAGTCAGCACCAATGGGTATGTCTAAACATTCAGAAACATGTGACCATAAGGCTTTGGCAACTACACATTCAAAGAACATATGATGAACAGTTTCTAATTCTGAACAGAATAGACACGACTGATCATTTGGGCGACGCTTATTAAGATTAATCCTAGTAAGCAACTTATGGTTCACCAAAAGCCATAGAAAAATATGGATTCTGGGAGGAATGTGCAGCTTCCAAACCGAGGGTGTAAACACCGGAACAACCCCTCGATTATTAATAATCCCATAGAAAGATTTAACGGAGTAAGAGCCAGAAGGATGAAATAACCAAATAGGACTATCTTCTTCCTCCGAAAAGCTCACATTTTCTATTAAGGCCGTTAATTCTAACCACATATCGAAAATTCTCCGAGATACTGTGCGACGGAAAGTCATTTTTAGATGAGTTCCATCCCATGCTTCCGCTACTGTACAACATTGTTCATTAACAATAATGTAAAGATCCCAATACATAGTAGCTAAAGAACAGTGCCCTAACCAAATATCTTCCCAGAAGAGAGCTCTTTTCCCATTACTAACTTTCCATTTATAACCATGTTTAGCTGCAGAGGCGGCCCACATTATTCCTTTCCAAAAAGGAGAACATTGAGCGGGCGTAGCTCTGAGAATATTTGGGGATAAGTTGTACTTATAATCAACAATTTGCCTCCAGATTTTATTTTGGTCCATATGGTACCTTTTAATCCACGAGGCAAGCAGACACAGATTAAAATCACGCAAATTTTGAATTCCCAAGCCTCCATAATCTTTTTTCTGAGTAATTAAATCCCAGTTTGCCAGATGGTAATTCTTGGAGACATCAGTGTCTTTCCAAAAAAAGTGAGACATCTGGGAATTAATCGCTCTAATCGCCCACTTAGGGAATTTAATTAACGAGGGGAATGTTTTCTTTTTTCTCCGTTTATTATTCTATTTTTTATTTACTTTTTGTCGATAGACGAGGGAGAAATAATGTTTTATATTGGGCGGTGTCACTCACTCGGCAGATGGCACGCTCACCGTGTTTTGTGGTTCCGTCTTGCAGGCTTAACTTGGGGCTTTGCCAACTCCATCGACACGAGCCTGACATGCAGGATTTGTGCCGGCCGTCGACGCCCTCAACTCGTGATGCCATACCCACGCTGGAGAAAAGTTCAAAACGAACCTTGAATTGGTAGGAGTTGGCTAAATCAAACTCTGATCTTTAATTTCCGATAGTTTGCACTCTCAACTTTCTTTTCCTGCTCTAAATCGGACCTTCGTGCTGTAGCCAAACGGGAATGCAAGGTCAAGCGGGATTGCTGACTCTGGCCAGGCGCCTCGCACGATCACCAGATTTGGGCTGGCCCACTGCAGCCCAGCACGCAGTTCACTCCGTTCATTCCGAAGCAGTGTCCCGGTATTCCTCTGCTATGGCGACGGCGATGGCGACGGCCGGGTGACCGTCAAACTGCGACAATCGTGAAGACGGGAAGAAGAACAACGACGACGGTATGTCTCGGACGTGCTCCTCCTCAGCTGCCGTTATTTTCTGCTCTCTCTCTCCGCTCTAGGGTTTGGGTTTTGGCGGGAAAAATTGGGCGATTTTGGGGATGAAAAAGTTAAATTTTTTATTCGATTTGGGTGCGCTAATTGACATGGATATGGTTCAGATTAGCTCAGATAAGTGACATTAGTTTTCAATTCATGTTTTTCAGCTCATTCATGGACCCGACAGAGATTTTAATCGTCCGATTTCATATCGGTGGCGAGTTTCTCCGCATTGGTCCAAAATTAGATTATGTGGGGGGAGATGAGGAGATTTGAGAGATCGAGAAAGATAAGTTGTCTTTGCAGGAGGTGAAGGGACACTTGAAAGATCATATGGAGGTGAAGGAATCAATGAAGTTTTATTTCCATGAACCTGGAAAAGAGCTTGTTGAAGGTTTGATCTTATTGCATAATAACTTTTCTCCCCACACTGCTCATGTCAATGTCGTGCACGAGGCCGTCGCCTCACAGATCCCGATGTTTCCTAATTTTAGGTAGTGCTCTGTGTTCATAGCGTGGCTGTTCGCTACAATGCGGTGGTCTAAAGCAAAAAATGTAGGTACACGGAGGATACACGCACCACTATGTACATTTCTTGTGACAATGTTGTGTCCAAAGCCGCCGCCGTATATCCTGATGTTTCCTAATCCTACGCGATATTTTGTGTGCATGGTGTGGCATATGCTGCAGAGTGGTTCTAGTCCTATTCTCTCGTTCCGGGATGGTGTTGGATGCTTTGTTTGTGAATTGTCGCTACCCCATTTCTTCTCTTCTTTTATTGCAAGCTAGTAGCCAGAATCCGCACTGTGCCATTTGACATGACGATCATGTAATGAATGATTTTACAACTTCTTTACTCTCTCGAGGAGGACTATCACTTAGTGCAACAACCATGTCATGGATGCTTTTGAAAACAACGTTCTCATCTCAAGGAGCAGTGCCCTTTGCTGCAACAACATGGATGTTTTAAATTTATCACTTCAATGTTGTCTAGGAGCACATGACCATCAACCATGTAGCAACGAGCACATTTTTTTTGCTAACATCAAGCTACCATAACTATATATCGAGTTAGAGGAGAAAGTAAGTGAGAAGTCAAGATGTGGGCAACCATGTGAAACCTCTTAAGATGGTTGTGTCTTGATGAGTAATTATACTACGTCTGTTAGGACTCCCCCCCCCCCCCCTCCCTCCCCCTCGGTCTGTTGCGGGGTAGGCCGAGCCCACGAACTCAGTGTTCAGTGGTTCCGTCTTATACTCGTGGCTATGCCAACTCCATCGACTCCCACGACACGTTGTAATTTAATTTGCCGGATTTGCCTATCCTCCTAAATGAACTTCCGCATAAAAGAATTGAAAACACAGCTCGCTAGAATCATGGCTATGTGGTTTCAAGTACACGTTATATTGTAGAATCGATTTTATTTATTTGACAACATGTGATCAACAATTTAGGGTGTGTTTGGTTCTGCTTTTCCAACCTGCTTCTGCTGTCAAAAAGCTAAAAGCTAACCAAAGGGGTATTTTTTGTAGCAGATTCCACAAAAGCAGCCTGCTTTTCGTAGTGTTATTTGCAAAGAAGGTATACCCCTGCTTCCCCTGCTTTCGCTTTCAACTTTGGACAAATATTACCCACCACTGCCACCGATAAGTCGTACCCCTTCGCTCTTATTTTTCCACCTCCTATAGATCGCGCGCCATATTCCCTAACCCCTCGTTATTTTCTTTCGCGTGTGTTTCTTCTCCCATGGCGGCGCTCCTGAACAGCTAGGGTTCCCTGCCTTTCGCTCCTCCGGCCGACCGACGGCAGCACGGCGCCTGCCTCACTGTGCCTCATAGTCTCCGTTCCATACCACTGCTCCCGTCTCCGTTCTTTCCCCTCACGAAGACCAGAGCTTTCAAGATTCGTTCACGTCGCCGATTAGGATCGTCAGCGCGGCCAATTAATTTACCGCCGGCCGAAATCATCTCTCTCAGGTTGCCTTCTCTCGACTTCTCAGCCGATCGGGCTTCTGTTTTTGGCATTCAATCTGTACACATGTGCAGCGATAAGATCTGTATGTTTATGGCTGATGGGTGCATACTTTCATGTAAGATCAGGGTTAGAAAATTATATGTCTCGCTGTACGCCGGTAGCCGTATATTACTCCTAATTAACTCGGGTAGATCGGAACTAGATGCGTGCGTACACGGCCATTGTTCCTGCTAGCTGATGCCTTGCGGCGACTGAATTTGGGGGCGAGGTCCGGCCAACTCCGGCGATATCAAGGTGGCCAGAGACTTTTTGGCGCGACTCCGGCGAGGTCTGGCGTGTCTTCCCCCATCTCCGGCGAGGTCCGACCAACTCCGGCGAGGGTCCGACCAACTCCGGCGACGGCTCTCCCACGGTCTGAGGGGTATTAGAGATAATTCGCATAAAAATTCACAGTTGCACAGTTGTTTCAGCCAAACGACTTTCAGCTTTGCCACAGTTCTCATCTCACAGCGGGTTTTCCACAGCTCACAGTTCACAGCAGCTTTTTTGGAATCCACAGCTGAACCAAACAGACCCTTAGTTGTGCATCCATCAATGACATTGTCTCTCAAAACAACCTATTATGAGAGCTAGAGAAAACAACTTAACTTAGAAGACTCCTCTTATATTGCTCAACCATTCCGGTGTGGAGAATGGGGCATGTGAATCAAAATTGAATAACATATGCTTGTTTTTTTTTTTTGAAAGGAGTTCGTGTACAAGATCAACAAGAACAAGAACAAACACGCACGAACACAGACGAGACGCACACGACGCACGCCAAACTCGGAGCCACCAAGCAGCACACCTTCTTCCAGCACCGCCAGCACGCCGCCGGAGCAGAGGAAGGCGAGCTCACCTCGCACCGTAGCCGCCAGCTCGAACAACCATGTTGAGTCGCCGCATAATCCAGCTGACGCAGGCGCCAGCATCTTGACGATAAACGAACATCGGCTTCGAACCGCCAGCTCGCCCTCGCCGTCTCACGCCGGAGACAAGCACGAGGACGCCACCCATCTTCCACCATCTCCACCGAGATCGCCGGCGCAGACGAGCTCCTCACCTGCAAACTCCTACAGATCTTGACCAAAAGCAGCTCCACCCGCCGCGGCGGAGGAGGAAGGACCCCCATCCAAGAGCCACCACCGCCGTCACGGACGGTGGCTCGGGAGGACGCGCGTTGCGTACGAGATGGCCCTGGATAGATGAGGTGCGACGCCGAGCCAAGAGGGGGCTGCCGCACCACAAGAGCAGGGAGAAATCTTTGGGAGGGATAATTGAGACTATTTTCTTCCTTGTCTATTGATTGATACAAATAAGCATTATATAGCCAGCTTACAAACTTGGAGTCTAAACCGAACTAACAAAGTTTTATGAAATAACTAACTTGGGAATCAAGAAATATCTCTAAGAGATCTAACTGCCAAAACTAACTAACAATAATTATGGAATCTATAACGATAAATTTGGGGACTTCCTCTGCCGTGGCCCTTCCCCGGTGTGGATGCCTTACGCCACATAACATGCTACACAGGCTGTCATCTCATAATCCGTCACCAACGATGCAGTGAGCCATACAAGTAGAGACATGCAATTTGTTTGTGTCCAAGACGACTCTAGCAAATCTTGACGTTTCCTTATCCTAGGTACCGGAAATTTGTTGGTGGTAACTCGTGATGCCACTTATACCTTTTGATAAAATGTAGGTGTACTCAACATGGGAGCAGTACCACGCACACCACTCATGTCAATGTTGTGCACAAGGCCACCGCCGCAGATCCCGATGTTTCGTAATCCTACGTAATGATTTTGTGTTCATGGTGTGGCATAGGTGATATGCTCACTCCAGTGCAGTGCTTTGGAGAAAAATGTAGATCCACGGAGCACGCTAGCAGCACTACGCACATTCCTTGCGTCAATGTTGAGTCCAAGGACACCGTTGCAAAACCTGATGTTTCCTAATCCTAAGCATTGTTTTGTGGGCACGGTGTGGTATATACTGCAACTTGGCGTGTACGCCCCATTCTCCCGTGTTGGATGCTTTCTTTGTGAATTGTTCGCTACTTCGTCTCTTCATTTATGGGACATAGTAGCCGGAAGGCAGTACCATTGGGCACGACAATCATATCATGAATGCTTTTATTACTTCATTGCTCTCTCTAGGAGGACTACCATTTGGTGCAAGAACCATGTCATGGATGTTGTGTGATAGCTTCATTGTTATTCTCAAGGAGCGGTGACATTTGCTGCAATAACCATGGGAGCACATGGGCATCAACCGTATAACAATGAGCACATTTTATTGCAGCTAAGATCAATTACCATGTCTATAAGATTTTTAAAGAAAGAAATAGTGAGATGTCAAGATGTGCACGACCACGTGAAACCCCATAAGGTGGATATATCTCGATGACAAAATAGATTAGATCTTGTTGAGCTTCCACTTCAACCCTGTTACTTTTGGAGAATATGCGAGAGGTTCGATGCAGCCTGGAAATACTGCCCACACAGTTTAGCCTAGACTAGATCCAGGATGGTGTAGAGGGTGTAGGTGAGCAATTACGTCTTGTGGAGCGTGAGGTGGTGGGTGGTCTGCGGGAAATTGGTGTCCATGGCCGCGCGCGCACGCGAGAGACGTGCTGCTACTTCTCAGGAAGGGGAAACAACCATGGGAATAGCCCGGAGGAGACAGGAGTCAAGAAGGGGATCGAGGAAGATGCAGGCAAGCGAGGCGAATGTTTTCTTTTTCTTCTTTTATTATCTTTTCCTGAAGAACGAGGGAAACGTAATGTTTCTCTATTGGGCACTGTCACTCACTTGGCCAGATGGCCAGATGGCACACTATCCATGTTTAGTTTTTTTTAGATAAAGTGCTTTATTACTTAAAAGATTTAAGCATTACACCCGGCCTCTGCATAAGAATGCACACAGTCGCAATCCAGCAAAATCAAAAATAAACAAGGTAGCACTAGACGAATTACATCCAAGAAAGAGCAAAACGCCAATGCGAAAGATGAACGCCAAAGCCTATGGAGGACCAATCCGGCGATCACGCGACCATCCATGACAGGTAAAAATATCCCTCGCCACTTCTTCCAATCGTGCACATGCCTCCGTACAGAAGCCTCGATGCCCCGCCCGTTATAATGTGGACCACGAATGGAGAATACTTGTGCACCGATAGAGTACCTGTAAACGAGAAAATCTTTATCATTGAAAACCTTGTCATTTCTACTCAGCCAAAGCGACCAAATAACGGCAATCGCTCCCACCATATAAGCAGTTCTAAACTTCTTATCTATCCCATGTAGCCAGTTGCCAATTACATTTGAAACAGACTTGGGTGGATATAAGTTAGAAGCTATCTGGATATATGACCAAATAGAACGTGCAAAACTACACTCGAAGAATAAGTGTTTTATTGTCTCTTGTTGTGGACAAAACACACACTTTGTACTTCCATGCCAATTCCGCTTAACAAGGTTATCCTTTGTTAAAATGACACCCCTACGAAGATACCAAGTAAACACTTTTATTTTAAGTGGAATCTTCATTTGCCATATTTTTTTATTATCATCGACTGGTATATCGGAATGGACTAACGTCCTATACATCGAATCTACTGAGAATTTTCCATTCCCACATAAATTCCAACGAAACTCATCAGAACCTTGTGTAAGTTGAACTGAAGTCAACCGTGCCAACAAGGCGTTATAAGACGTTAGTCTCGGCCCGATTAGATCTCGTTGAACGTCACATTGGGTGGTAAAGACTGCATGAACGTGACTATGGTATCCCCTTTGTGACGAACAATATTGTATAGAGCCGGGTACTGATCCCGGAGGGTGGTATTACCTAACCATTTGTCCTCCCAAAATCTAATCTCGATCCATCCTTAATATGAAATACTCCGAAGCGAAAGAAATGTTTCTTTGTCGCCATCAGACCGGCCCAGAAGTGGGAGTCACCAGGTTTCCAATATACCTGTGATACCGCCTTCGTGCCAATGTATTTTCTTTTAAGGAGCGTTTGCCAAACCACATCTTCGGTAAGCAACTTAAAAAGCCACTTGCCGAGGAGAGCTGAATTCTTGACATGCAAATCATGAATACCCAGCCCTCCTGGTATTTTGGTCGGCAGACAACATTCCATTTAGCTAGTCGATATTTCTTTTTTTCACCATCTCCTTGCCAAAAGAATCTTGATCTGAAGTAATCCAATCTATGTAAGACCCCTTTTGGTAACTGGAAGAAGGAAATCATATACTGTACCATGTTTGTTAGCACTGAATTAATGAGAACCAGCCTCCCGCCAAGAGATAGTAACTTTCCTTTCCAGCTAGACAGCCTTACTTGAAGACGCTCATCGACATGTCTCCATTCCGCGTTAGTCAATTTCCTATAATGTATTGGTATACCCAAATACATTATTGGAAATTGACCTTGCCCACAGCCAAATATTTCGGCATATTGAGCAGCCGCGTTCTGTGCATCGTCGAAGTAAAACAATTCAGTCTTGTAGAAATTAATCTTCAATCTCGATAATTGCTCGAATGCTGATAATATTAATTTTAGATTCGCTGCTTTATCTAGGTCATGTTCCATAAAGAGAATTGTATCGTCCGCATATTGAAGAATAGATAGTCCCCATCGACAAGATGTGGAACTACCCGTTCAATTTGGCCATCTTCCTTTGCCCGTTCAATCATGATCGACAGCATATTAGCCACTATATTGAATAGTATAGGCGACAGAGGATCACCTTGACTTAATCCCTTTTTTGTTTGGAAGTAGTGGCCGACGTCCTCATTGAATTTTATCACCACACTACCACAGAAACAAATTTATGGATCAACGCGCACCACTCATCCGAGAAACCTTTCATTCTCAGAGTCGTTGGAGGAACGGCCACTTGACCTTATCATAAGCCTTTTCAAAGTCAATTTTGAATATTACCCCATTTAGTTTTTTTGTGTGCATCTCATGGGCGGTCTCGTGCAGAACGACGACCCCGTCTAGTATATTCCTCCCTTGCATGAAAGCCGTTTGGGTAGGTTTAACCACATGATCAGCCACAAAATTAACCTAATGGTCGCCACTTTTATAAAGATTTTGAAACTAACATTCAGGAGACATATAGGTCGATACTGTTTTATCCTCTCGGCCTCCTGAATCTTTGGTAACAAAACGATTTCCCCAAAGTTAAGGCGAAACAACTCCAGTTGTCCGGCATGCAAACAGCCAAATAACTAAAGCAAATCAGATTTGATAGTATCCCAGAAATGCTGGTAAAACTCAGCGGGAAAACCATCAGGTCAGGGCGCCTTATTATGCTCCATTTGGAAAACCGCTTTACTTATCTCCTCTTCAGAGAAAGGTGCAATAAGAAAGTTGTTTTCCTCAGAAGTTACTTGGG
The DNA here is from genome assembly GCA_947311845.1 of Poa pratensis. NCBI lineage: Eukaryota > Viridiplantae > Streptophyta > Magnoliopsida > Poales > Poaceae > Poa > Poa pratensis. The sequence continues at coordinate 16,592,080 of CAMZMU010000122.1, forward strand.
TAATATCATCTATTCGAGACTCATCAAGAGTAAAGTTTCCTTCCTCAGGAGTCCCGAACAAACCTTTATAGTAATTCATGATATATTCCTTGAGTTGTTCCTGACTTTCGATCAAGCCCTCATCCTGATTAAGAGAATGAATACGTTTCTTCCTATGTCTGCCATTAGCAACATTATGGAAGTACCTCGTATTCGAATCCCCTTGCAAAATAAATTGAGTCTTAGATCTTTGGTACCATTTAATCTCTTCTTCCCGCAACATACGTCCCACCTGCACATTCGATTGCTTTTAAGTTCAATCTCTTGCGCTGATAGAACATGTAATTCTGCGAGTTTATCGAGCTCATCAATAATGGAGCACAAGCACTCTTTTTCTTTTTTGAGCATCCCAGTTGTGTGCCTAGCCCACCCACGAAGGAATTTACGCAAATTGCGCATCTTATTATTCCACCGTTGGATGGCGGTGTTGCCCACAACTGGTTGCGACCATAACTTTTTAACCAGGACATCAAAACCATCCCGCAACAGCCATCCAAGTTCGAACTTGAATTGAGGCTTAGAGGGAGATGTCGACGTCCCAGTGGACAAAAGTATGGGGGCATAATCTGAGAAGGCCTCAATACGCTCTAGAGCACGTACCGTTACCAATGGATATTTATCCTCCCATCGGGAGTCCATCAGAACACGGTCCAACTTCTCGTATGTCGGCTCGGGGAGACTGTTTGCCCAAGTAAACTGCCTCCCCGTCATATGAACCTCTCTCAAGGACAAGCTATCAATGACAGCATTGAACAAGATGGGCCAATGACCATCAAACCTACCCCTGCTTTTCTCGTGTCGGAACCTAAGCATATTGAAATCCCCACCTATGATAATAGGATATGGGTTATCCTTAGCTAGGTTAACCAACTCACAAAGAAAGGCAGCCTTATACTCTCTGGGCAGCACCATACACAGCAACCAGATTCCATATAAAATTATCAGCCTTGTTTCGGATGTGAAATTTAATATGAAACTCACCATCTGAAACAGCCAACAACTGCATGGTATCTGATTTAATGCCGAGCAACATGCCACCCGATCTACCGCGAGGGGGACAAGAATGCCAAGTAAAATCCACTCCACCTGAAAGGCGGTCCAGAATAGTACTTGGAAAATCTTGTTGCCCTCTCCCATGGTGTTCTCGTCGGGTGGGGGATGTTCGCCGCCCAAGGTTACACCTAGGCGTAGCGGACGTCACCTGACCGGTGCGGATGGAGCGTCGGCGACGGATGAGGAGTCGCTGGCTAAGGCGATGCGATGCAAAGAGGCGATGTTTTCCACTCCTCCCACTGGTACGTCTCCATCACAAAAGTCGTTTCTGTCCTTTTCAACGCCTAAATTATCTTCTAGATTGACTAGTGTAGGCGTTAGTTTAGGAAGGAATGAAAAAGAAATTGTGCTTTCGGCTAATGTTCTAAAACACGTTGAGTATGACCGTCTTAAGGTTACACCTGGTGTTTCGAGTAGGCCGGTTACCTCGCCCATTGATGATGATGATGATGATGATGATGATGATGATGATGCGAATGCCACGGTTGATGGACAACTTCTATCACATCTTTTAGGAGAGGTAACAGAGGTGGGTATGGATGAGGCGGAGCTGGGATCTTTTGATGACCTGTATGCTTCCGGCCGGAAATCCAAATCCGCTAAAACTAAAAAGAATCATGCTTCACGAAAAAGCACGAAAAAGACAAAATCTCCAACGGTTTCCCGATGAATGGCATATTCAAAAATAGCAGAGATCTTGGTGACTTGGCTAAACATCTGAACTATCCATGTTTAGTGGTTCCGTCTAAGCCGTGGTTTGACAACACGATCTACTGCCACGATACAAGGCCGCCGTGCGGGATTTCTGCCGGCCGCCGGCGTCCTCAACATCTGATGTCACTCATGGTCTTAGAAGAAAAAAAAGCACGTGCACACAGCACGCAAGAAGTGCCAATTACAGTGTCTGTGTCAATGTTGTGTTCAAAGCCATGGTCGCAAATCCTGATGTTTCCTAATCCTAGGAAGTAATGTGTGTGAATGTTGTGGTGTGGCATATGCAACTTAGATCTATTCCCACTTTCTCGCTCCGCTGGGCGTTGGATGATTTGTTTGTTAATAGCCGCGGTTGTGCTTCGACTCTTTTTTATAGGAAAAGCAACGGGGATGCAATGCGATTTGGCGCAACAACAATGTTGTGGATGTTTTTATAGTTGCATTGCATTGTTGTTCCGAGGAGAACTACCAATTGGTGCAAAAACCATGTCATAGATGATTTAAATTTATCACTTCAGTACTCCACGTGCATGACTCCACCTCCACCTCCACGTCAGTACGACACGTGCACAGTCGACTTCACCTCCACCTCGCTTTAAGAGATTGTCTTAAGTAGCATATGGGATCAACTCTCACAACTTCACCTCCATGTGCATGATATCTGCCGGCCGCTTACGTGCTGAACGGTTGAACTTCTGATGGTGATGGCACACACTTAAACTACCCATAGTACAATATCATAAGTGGTAGTATCATTAGTGACAAGACCAAAGATTTTACTAATGGATACGTCGTACCAAAAATTGATTGGCTATTTTAATACTCTCTCCAATTAGAAATGTCTGACACAGATTTTCTAAAATACGGATGTATCTACACACTATAATATGTCTAGATAATTTCATATTTAGGCAAATCTGTGTCAATTCCAATCGGGGGGAGTACAATGTAATCTATCAGTTCAGTGTCATAATTAAATATTTGCACTGTAATACGATATAAAAGAAATTTATGTTCTAGTTCAATGAGTATAAATAATTTGGCGGCAAGTCAGACCTTATACAAGTATACAATATACTAAGTATAGTACTCCCTCCGTTTCACAATACCTTATTTAGATTTGTCTACCCACGTATGTATTTAGACATGTTTTCATGTGTATATATATTCAATTTTAGACAACTCTACGTCAAGTATTTTAAATCGGAGGGAGTACATAATACAACTTCGAAATCTATTTGGACAGCGGACGAGCGGACGGCAACATAGATGGGCGTTGGCCGTGGCGTCGTGGCTGTGGCCGCTGGACACTTGAGAGGATTGTTGTCTCGTAGATTGATCTATAGAGGAGGGACGAACTGGCACAACTGTTGCACGATCGCTTCGCTCGATCGATCGAGTTCCTTTTTTCTGTCGATCGATTGCTAATTGCATGCTCAGGCCGGACTGTTGTCCTATTCTGTTTTTACTTCTTTTTTTAGCGGTATTTTTTACTACTCGTAGTATATACACTCATGGGCTGGGCCGCAGGTACGCGGCATACTGTATTGGGCCGCCGATGAGTATGACCATGTTGGCAAATATTTGATGTGGCACAAGATTTAACGGAGAGATGTGGTAGTGGTGTCATGATGTAATGCCGTAACATAAGCATTCTAAAACAGAATAAATGTACAACATATAATAGATGAAATTTTATACGATACCACACATTTTTTACGGCCGGCTCTCAAGGTACTAACATAGATTAGTATGATATGCATGGTAATAGTATAAATTGTTCCCCACTATGAGTAATCTTATACCGTTTGAAGAAAAAAATGTAGATCCACACAGCCCACTAGCAAAACAAAGCACATTGCTTGTGTCAATGTTGTGTCCAAGGTTGGCGCCAGATATCCTGATGTTTCCTAATCCTTTGAAGTGGTTATTGTGTGCATATGGTGTGGCATAGATAGATACTATATATTAAGGTGATGTATTTATGCCATTTTCTCGGCCATCACGCACTGTTCACGACACTGTTCAAAGAACAGTACACTCGGGGTCCTGTTCATATGAACAGTAAGTACTCTACAAATTTTTCTTTTAGGTTTTTTTTAAAAACATTTTTTTTCTCCCAAAAATTATATACAAGAATTATATGCACGGCGATGAGTAGGTTCCATTCCCCCTGAACGGTTTCAAGTTTTGTCGACTCTAACTCCTCAATTTTGATCTAAATTCATCGAATCACTTCCACAGCCCCGCTGTTCATACAGTGCACGGCCGATCCGCGCCGCCCGATCTGGCTCCGACGGCCCTCCTTTTAATAAAAACATATACACGAAATATATGCACGCCGACGAGTAGGTTCCATTCCCGTGATCGGTTTCGAGTTTGGTCGACTCTAACTCCTTAATTTTGGATCCAGATTCGCAAAAACATTCGACGGATTTCGTCAAATTCGTCGCACTCAGTCTTCCGTTCTGAATTTTCCTCTCACGAGTACATGCATATCAACCTACCAAACAACTTCCATGTTTTAATCTTCCTATTTTGACGGACATATAGATGTACCATTTTTTTGCAGTAAAGCACTCGCGTTCTCCAAACATTGTGAATCGGCCCTCCGGAATGAAACATTTTTGCAGAAAATACCACGCGTGACACTTTTTCTCAGAAAAGTCCTCACGTTTTCCAAAAATTGTTACACGACCTCCCGGAATAAAACATTTTTCCAGCAAAATCCCCGCGTTTACCCAAAATTACAAATCGGTCCTCCGGTACAATTGAACAATTTCCCCCCTATATTTCTCCCCTTTTAGTTTAAACCTATTTTTTTCCCGCACTTCTTTTTACGAACATTGCGCACGAAAAGCGACTTTAAAATTACTTATCTATTCCGGTCACGCGTAATGTCTTTTAACTCCCCATGCAAACTTTGGTTATGGTCTATGAAGAAGATCACTTTTTAAATCACTGCTCGAAATAAAGCACTCTACAGTGTGCGTTTTACTGTTCGAACAGTGCGCGGCCGATCCGCGCCGTCCGATCTGGCTCCGACGGCCCTCCTTTTGATAAAAACATACACACGAAATATATGCGCGTCGACGAGTAGGTTCCATTCCTGTGATCGGTTTCGAGTTTGGTCGACTCTAACTCCTTAATTTTGGATCCAGATTCGCAAAAACATTTGATGAATTTTGTCGAATTCGTCGCACTCAGTCATACGTTTTGAATTTTCCTCTCACGAGTACATGGATATCACCCTACCAAACAACTTCCATGTCTTAACCTTTTTATTTTGACGGACATATAGATGTACCCTTTTTTTGCAGTAAAGTCCTCGCATTTTCCAAACATTGTGAACCGGTCCTCCGGAATTAAATATTTTTGTAGAAACGTCCACGCGTGCCGCTTTTTCCCAGAAAAGTCCTCACTTTTCCCAAAAATTGTGAAACAGCCTCCCGGAATAAAACATTTTTGCAGCACAGTCCCCGCGTTTACCCAAAATTGCAAATCGGCCCCCTTGTACAATTGAACAATTTCTCCCCATCCTACTATATTTCTTCCCCTTTTAGTTTAAACCTATTTTTCCCCACACTTCTTTTTACAAACATTGCGCACGAATAGCGACTTAAAAATTACTTATCTATTTTTGCGGTCATGCGTAAATAGTCCCTATCCCTTATGAACAGATTTTTTTTTTTGGGCTTTTAATAGATTTCTCCCCGTTTTAGTTTTCTCCTATTGAATATTTTTCCACATTCCTTTTTACGAACATTGCGCACAAATAGCGACTTCGAAATTACTTATTTATTTCTACTCCCAATTTATCCCCTACTATATCTTTTTTTCCTTCTTTTACCTCCCTTACATATTTATTTTAATGACTCTAAGACTGCTCGCTTACTTCCTATTTTCTCATTTTCTCCTACTCTGTTTTTTAAACTTCTTATTTTATTTCCCTCATAAATTTATTTTTGCGAACTTAAAATTTATTACTTATTTATTTGCAATTTCTGTTATCTTAATTCCCCACTTCTCTATATTCAAATTACTACTACTTTTTTTTACTTTTACTTCCCGTATATTTTTTTAACTATTTCTTAACGGTCTACATTAATTCTATTTGGAAGCCTAAATTCGCCAAATAACATAATCTTCCAACACTTACTCCATACAAAAAACACTAAATATTTCCTACCTTTTAAACCCAATTGTGCATCCCCCTCTCCTTTTCTCTCTATTATTCTCTTGACAAGTGCACTGAATTTGTTCCGGAAGTCATGTACTTGGTCACATATAGTGACACACATGTATGATCATAAATACTAATTCAGATATCATATTTGCACATCGTATATTTATATCACTCAGCTATAGCATAGGTGACTTCATGTAAATTGTAAGTAGTTCACATACAAAAAAGGATTTTGTGGTCATAAACACCCTTCTCAACAACATTCAAATACTGGATTGTTTTCTAGATAAGCATCCGCAACCAAAAATTATTTGTGTGGTGAACAGTACTAATGAATCTGATGCTTCGCCTGTCGTTGGCATGTGTCCCAGGATATTGCCCCTCTTGGCTCTTCTCTTACTGCGTCGACTGGGTCTGTCCGTACTGGGCTTCACGGTGTGTTGTTTGGTTTCCTGTCCCCCGGCGGCGCCGTCTCACCGTTCCTCCTGTCAGCCGTTGCTCCTATGGATTCCTCTAATTTTGGTTTTTGTTTTTCTTTTATTTCACTCTATTTAATTCTCTGCTTACGTAGTACATGTTTTGTTTTGACCTTTTATACAATACCTAATCCTATGATGCAAATGATGTTAGAAGAAAACTCAGCTATGTGGTGACAATTAGTCTAGACATTGGCGCCCAAATGCAGCATCAAATCCAAGGTATTTTTAAGAATAGATAGCGCTTTTTTTGACACCCAGCTTATTTCCATTAATATCCAACCTGTATTTGCACTCATGTCCCATGGATCACGATATCTTTTGCCCAACCGTAATAAATCTAAAAGTTAGGTCTTTGGTACAGTTGTTTCGTACTTTTATCTTACAAATAAAAGGACTGTAATCCGATCTTTTTAACACATGTTTAACTTCTCGCTAATTGTACTGTATATGTCTTTTGTTCCGACACTTTAATAGTTGATACATGACTTTTAACTCCCCATGCAAACTTTGGTTATGGTCTATGAAGAAGATCACTTTTTTTATCAATCACTGCTCGAATTAAAGCACTTTTAGAGGTATGTTACTTCATATCAAATGCCAACTTTTATGTTTTCTTCTTTACAAATTTGCTACATATAAAATAATAAAATATATAATATATAAATGCATAATAAAGAATTTTGATGCAATTACATTATTTGTGAACAATTCGACCTTCTCCAATTCATTTATGTTGTGTCACCACACGGACGGCGAATCTCTTTTTTTACAAATTAAATGGAGAATCCAGGAACTTTTATGTTTTCTTCTTTACATTTTTCCTACATACAAAATAATAAAATAAATAATATATAAATATATAATACAGAATTTTGATGCAATTACATTATTTTTAAACAGTTCGACCTTCTAAAATTTATTTACGTTGTGTCACCACACGGGCGCAGCGTGTCGCCGCGCGAATTTTCCTAGTATATGTTATATTGCTGCGACTTGGCTCTACGCCCTTTCTCTCGTTCGGGCATGGCGTTAGATGCTTTGTTTGTGAAGAGTCCTACTCCGCTTCATCTTTTCTTTTATAGGAGAAGTAATAGGACGGCACTACCATTTGGCACAACAACCATGTAATTAATGCTTTTATAACTTCATTGCTCTCTCGAGTAGGACTTCTATTTGGTGTTTGGTGCAACGCTTCAGTGTTGTCTTAAGAAGCACATGGGCATCTACCGTGGAGCGATGAGCAACTTTTATCATATAGCTAAGATCAGGTTACCATATGTATAGTATTGTTAGAGGAAGAAGTAGCGATAAGTCAATATACGCGCAACCAGGTGAAACCTCTTAAGATACGTGTAGCTTGATGAGAAAATAGACTAGGTCTCACCGAGCTTCCACTTCAACCTTGTGATTATTTGGAGAAATATGAGTGAGGTTCGATGCAGCGTGGAAATATTGCCCATGATTTAGTTATGGAATTCACTTCACAATATTGTTATTTCCTATGAAACATCTTTTGACAAAACAGTTGTAAAGTCAATTTGCTAGAAGAAACAAAAATCTGGTTTTCACATGAACATTAGATTATTGATTTTTCCTCTCGTAGCAAAGTAATTGATTGCACACTAATTATTGACACAAGCAACATTGGCCACCTCCTCTCGACTTGGGGGCGGCCAAGGGATTGAAGAGTAGGTAGTGGAGGGGCGCGAGAGGGAGAAGGGCGTACGTGAGTAGTTGTTAATTTACTAGTTGAATGCCCGTGCGTTGCTACGGACTCTTAATTTTTTTCTATTCGCCAGTGAGTTCAGAGATGTGTGAACAGCAACAAATTATTAACCATACCTCTTTCTCACAAACATACATCTCAGACTGTAAAACACCCAGACAGTGTTCCAAAAATGATTTTGCAAGTTTCGAAGGCCCAATGGAAGCTCTATTTCTAACAACTTTCTTGTAAGCATATTATGAGAGCCGAGAATTCAACCCATAAGGGCCGATTTGACAACACACTACTCCATGCATTTCATGCGCTCCGCTCAAAGCAAGGAGCACTGTCTTGGTCAGTATGAGGGAGCCAGCAGCGTTTGGGGCGCTCTGTTCGCTCTGTTTCAAATGGTAGCTTGTTGAAGAACCTGGTGGTGCATTCCCGTGAAGTCATAGTGTCATGGTGAGATGATGCAACAGTCGTCAGCTCCTTGACATCCGAACAATGGTGGTGCATCCCCGTGAAGTCACGGTGGCATGACGACATGGTGGACAACCCCCTTGTCAGTCCTCACCAAGCTGAAGCAAGGAGCCTGATTTGTACTGACAGTGGTGGCGATGTACTCCGGAGTTTCCACGACTCACATGTAGCATATGCTATCATTGATAAAACACGTATCCAAAAAATAATGGCAAAGTCCGAAAAAACAATTGGATTTAGTTTCATTGACAAGATTCACGATCCTGTGATTCGTAAAGGGAACGATGTTAATTTTTTATTGTGCTAAAAATGATGGAGTAGGCAAGTGGTATATTCAACAGAGGTCTTCCGGGTATGATTTTTAACCGTATACTTGCACAAACCACACTACCAAATTACTCACTGAGTGGCCTATGGCATAATTCCAAACCAAATTGGACAGTTGCACTCCAGGATGGAATATGCAATCATGGAAAATCCTCTTAAGAGACATACATTTACATATCCTGAACACCGAAATTGTTCCCTATAGCTAGGTGTTCAATTTGGTCAACTCCTACAGCCGGTGAAGAAACAAAGTTATTTGACGAAATCATATCTGAGATGCAAAAAATGTAGTGGAAAGCATTGGGGTAACTTTTTTCCTATGAAAGAACGCTAGACCATGTAGTTTCTTGAATATTCCCATGGATAAAAGCAGATCAAACACTACTATTAGTTCAGTAATAAAGTTTCACATTATGAAACTACTAATGGAACATAAAAAAATCTAACAATATAGATCACTTTTGGGCTTTAAATAGGATGAGTCAAAACATTACCTAACAGATAACATTTGAACATTGAGAGCTCAAAGCGAGAAATTGAAACCGTAGATCTTGCCTTTGTCTCCGAGCAAAAGCAGGTCTATTGAACCTTCCTTTTTTGTCATTTTTGTTGAGCCAAAGCAGGTCCCTTGAACCGGTAGGCACCGACTTTCTGTTGGTGGACCTACAGTGTGCACACATCTATGCAAGGTTACATAACTTTTTCTATTCTTGTACCACTCATGTAAATTTTGTTGTTCTGGGGCAAATAGTTGTGAAAGTAAATGAATTAATAGTGGAAAACTTCCTTAGAAATTGTTTCATATGTGACAAACTTCACTTGATACAGACAGTCTATGATAGGAGATATTTTTTAATTAAATTTTGATAACGATTCTCACTTTCTTGCGTGACTAAAACTTTTCCCAGTAAATTGCTTGATGAAGTTGACCTGATTACTGCAGCTAAGAGGATGGTTGATAAACTTCAAGCACTTACGCTATAGCAGAAAACAGCTTTCCGTTTGTACGTCATTTACCGAATTTCCAAAGGAGATTTTGCAGGAACACAAAAAAAGGTTGGTCATTTTCCAGTTCCAGAATGTTATTTATTTCAAACATAAGTTATTCATCTATTTGGTGTTCCATACAAAAAAAGATAACAAGATAAATTGCCGTGCAATGAGCCAATAGAGCAATCACATAAGTTAACACCAGAGGAAAATAGATATTATTAGCAGCTCTCTTCAACTCGAATCTGGATACCTTAGTTCTGTAAAGAGAAAATGCATATTCCAACACTTACCAAGTTGTCCGTACAAAACTCCTCCATTCTGAGGTGCTTTTCTCAAGCTGATTCCAGCATTTTCTACAAACATACATACTGCAAATAAGTAACATTATTTAACAGAAATGTTCTTGATGATACACTTTCACCTCGTAAATACATCAACTTGTCTCATGATTCCAGGATAAGAGAATGGCCTGCTAGGAAATTATCCATGAGATTGTTCTCAACCATCTTTATATCCGTCCCAACAAGTGTCAAGTTTGGAACATATCTGGATCAAGTACCACGTGTCCCGAGTTGCCAGATTTCTTGAAACTACCAAACTGTATGTGCTTTTGTCATCCATTTGCTGCATCCGCTAGACTTCAGATAGCGCCAACCTTTACTTCACAGCTTCCTTAACTGACAAGATGAACAATTTTTCTGCCGTTCACCTAAAATAAGAAGAAAGCTCAGAAATTTGCATTGGACAACAAATTGTTAGTGGAGGAGGGACGGGGATTACCATCTAAAGAAGTGGAGTGAATGTTGATGCAGCCTCCTACTTCGGTCCACCACTAAAAATCCCATTGAAGATGTCAGTGATTCACTTAATCTCCATGTGAAATAATATGATACCAGAAGGTAGGTTTCTATACTGAAAACATCCAAATTGTAGTAGTACGGGTGAGTGTTAACCTCATCACATATGCAGGCATAGCAACCATCATGAATTATATATGCAGTACGTTGGAGCAACCGAATGCTGCAACAAACCTGATGTTCAACGGCATGCTCGAAAACTCTCATCCCACGATGAAATTCATGCATCAAGCTTGTTCTGTTGTTTGGACTTGGCTGCACACGCAAGGAGAGCATGCTATGAAATACATGTATGTTTTGGAACGCCAGTTAGGATCTACTATAACAGGAAAACATAGTGAGTATACTGAATTAGGCAATATGGGTCTGCAACGGAAGGAAGCAAATATACTACTTTTGCAATAGAATATATAATTAAATACTACAAACAGATTGATTTAAAATTTGACTCTACTAACCACCAACAGGAACATGATGAAACATTGGTGAAACAGAGATGTATTCCCCCAAAATAACTGTCCCTGTAAGTTGGATGGAACGATTAATTAATTAACAAGAATCTCACCTATTTCTGCTTTATATCACCAGCGCTGGAGGATCAGAAGGCAGCTGCCACAGTTGTTGTAGAAGCTTCCGACTCCACGACTCGGCCCATAAAACACTGACAGATAATATAGTTTCAATGACAAGATTCATGATCCAGTCAAAATAATAACAAGACTCATGATTCGTAAAGGGAGTAGAGTGTTAATTTTTTATTGTACAAAAAATGATGATCCTCCAGAGGTGCTTGCTGGTCTAATTTTTAACAAGCCACCTACCTTCTTCCCCTTGCATATTCAGAAAATATGTTGTTAATATCTTCATTAAGTTATCCCAATCCTAGATTGTTTCATTTACACGTAAGACTTTTTCTATGTTAGGCCATTTTTATTTGACACGGATGAGATTTTTTATTTGAAATGTGCAAATTGAGCAGATTATGTATGTTATTTTCTCGAGGCGCCACTCCTCTACAGTCATAGTGGTCGTCTTTAGGGTGAGTCCAGTACTTTAGTTGAAATGAAGTGGCGTCGATGATGAAGGAAACACAATTTCTCTCTAGTTTTTTTACTTTCTTTCATTCTTTCTGGGTAGAACAAACAAACCTAGAATCTTCTCTCATTAACGATGTACGAACTCTTGAAAATAAACTGGCCTAAGGAGTGCTAGAGCATCACCCCTGTAAATTTGATTTCCCAGGACCGTCAAAAGAACCAAACTCTTGGTACGCACTCCTAGCAGCCATCTAATCGAAAAACTAAAACAATTTATAGAACCGCTGAACCTACTTTTTTGGAACGAGTATCAGGGAAGTACAATATTTACTGGCAGAAAATGAAAAATCATGAAAAATTAGATGTTACCATTGGAGAAGCTCTGTACTGAGGATAGCGTTCTTGATCGGTTGGCCACTGCTTGGAGTCATCCCGGCCATCCTTCCCCTTTCTCTTGGATCGTGTAGGCGACAAACGCATCGCCGCCTCCAACATTTAGGCGATGGTAGAGAAGAGAAGAGGCGCCCGCCTTCTGTTCCTCGTTATTGATCCCCTTTTCCGCCTCCTCAAGGTCCTCATGGCTCAAGTTGAGAAGAGGTGGGCGAGGCTGGAGGTGGAGGCGGCGCGACTCGGGGCCGGGGCGGCCGAGGCCCTTCTACGACAGGGCCGAGCGGGGCGGCGGAGGACGATTGGGTACGTAGCACGCGTGAGCTGTGTTGGTGGTGCTCAGGAAGGGGAAACCGTGGCAATGGCATGAAGGAGCGAGGCATGAGTCAAGAAGGGGATCGAGAAGGGACAAAAAGATGCAGCCACGCGAGGCGAGGAAATGTTTTGTTTTTGTTAATTATTATTTTTTATCGAATATAAGAGGGAACACACGGTTTTCCTATTCTGAATTGTCACTCACTCGGCTTTCTTAAACGAGTTTGTGTTCAACAGATGGCATGCTCACCGTGTCTTGTGGTTCATTCTTATGTTGAAGTCCCACGATACCAACCCGACACGCAGGATTTCTTCCGGTTGCCGATGTAATTTAATCTAACGGATTTTTCTTTCCTTCTGAAAGAACTTCCGCAGAAAAGAATTGAAAACTTAGCAAGCTCGCTGGAAACATGATTATCTAAATTCAAGTAGAGAATTAGATTGTGCTATAGTCAGTTTCTTTCACAACATGTGCTCAACAATTTAATCGTGCATCCATCGTCAACGTTGTCTCTCAAAACAATCTATCAAGCGAGCTACAGAAAACTTCTAAACTTTGACGAATCCTCTTACATTGCTCTACCATGCATGTCGGCGCCGAGCACGTGACTCAAAACAAAAGAAAATGTGCTACACCTGATGATGCGGGTTAGGTCCCGATCTTCACGGATTTGGGCGGAGGGAACGATGAACACGAAGAACAAAAGAAGAACACAAAGGGGAAAAGCACCAAATCAAGATAACTAGCAAGACATAACTCAGCAAGATTCAATTGGTAACAAGCCCCAAGGGTAGCCCCCAATTCTCTTCTCCCAAACACACCTTACTCTTAGTATTGTTTCTCTCAATGGTCAATCCAACCGTCCCAATAGAGTCACCCGAAGATTAATGATTGGCAAGTAATCGCAACTACAAGAAGAGGCATTGGTATCCACTAGAGTGATCTTCTCCACAAGGGGAGGTCTTCATTCATCTCCACAAGGGGAGGCCTTGATTCATCTCCATAGGAGGAAAGAGACCATCTTGAGGTGAAGGAGCACAACTCTACTCTAATCTCAAAACATAGTCTAACCCTAGATCTGGTCTATGAAGAGGTATTTATAGTCTAAGCCACGAGGTGGGGAAAAGGTGGGGGGGGATACAAGGCCACACGGGCCCGTCAAGCGCGCTGGCTGGAAGTTGTCGGGGAGCCGGCCTTGGGGCCGGCCTAGGCCGGCTGGGAGTCCGACTGGAGCTGATCGAGGCCGGCTGGGAGGCCGGCTGGATCTGGCGGGTGCCCAGCCCTGGGACCGGCCCAGGCCGGCTGGGAGGCCGGCTGGTTCTGGCGGGTGCCCGGCCCTGGGACCGGCCCAGGCCGGCTGGGAGGCCGGCGCGCGCTGGAGGGTGTCCGGCCCTGGGGCCGGCCTTGGCCGGCTGTGAGGCCAGCTGTGCTGTCCTCGCCCGCTTCTTCTCCCTCGTCTCGACGCATCCCTTGTCCATCTTGCTCCATGTTTCCTCGGAGTTCTTCATGACTCTCACAGCTGAGCATACACAAGGTATCGGAATGAAGTAGCAAGCCATTCAAGGGAGTATTGAGATCACACATAGATAGGAGTGAATTCACCTTATCATGTAGAGTTTTGACACGTGCTCTTGTCATTGGGCCACTTGGCATGTCATGTGTATGGCGCACTACATCATCTCTCCCCCCCTTGGAAAAGAGTCGTCCTCGACTCTTGGTCTTCCTCATCACTTGATGTCCCATAGTATGGGGATAGATCGGTCACATTGAAGGTGTCATGGACCAAGTGCTTGGAGTTGGAGATCATGTCGATCTTGTAGGCATTGTCGTTGATGCGCTTGAGAACCTTGAAAGGTCCGTCTCCGCGAGGGTGGAGCTTGGACTTCCTTGCATCCGGAAAACGATCTTTGCGAAGATGTAGCTAAACAAGGTCTCCTTCTTCAAATATCATGGCGCGCTTGTTCTTGTTCATCTTTGTGGTGTGTGCTTCATTGTGCTTCTCTAGCGTAGTTCTTGTTTCCTCATGGAGCTTTTTCATGTAAGAGGCTCGCTTGTCGAAGTCCATGTTAACTTGCTCACGGAGTGGAAGTGGTAGCATGTTGAGCGCGGTGTAGGGGTTTGAACCATAGACGATCTCGAAGGGAGTTCTCTTTGTTGCTCGGTATAGTGCTCGATTGTAGGCGAACTCGGCATGAGGGATGCGGGTCGAGGGCGCGGCGGGCGCGGGTGAGGAGGCGCTGGGTGAGCAGGGACGAGACGTACATGTGCCAGACGCGCGGCATCCGGGACATGCCGGCGGCGAGCGCTCGCTCGAAGGCAGCGTTGAGGCGGCGTGGGTGACGGGCAGCTCGCGCCCCGTGTCGGCGAGCTCCGTGAGGTAGGCGTGCCAGAGATTGTACGAGCCCGGGAGCGCACGTAGCGCGCGCTCGTAGATGGCCGCGCGCCTTGCCGGCGGCGCCGCGCGCAGGGAAGATATGTAGCGCAGCCAGCCGGACAGCCTGAAGGGATCACGTAGGACGTCCTCCTCGTACGCGACGTCCTCCGCCGAGACCTCGATTTCCATAGCCGCCGCCATAACTGCGAGGGATCGATCGTGAGAACGTGATGAGCAGGCTGCGGCGGCGAATCCCCGTATATGAAACCTCGGCGGTTCAAACCGACACGGAACTCTACTCCTGGATCGAGTCGGTTCTTGCACACCAACCCGGACTCGGTTTGTTGGGCCATATCGGCTTAGTCCGCTGAAGCCGCATAGTGAAACTGCCATGCCCATGGGTTGGAAATTTGGGCCATTTGGGCCACATCTTTATTTCTGTTTCTAAACGAAAATTGATTGGGAGTGAACCTCTTATCCATGATCAAGCATTTCTCAAAATATTCCCCTAAAAAAGTATTTCTCAAAATCTATAAGCTAAAAAATATATTTCTCAAAACATATAAGCTAAAAAAGTATTTCTAAAAAAAAACTAAAAATCCATGATCAAGAATTTATATATTTGGTAAAAAAGAATTTATATGTGTGTTATCAAAGAAAAAAGGATTTATATATTTATGCACTTTGCAGAGATGCATTGGGAGCATGTATAGTGCTTCATAAGACGGTCTTATCTTTTGCATTGCATGTCGTTATTAGAGAAATAACCATGTCATACGATTTATCCCTTAATGTTGTCTCCAACAATTATTGTTTGCATGCTCTTAAAAACATGATATGATTGAAATTAGATAAAAATATGTGTGAATAAGAGAAGATATCATGTAAAATAAGAAAAGCGAACCCATTTTTATCCGTTTCTCTCTATTCCAACTCAGCAATCATCATACATGACATTGCTAAGATATCAGCATTGTACATACCATAAGATGCATCCTTTACGAAGGAATTTTGTCCCTACGGACGAGGCGTGCACATGTTTGGAGTTTGGAGAATTATGACCATCAAGCGTTTTTTATCTTGATTCGAATGCATATTCTCTTAGCATGCTCTCCTATATGATGACATAATCTTATAAGCGCCACTACATTACATTTTAGATAATGTTAAATATTTATTATGAAAGACCCTACATTATTAAGGTTGTGTGAGTCTCTAACATGATAGTATGAAAGTTTAATGATCTATGTGTATAATAACATGTAGCTAGAGACCCTATCTCAGATAAGAGTTCGCTTCATCAGCTTAATTATACGTCACATGGACAAAAATACGACATGGCGAGCTAAGCGCCATAGTGGACCATAGGAACCCTAACTACAAAACCATATTCTCATTCAGGTGATGCCATCCCCATGATTTTGTATTACCTAAACAATGTTTTTTGTATGTGAATATTTTTAAGGGTGTATACTATTTTTCGGTCAATTGCAACCCAATTGCAACTCGCGGGATGCACGAACCACGATGCAAATCTGATGGTCCTGTAGTTAAATGAGCTCTAACTTAATTCTCATATGACTGTGAATTAGATAACTGTAATTCTGATTCTACTCCAACACTGCCCTTTGTCTATTATAGAATACACATGATTTTAGAGTCTGTTATATCTGAACATCAACTTGAAATTTCCTTGTATAATCTTGAGTTTCGTCATATGGAGGGGTGGATTCAGTGGGGGTGCCATGGGTGCCGTGGCAGCCCCTCCAAAATACAAAACAATTATTTACCTAGTAGTATTTGGACTAATCCTATGTGTATAGCAGGTTGAAAAAATGCTAAATGATGAACGTTTATGGTGAAAACTCTGAACTTGTGAAACACCACATATATTTCAGGCTAAATGTTAAATAATAAGAAAAAATGGAAGATGAAGATACCGCTTAAACTAAGTTGTTTGCGTGGTACCTTCGTCGGGGGTAATTCTTACAAAGGATAACCTTGCCAAATGTGATTGGCACGGAAGTAAAAAATGTGTCTTCTGTCATCATGACGAGACTATTAAACATTTATTCTTCCAGTGTGAGTTTGCTAGGTCTATATGGTCAGCCATTGATGACGTGAATCACACGCTCGTTGGGAGACCCCAAGAGGAAGGTATGATGCAGTTCAGCAGCAAGTTTTCCCTCAGAAAGAAACCAAGGTTATCGAACCAGTAGGAGCAGCAACTCTTCAGAAGGTTGTTGGTGGCTCGCACGGCGCAATACGATCACCAACGTGGAATCTGCACACAACACAATCAAACTACTTTGCCCCAACGAAACAGTGAGGTTGTCAATCTCACCGGCTTGCTGAAAACAAAGGATTAAACGTATGGTGTGGAAAATGAGTATTAAATTGCAGAGAATGAAAAAGGAACAGTTTGCAGTTTGTGGTTGTTTAATCAGTGTAAAAGAATGGACCGGGGTCCACAGTTCACTAGTGGTGTCTCTCCATAAAAGATAACTAACATGTTGGGTGAACAAATTACAGCTGGGCAATTGACAATAGTGAGCGCATGACAATGCATATACATGACATGTTGACTACTATGATATTTAATTGGGCATTACGACATAATACATAGACCGTTATCCAACAATCTATGACTAATAATCCACCGCCGGGTTGTCATCCGAGTCCCCCGTTGGTATTAAGTTGCAAGCAACGGATAATTGCATTAAGTAAAGTGCGTAATGTAAACAAACACATATGCCGTGGACATAGCATCGTTAGGTTATCCCTAGTGGCAACAGCACATCCACAACCTTAGAACTTTCTGTCACTGTCCCAGGTTAAACGGAGGCATGAACCCACTATCTAGCATAAATACTCTCTCTTGGAGTTACAAGCATCTACTTGGCCAAAGCATCTACGAGTAACGGAAAGCATGCAAGATCTTAAATAACATAGATAGATTGATAATCAACTTGACATATATTCAATATTCATCGGATCCCAGCAAACACAACATGTAGCATTACAATAATATGATCTTGATCATGTAGGGCAGCTCACAAGATCTAAACATGATGGCACAAAGTGGAGAGACAACCATCTAGCTACTGCTATGGACCCGTAGTCCAAGGATGAACTACTCACGCATCACTCCGGAGGCAGGCATGGCGATGTAGAAGCCTCCGGTGACGATTCCCCTCTCCGGCAGGGTGCCGGGAAGAGGTTCTGAACCCTCCCGAGCTAGGGTTGACGGCGGCGGCGTCTCTGGAACTTTTCGTGGATATTTGCTCAGGTACTTAGGGTTTTCGCGTCGGGGGGAATAAGTAGGCGAAAGGGCGGCGGCTGCGACCCCCGAGGGGCCCACACCACCCTAGGGCGCGGCAGAGGGGGGCCCGCGCCCTAGGTGCGTGTGGCCTCCTGGTGGCCCTCCTCTGTGCTCCTTCGGTCCGTCAGGTGTTTCTGGAAAATAGGGACCCCGTGTAGTTTCGTCCAATTCCGAGAATATTTCCAGACTAGCTTTTCTGGAATACAAAAACAGCAGAAAACAGGAACTGGCACTTCGGCATCTTGTTAATAGGTTAGTCCCAAAAAATGTATAAAAGTGATATAAAGTAGATGCAAAACATGTAGCAATTGGTATAAAACAAGCATGGAACATCAAAAATTATAGATACGTTTGAGACGTATCAGCATCCCCAAGCTTAGTTCCTACTCGTCCTCGAGTAGGTAAACGATAAAAACAAAATAATTTTTGAGGTGACATGCTACCATCATAATCTTGATCATATAATATTGCAAGGCACATGTAAATGAATGAAGTGATCCAAGTCAATGGTCTATAATTTGCTACCAAATAGATAATGAGTAAACAATGAATCACACAAGCTAAACGTTTTCATGAATAGTACTTTCGAGACAAGCATCAAACAGTTTTGCATAAGTGTTAACTCATAAAGCAATAGTTTCTAATAAAAGGTATTTAATCAACACAAAGGAAGAATTAGTTTCAGCATTTGCTTCAACTTTCAACATATTTATCTCATGGATATTGTCAACACAAAGTAGTATAACAAGTCCAATACATTGCATATAACGCATGTTGTAACAAAGTTGACACTAGTGTTTGCTTGTGGAAGACAGAAAGAATAGGAAAACTGACTCAACATAAAAGTAAAAGAAAGGCCCTTCGCAGAGGGAAGCAGGGATTAAATCATGTGCTAGAGCTTTTAGGTTTTTGAAAGCATATAGAGATTGCATAAAATATTTGATACTCCTCCCAACCTTGCTAACACAAGCCATGGCTAACCGAATCCTCGGGTGCCTTCCATCAATCACATACCATGGAGGAGTATCTATTTTTGAGAGGTGTTTGTTAATTGTCAACGAATGGTAGCGGGTGAGAACAGTATTCTACCTGTCAACGGACTTTTAAGAGCGGCTCCCATGAAGGACGTTATTTCTACCAGCAAGGCAGATCATCCCTCTTTCTCTTTGGTTTACACACATTCAGGTATTTCACTGTTTGTCATTGCTTACTGATGAATCAGGGCAAAAGTGTGAAGAGAATTAATTGGTTAAAGTTGTAATTAATTGGGACTGGGCACCCCGTTGCCAGCTCTTTTTGCAAGTTATTGGATAAGCGGATGTATATGCCACTAGTCCAGGTGTAAAAGTCCATTCACAAATAGAATAAAGAATAACCACACTAATTCCTCATGAGCTAGTAAACATTGACACAAAAAGGGAATAATAACATTTTGAATAATTTAAAGGTAGCACATGAAAAATTTACTTGGAGTGGCAAGGAAATACCACATATAGGTAGTTATGGTGGACACAAATGGCATGGATTTTGGCTCAAGGATTTGGATGCACGAGAAGCATTCCCTCTCAGTACAGAGTTTAGGCTAGCAAGGTTATGTAAGCAAACAAGAATATCAACCCGTACACCAAGTTTTATATGACAAACATATTGCAAACGTTATAAGACTTCATACCGTCTTCCTTGTTAACCAAACCCTGTTATTAGAAAATATCTAGACCTTAGAGATACCACCGATGCAAACCAAATTTTCAACAAGCTTTACGGTAGTTCTTCACTAATAGGCTTAACTCATGTGATGCACAATTTAATCATGATCTACTTGTTAACTCAAAACAATTGACAAGCATCAAGTTATCCATTAGTGATCTACAAGATTAAGCAAGTTTTTCCTTATACCAATTACCACATGCAACATTTTCTGAACCAACCAAACACCAATCAATTTATTTCATCAACTCTCCAAACAAATATAAGTGAAGCAAGAGAGTACTTTCTACAAAAGAAAGCTAATAGCTCTGACAAGAGATACATGAAAACAAGAGCTAAAAGCTGAACAGCGCTAGATATGAATACTCAACAAATATAAGTGAAGAATAGGAGTATTCTCATGAAAAAGCGGAGCGTGTCTCTCTCCCAATCAAGAATGCTAGGGTCCAGTCAAGCTTTATTGAAAATAAAAGTGCAATACTGAAAATAAAAGCACACAGACGCTCCAAGAAAAGCACATATGATGTGAAAGAATTAAAATATAGTTTCACTAGAGATGACCTGATAATTTTGACGATGAAGAAGGGGATGCCTTGGGCATCCCCAAGCTTAGACGCTTGAGTCTTCTTGAAATATGCTGGGGAGATCCATGGGAGCCTCCCCAAGCTTAAGCTCTTCACTCTTCTTGATCCTATTATATCATCCTTCTCTCTTGACCCTTGAAAACTTCCGTCACACCAAACTCAAAGTAGATCTCATTAGAGGGTTAGTGCATAATCAAAAATTCACATGTTCTATAAAGACGCAATATGATTTGTTACTTTAAACATTAGCTACAGCCACTGATGTTATGTGAAGCTCTTCCACCCAAAAAAAATTTCACTCAACACTAGTAAAAGAGAGAATGCAAAATAAAAAGGCATAATCTGTCTAAAACAGAACAGTCCGCAAAGACGAATTTTTTCGAGGCACTTACGACGCTCAGATCGAAAAACTTGAACTAATGAAAGATTCAGACATTCATAAAGATTACGCACAAAAATTTCAGATTTAATTAACAATCTGGTGATTTTAGGAATTTCGTACAGTGAACAGCAAAAATCTGTTTCTGCGCAGCAATCAAAATTAAGCATCGTCTTAACATTAGAGGCTACTCTTGGCACAACAATGCGAGAAAATAAAGATACAAAGGAGTTGCTACAGAAGTAAACATCCTCTTGACTCAATAAAAGAAAAATTGCAGAAAAAAAATAATGGGTTGCCTCCCATAAGCGCTTTTCTTTAACGCCTTTTAGCTAGGCTTGATAGTTTTAATGATGCTCACATAAAATAGATGAAAAGCAAAAAGAGCATCAAGAAGCAAATTCGAAACACATTTAAGTCTAACCCACTTCCTATGCATAGGAATCTTGTACACAAATAAATTCATAAAGAACAAAGTGACAAGCATAGGAAGATAAAACAAAAACTTCAGAACTTTCAATATGAGAGGTGTTTTAGTACCATGAAAATTTCTACAACCATATTTTCCTCTCTCATAATAATTTTCAGTAGCATCATGAACAAACTCAACAATATAACTATCACATAAAGCATGCTTTTCATGATCTACAAACACATAATTTTTATCAAGCTCAAAAATAGTGGGATTAAAACTTTCAAACCCACTTTTAACAATTTTATAACAAGATGATTGATCATTCTCAAGAGGTATGGGACTCCATCTAGATAAAGTCAAGACCTCTCCAATCCCATTTTCATTAGTAGTACAATTAATATTATCAACCAATATAGGACCATCATCTAGAGCTTTATCATAAACATTTTCTAAGCAAACTTTTAGTACCATGCATTTCGATATCAGGCACAAATAAAGGATTATCATAAGATTATCAAAATAGCATGGATTATCATAAATAACAGTAGCATAATTATTTCCACAAGTTTCTCATAGGGAATATTTCAAGAGAATCCACAGGAACATAACATTCATCCTCCTTTGGCAAGCATGGAGGGCAATCAAATAGTGTAAGAGATAAAGAGTTACTCTCATTAGAAGGTAGGCATGGGTAGCTAATCCATTCTTCCTCCTTTTGTTCATCACTCTCCTCCTCTTTTTCATCCAATGAGTTTCAGCTTCAGCATTTTCTTCTTCACAGGTTCCTGCAAATTGTGAGTACATTCTTGTGCATTAATGAGTCTCTCTTTATAATCAATGATATAACAATTATTGCTGAAATTTTCTAGGCAATAATCAAGAATAAAAGAGACCGTATCTTTAAGTTTATTACAAGCAACACAAGTTTCATAATTTTTAGCCATGAAGGAGTCTATTTCGAAGCTCCCATAAGTAAAACAAATTGTTCTACTTCTTCAACTCCCAAATGAATATAGTTATTCCAATGATAGTTCATAATTAAAACTTCTTCACTAAAGCCACATTGGAATTTAAGATGTTTAGTATCCTGTTCAGAGCAACAATTTATATCATGGCGTTCCAGCAAAATTTCAGCAATTTGATTTAACTTTTTTAACATGCCTCTCATGATTTTACCCTCTCTTGATTCTCTATACTTTATATATAATTCTCTAGCTTCCATCAACATAGAGGTTCTAGTAAATTCTTCCATAGCAAAAGTTTTTATAGGATTTTCAGTTTTATAATTTTTATGGGTTTCAAGTAAACAAGCAAAACATAACTGGATAAAAGTAAACTAAGCAAGACAAAAACAAAGTAAAGAGATTGGAAGCGTGAAACTCCCCTTGCAGAAGACTGCTGTCTCCCCGGCAACGGCGCCAGAAAAAGAGCTTGATGGCGTGAATCACACGCTCGTTGGGAGACCCCAAGAGGAAGGTATGATGCAGTTCAGCAGCAAGTTTTCCCTCAGAAAGAAACCAAGGTTATCGAACCAGTAGGAGCAGCAACTCTTCAGAAGGTTGTTGGTGGCTCGCACGGCGCAATACGATCACCAACGTGGAACTGCACACAACACAATCAAACTACTTTGCCCCAACGAAACAGTGAGGTTGTCAATCTCACCGGCTTGCTGAAAACAAAGGATTAAACGTATGGTGTGGAAAATGAGTATTAAATTGCAGAGAATGAAAAAGGAACAGTTTGCAGTTTGTGGTTGTTTAATCAGTGTAAAAAATGGACCGGGGTCCACAGTTCACTAGTGGTGTCTCTCCATAAAAGATAACTAACATGTTGGGTGAACAAATTACAGCTGGGCAATTGACAAATAGTGAGCGCATGACAATGCATATACATGACATTGATTACTATGATATTTAATTGGGCATTACGACATAATACATAGACCGTCATCCAACAGCATCTATGACTAATAATCCACCGCCGGGTTGTCATCCGAGTCCCCCGTTGGTATTAAGTTGCAAGCAACGGATAATTGCATTAAGTAAAGTGCGTAATGTAAACAAACACATATGCCGTGGACATAGCATCGTTAGGTTATCCCTAGTGGCAACAGCACATCCGCAACCTTAGAACTTTCTGTCACTGTCCCAGATTACGGAGGCATGAACCCACTATCTAGCATAAATACTCTCTCTTGGAGTTACAAGCATCTACTTGGCCAAAACATCTACGAGTAACGGAAAGCATGCAAGATCTTAAATAACATAGATAGATTGATAATCAACTTGACATAGTATTCAATATTCATCGGATCCCAGCAAACACAACATGTAGCATTACAATAATATGATCTTGATCATGTAGGGCAGCTCACAAGATCTAAACATGATGGCACAAATGGAGAGACAACCATCTAGCTACTGCTATGGACCCGTAGTCCAAGGATGAACTACTCACGCATCACTCCGGAGGCAGGCATGGCGATGTAGAAGCCTCCGGTGACGATTCCCCTCTCCGGCAGGGTGCCGGGAAGAGGTTTTGGACCCTCCCGAGCTAGGGTTGACGGCGGCGGCGTCTCTGGAACTTTTCGTGGATATTTGCTCAGGCACTTAGGGTTTTCGCGTCGGGGGGAATAAGTAGGCGAAAGGGCGGCGGCTGACGACCCCCGAGGGGCCCACACACCCTAGGGCGCGGCAGAGGGGGGCCCGCGCCCTAGGTGCGTGTGACCTCCTGGTGGCCCTCCTCTGTTGCTCCTTTGGTCCTTCAGGTGAGTTCTGCTAAAATAGGGATCCCGTAAAGTTTCGTCCAATTCCGAGAATATTTCCAGACTAGCTTTTCTGGAATACAAAAACAGCAGAAAACAGGAACTGACACTTCGGCATCTTGTTAATAGGTTAGTCCCAAAAAATGTATAAAAGTGATATAAAGTAGATGCAAAACATGTAGCAATTGGTATAAAACAAGCACGGAATATCAAAAATTATAGATACGTTTGAGACGTATCAGCCATCCAGATAGACTTCCTTATTTCCCCCAAGTAGCGTTACGAATATTTTCCGGCAATTGGCTAAGTGGTGTGGATCATAGGTTTAAACTTCTAATTAGTGATTAGAGTGAGTGCGATTGCCTTAATTTGGTCGTTTTGGCTATGTAGAAATGACAAATTTTTAATGATAAAAATGTTTGTGTTATGCAGGTTATTTACCGGTGCACAACTACACTCCGATCATGGTGGCCCTTCAGCGTGTGGAGCACCGCGACCTGTTTTTTGAGGTATCTTCGCATTTGGAGGCTGCGACGAGGGAGTTCTTCTCACAACATGGATGACAGCATAATCTACAGATTGGACCTACACCACCTTAGCCGTTTTTACAATTTCTCATTATGATATGTAATTCGCCTTTTTACTTTTACTTGTTTTGGACTTGGGTACGTGTCGGGCCTGTGTGCATCCTAATTATGCAGAGGCCGGGTGTAATGCTTAAAACTTTTAATCAATAAAATCAGTTTATCGGAAAAAAATGTTAAATCCACAAGCTCAATAGAAAAGAAAAAATCTTGGCACCCCGGCGATACGATTGCCACTGGTCGTATGTCCTTGAGAATGTAGCAAAAAAATCCTGTGAAAACTATGGTGATAAATGTAAATATTTTTTTTATAAAAGCGGGTGAGAAAAATAAAATGCTTTGACCGACGAAGGACAGCAGCCCAGACGATCCATCCCAGTTCGGACAACGCGGCCGTACTGGTACAGTGCCACCGTTTACCGCCGCGGCGTAACTGTGCCGCGCTGCTCCGAAAGCACGCCACGAGGCGCGCGTGCGCGCCGCAGTATAAACACCGCGGCGAGACGACACGGTCCCGGCTCCCCGCCCAGCCAAACGCTTAGCTCCAACGCCAAGAGCGGCAGACGACGAGACCCGGCCGCGCGCGAAACCCAACCATCGTCCAGACTCCAGAGTAGTGGGCGGGGGTACCATGCAGCGTCGCCTCCGTCGTTAGTGCCACCACCCACCCGGCGGCGCCCCATAAATCGCAGAAGCACCACTGTCACCTCCACCGCCACCGTCGCGTCGATCTCCCCTGCCCGTGCTTAATCCACAAGCGCGCACAGGCAGATAGCTAGAAACAGAAGTGGTAGCGGATGGGGAACTGCCAGGCGGCTGAGGAGGCGACGGTGGTGGTGCAGCACCCGGGCGGGCGGGTGGAGCGGCTCTACTGGGCCACCAGCGCCGCCGAGGTCATGCGCGCCAACCCGGGCCACTACGTCGCCATCGTCACCCTAGCGTCGCCGAGGACAGCCACCCGCACCCCCATCAGCAGCAGCGGGGACGGCGCGGAGGGGGACGATGCGGCTGACGCGGGTGAAGCTGCTCAAGCCACGGGACACGCTGCAGCTCGGTCACGCCTACCGCCTCATCGCCATCGCCGAGGTCGCCAAGGCCGTGCAGGCCAGGAAGGAGGAGAAGACCAGGAGGGCGCAGCGGCAGCAGCTGGGAGCAGGATCCAAGCAGGCCGGCGGGAGGTCCAGCGACGACCAGGCGCTGATGGACGAGGGTCTTGATCAGGTAACCTTACCCATCCACTGCTGCTAAATTCCTCCCCTGTTTGTTGTTCATCGTTGTCAGCTGCTCGATATTTCCATGCTCTGCATGTCCCCTCCTTCTGTTCTGCATGATGGTCACTAGTACCTTGCATGTATTAGAACTTCTTTTTCTTGCATGTAAAACTTTAATTTGAACTAGTACTGGTATGAATCGATCATTTGTTACATGCTCATGGCAAGTGTCAACAACATCCTCCAACAAAAATGAAGATTCTTAATTTTAATTTTTCATGTTAGTTCACAAACGTTAACCCTAATGATCCAGTCTCCGTATCCAGAAAGTTTTTCTTGGATGTGGGAAATAAGATTAAATAATTACATTGTAGTGGTAACCCTAATGATCCTGCGGTTTGCTGTTAACTTGGAGTAGCTTTGACAATACATCATTGCACTTGTTATTTTTTGTTCAGTTGGCCACCCTCCTAAGTTTTATAGAGTTAGTACGAGTTATGTATGACACACTAGTACCTAACCACCCAACCATTTTGATTACTAAAGATCGATATCGTATATTAGCTGATCATCAAGATCAATGATAACCTGAATAATGTACTCTAAACATGGTATGATAACTGCTTGTACATATAGTGGGCAAATCATTCCCACACCAAGCTGATTAAACTGTACTTTAGGCCCCATCTTGCTTTGCTCACACCACATGGAAAAGGCCGGTAGGGATGGGCAGCTACATTTTCTGCCACCTCCTAAATAAAAAACCTGCAAGGTTGACGTCCTACATTTGAAATAATGTCAGATACATGTAGAATATATATGCCGCCCACAAATATTCCTAACAACTAGTAATGGACAAGAAATCAACACAAGTTATATTCTCTGAAAACTTTGGGGAATCGTCACTCATTTGGTATTTAATCATATTACAACATGACATCGAAGTGCCATGTTCTGATTACTCTGGCGCCGCCCATCCTATTGCAGTTGGAGCATCAAAACAGGGACAACCACCACCGGAGCAACTCGTCGAAAAATGCTAGGCACCGCCAGTGGCGCCCTTCTCTGCACAGCATCGCCGAAGTCAGCAGCTGATGCGATCGTCAGTAGCCGACGAATGGGTCTATATTTTAGAGTTCATGTTCAGTTGCTTGCTTGCTAGCCAGCTACTAGGTTCAAGTTTTCGACAGCTCAGTACTGGAAGATGAGCACTCTGGAAGTTACCGGTCCAACTCAGGTGATTGTAGTGAGATTCAGGTTGGTTCCTCTGCATCTCAGCATTGGGAGCTGGGACGCATAGAATTGCTGAACAAGCTGCTGTGTGATGTACTAGTATATTGTGCAAAGTACATCTACTTCTTGGAGATTTAGCTTTTGAGGATCTTTGTTGTGTGTACTACTACCTGTATCTGCAGATGCAACTAATTGTTCTTAATTGGTGCCGAACTTGCAATGATTAGGCTTCGTCTCAGTGCGAATTCGCAATCATAGGCTGACTATAATTATGCAGCCGAGCTGGAATATATCCTGGCTTTGGTGTGCTAGAAGCACACAACATCACTGCACTTGTATATTGTTTCGGCAGATTCTGCACATGGAGTTAGTGGTGACAAGGGCGAACTAAAGATCCTTAATCAGGCGCCCCACACCTGAACTGAACGAACATGCATGGGGAGGGTGGGTGGGTGTACTTGCCACTTGAAACAATTATTTCAGTTATGAGCTTATGGCTAGCCTGGAAGTCGAGCCGAGCTGTTCAGCTCGGCTCAACTTGTTAAAAACTCGTTTAACTAATGAGTTAGCTTTACTCGACTCGTTTAACTAACGGAGTTCAGAATTGAAATTCGGCTACTTGTAAAGCTCACGAGCTACTCGTTTGTCTCGCTAAAGCTCAACGGGCAATATCATAGTTTGCATATACAATTTTTAAATTATTTAGTCATATATGCAATCATCACAACGATTAATGACAATATGACACCATCAAGTAATTTGTAGTCGATATACTAATATAATCAAGAATAGTTGTTCACAAAGAAAAAAATATAAGGTAACAACTTTGTTCACATAGATAAGAATGTCAGGAAGCAACTCTTTTTACTGAGCTAAGCGTGTACTCGCTAACTCGACTCGTTTAACTCGAACTTGTTTACCATATAAAATGAAAACTCGGATCAACTCGCTTAACAACGAGTTCGAGTCAAACCGAGTCGTATTGCGAGCTACTCGTTTGACTTTCGAGTTTTAATTCTAGTCCTACTTATGGCGTAACGGATCAAGAGAAATCGGGCATGTTTCATATTACTCTGCATATAACGTTAGGTTAAAGTTAAAGTTTCCAAAGTTAACCAATTATATGGAACAACTATTAATATTCACATTTTCAAATCAGTATTTTTGAACCCTGGTGATATATTTGATACTGTATTATACTGTACTATGTTGATACGCTGTAACGCCCACATCATTTTGCAGCCTTTTCTGGCTCCGCAGACGTACGTCGATCAAAAAAATTTGAATAAAAGAGAGCTCCCGCAGACGTACGTCGATCAAATGATCGTACCGTGAGGTGGCGTCGCTGTCCCGCCGGGAGTTGGGCTCTTTTGATGCGTTGTTACCTTTGGCCGAAAGCATGCACGCTTGCATGGATGATTTGATGTTGAGTGGTCGTGTGGTGCTACTGCAAAGGAGATGGGCAGCAACAGTGGGAAACGGCATCGATCGGGCCATCACTCAATCAGAATGTCAGGATTAGACCATGTCTCTCTCTCTTTTTTTTTGTCTTCTCTTGCTTTACAGAGCCAACTCACTACACATTTGCCAACTGAAATGTATATTTAGTAGTAACATTTCAGTTGGGTATTCAAGTTTAGATCATAGTTCATCAACAGATTATAAACCTGTTGATTCATCTGGGTGAGAATCATATATACACGAGCAACACTTTAGTGAATGGTTTAGACACACACAGTTACACACAAAGATAAGTCACTTACAGTTCACATTGTTCGGTTCAGAGAGGATTACAAGCGCTTGAGGGCTGTTAAATTCCTTGTAAGGATATATCCACGAAACCGAGCCATTATCTGCATCCTTCGACTCGTTTCGAGGTTGCATGAATGGATCAGCCCTATGAATTTCTTCTCATCTCCTTGAATGTTCGATGCGTACTCAGGTAACCAGTCGAGGTAACCACTCGTAACCTCTAGTATTGCATATGCCACTTCGGTGAAACGCGGCCCATCCACCTGTAGTGCATTGTTATTCTCATTCAGAGCAACCCCTGCATTTCTATGTGACAAGTTTTGCATTTTTATGTGACAAGTTTATTGTGTAGTTAGTCTTTTTTTTGGCAAGTACATGTATGACTCATGTCAACTATGTTTTCTTGGGTATTTAGCCATGGAAGAATTTTGTATATTTTCTTGGGTTCATTATGCACAATTAAAAAAGGCAACTATGTGTAATGTATATCAGTATACATCAACTGTGTGTAATGCAAGTGGCAACTACGGGTCCATTATAAACAATAATAGTGGCAACTATTTCTATTTCATATGGCAAATGTGTGTAATATATATGAAAACTATGTCCAATGCATGTATCAACTACATGAAACAACAATTACAAGTCCATATATACCAGCATCTTATGCTCGATGTTTTTTCAAGTTTTATAATTCAATGTAATGTGTGTGACGATTTTGTGCTCTCTTATACCTATGATTTGTCGTTCTGTGCTCCTTGAGGCATGGATTCTGACTCATCTCCACCTAGTATGTTGTCGGTGTCCATCTTGAAAATAACCAAGATGTCAAATAATCTAACAATAGTCGAAACCAAAGGTTGCGAATCATGCTATCCATTTTCTATGCCAACTTTCTTGTACCTTCTAAAGTTAAACTTTCACTTGTGTTTTACAAGTTTTTTTTCATAGATGAATTGTGCTAGATCCAAGCTTTGTCCTTCTCTCTGTCGGACTTTTTGAGGACTTTTCTTTGCATTTCAAAGACTCTTCTTAGCAAAGCCTAGGTAAAAGAATGTTGCTCTCCAGGACCCAATGGACAAAGTTCTACATGTTTCCATCATGTACCTGGAACCATATTTTGATGCAAAGTTGGAATCTACTAAGAAATTGTGACGTGTAATTTGTGTTCTAATTAGCACATAATCTAGTAGATGATGTGTATTTAATAGAAGTCAAACATCAAGAGTCGCTCTCCAACCATGAGAGGTTTAGTGAGTGCAAATATAAATTTTGTGTACGTGTTTTGATTTCACCTATACCCTCTCCAAAGGGGACTCCATCTTAATAGTACGGATTTCCTAACAACCCAATGAAAAATTGCCACGATGTCATCCCTTTTCACCTTTTCTTCAAGGGGTCTCCAACCATCTGTGCTTTCCTCCGGATGTGGTCAGACACTGTCATATAGCTAAAGCACATATTTAGTCAGCTAGTCATGTTATTACTAACACCAAAACCATTTGGAGAGAAAAAACCCTTTCACTAGGGATGTAACTTCACTTTCACTGAAGTAATTTTACTTGTCCATTCGATTGTACTTCTGAACCAATAGAAAGTAGTACTCAGGGTTCCCTTTCTATTACTAAAATATAATTTTTATCCGACTTAATTTTTTGTCGGTGCTATTGACGATCATTGCACAAGGGTCAAAGAGATAATGGGATAGCTATGACCTTGATCATACCCTGTTGACATCAAGATAAATTGAGGTTGTAAGTTTCCATTACCGTGCAGTAAGTGAATAAACTATATTAGCATTCATGCTTTCCTCGGGATGTTGATGTTGCAAACACTATATTTTCCGAAGCCCCTCTCCCATTTTTCGGAACAAGTGTCCAAACACCCTCTAAACGGACAAGATTTGGTGGTGTGTGAACACTATTACAGACCTTCGTCCTTTGAGATATCTTTAACTGGGGCACGTGGCTCAGGTAGATTAGTCGGTATTTTTACACATTACTCCCTCATTTGTATTTACTTCGCGTTCTGGCTTTTTTCATAGTCAAAATTTTAAAAGTTTGACCAAGAATATACGAAAAAATATCAACATTCATAATATCAAATGCATATATTATGAAAATATTTTTACGATGATTCTAATAACATCATTTATATTATAGGCGTTGATACTTTTCACTGTGTCTTTGGTTCAAAATTAAGAATTTGAACTTTGAGTAAATCTAGAACGCAATATAATTGTGAATGGAGGGTATTAATTGTCTGTTTTACGGTATCAGAGATTCAAATCCAACACGCATTGGGCCAGAAAATCAGTACTGCTATGTAGAAACGCGGCCCAATCCATCGTCCTCCACTCTGTCCAGTGTCCACTCCCCCTCAAACGCAGAAGCCCTAACGCGCGGCGGCTCAGTTTCGCAGTCCGCCGACACCGGCCGCCGAACGCGCACTCCCTCGGCGCGGCGCCGCTTCCTCCAGCTCCTCCGCCCCCGTCGTCGCGGCCGCTCTTCGGTTCGTCTTCCCCCTCTCTATCTCGATTTCCCTACACAACTCGCGCCCCCACGGCATCACCTTCTCCTCGACCGCGCTTACAAACTGTTTGCTGTAACGCCTCCCCCAGACGAAACAACCGGGGCCGCGACGCTGCTCCGCACGGCTTGGGCCCGATGACGAGGACCCACGGCGCGAACGGCGGCGGCAACGGCGGGCAGTCGGGGAAGCTCCCGCGGAAGCGCTTCTACCGGGCGCGCGCGCACAGCAACCCGCTCAGCGACTCCCACTTCCCGTTCCCGATCTCGCCCGACGACTTCGACCTCTCGCAGCACTACCCGCGCTACTATCCGGCCGACAAGGGCGAGCACGGCGACGGTGAGGCGCCCCTGATCCGCTTCGCGGACGTCGGGTGCGGGTTTCGGTGGGCTGCTCGTCGGGCTCTCGCCGCTCTTCCCGGACAAGCTCATGATCGGCATGGAGCTTAGGGACAAGGTTTGTCTTGCCGCTGCCTGGATTTTTAGAGTTGAGCTTGAAGGGTATAGTCATTGATAGCAGGTAGCAACAAATGGGGAAAAGTAGAGCATGTTCAGAATTATTACAAGTAAACCTTAAGTTATGGATAAGCTCATAGAAAACGTTTGTGTCATCCTGGGTAGAGTGCATATATGTTCTGTTGAGTGTGGCTTATCCACCTTATTCCAAAAAAGGGAGAAAAAATTGCCAATAATTTATTTGATTTACTTTATGATAGTTTCAGCTACACCAAGCATGATTCATTGAGTTTGTGATGGTATAATGAACATAGATTTGTACTTGGCGAAAGAATGCACGTTATGTAACATAGGAATTTTGTACAACAAATATGTCAATGTTTATTTGATTTATTTTCTGATAATTAACTTGGATTTTCACTACACAAACCATGGTTAATTGAGTTTCTGGATCTATAATGAACATGGATTTGAATTTGGCCAAAGAAGTGGAACTTTCCGCTTATTTGGTTACTCTAGTTGAGTAGTTCAAATTCAGGGCGCAATTTTTGATTGATTTTTTCGTTTGTCTTATTTCCGTACAGGTGACTGAGTATGTGAAAGAGAGGGTTTTGGCTTTAAGAGCATCAAATCCTGGACAGTATGACAATGTATCCGTTGTGCGCACCAATTCAATGAAATACATCCCTAACTACTTCAGGAAGGCTCAGCTCTCCAAAATGTTCTTCTGTTCCCTGATCCCCACTTCAAGGAGAAGAATCACCGGAGGAGGGTGATTAGCATGCAGTTGCTCAATGAGTACGCTTTTGTGATGGAAGTGGGAGGAATTATATATACCATCACCGATGTGGAGGAGCTCGGCGTATGGATGCGGTCCTGTCTGGAGGAACACCCACTCTTTGAGGCTGTTCCAGAGGAAGAGATAGAAGTCGATCCAGTTGTCAAGTTGCTGTCTACTGCCACCGAAGAAGGCCAGAAGGTTGCAAGGAATGGAGGGCAAACTTTCCGGACCATCTTCAGGCGCATCACCTTGCAGGAGAAACAAGAAAAACCGGAAGCTACTAGCTCTTAGCAATAGCGGACTGTGCTCGGATTTGTGACATTTCTATACATTTGTGTAGCAGGATTTCACGATTCAGTAGACTTATCGTAGTTCTGCTGTCCTAAATGTTTGGTTCTACTGTCCTAAATGTTTGGTTCTACTCAGCTTTTCTGGAAAATTGCTACGGGTTCACATGATAGTAGTATCTTGCATGCATCATTTCCTTTTTTGAAATTGATTTTCCTGTTTGAAACTCGATACCAAGTGCATTTTCTTACTGTTCATTTTTATGCAAATCTTTTAAGTATTAGATGAAATTGTTAATGTGCCTCCCACGTCAACAGAAGGAGGCTCCTTTAGTATAAGATAATAATTTACAATATAAGAATATCCAATACAGATAAAACTATCTTAACGTATGATCAAGAAACAGAAGAAATAAGGAAAGTAATAACGGAATGACTTTTCTGAATACTATAGTTTGAACAAAATACATACACAACTTTGTAAAATTACGGTTCTCTAGTAAATGCTAACTCCAACTCGTCTCTAAATGTTGCTAATCCTATTACAACTGAGGCCAGCTTTATGCAATTACAGCCGTATCACCAATTGAGATACCCTATTCAAGCAGATCGATTTTCCTGTATGATGCACGCTGATTATCCCAGTGTTTGATGTACAAACTACACAGCATGTCAATGAAAGCAACTGCAGAGCAAATCTGTCAAGTTGCCTGGAGTCCACAGAATCACAAATAGGGAGAATTTCATCTGGCGCAGATTTCGTCCTTTCGCAATTACATGTTTCTGGTTCAATCTACATAATCTGTCCATGATTCTGGATGGAAAGGAACAACCAAAACAGCCAGGGAACAATCTGATGAATCACCATGAGACACAAGCGTGAACCTGCTACCGTTTGATCTTCTTCTGTCTCAAATTTCCGGTAGAAGAAAACCTCACACAGCTCTGTTTGCTGGAACAAGTTTGAGAAGCTTTGCCAGATCATAAGAATTGAAATCCCTCCCGAAACATAAGCTCAGGTCCAATGGAGTCCTTCCACCCTGTATTGTGTAAACAGAAAGCCAGACAGCTCATGAGTTCAGAGCTCAAACATCATCTTCTGTATGTTAACATAAACCATTAATCCATGTAGTTGACATCAAATTATGAGTTCAGAGTTCAGAACAAGACGTGCATCGAAAGGAAAAGCAGTATAGAATGTCAACACTCAAGAAGTTGTGCAGTGGATATCGACATTTGTCAAGGCAACCGGCGTGAAGAACTATACAATGGAATGCAAATGTACAGAAAATAAGATCTGAGCGCATAATGAGCAATGATCATAGGTCCAAAAACATTAAACCAAAAGGGACATACATTGGTTCTTCTTGTCTGATCAGCACCATTGACAAGCAATATCTTTGCTATATCCCTGTTTCTACTCTGTACTGCCACATGCAGTGGTGTCCAGCCATCCTGCATGAAGGAGAAATATGAGAAAAGAACCCACAGGCTCAGATTGATTGAGCGATAAGAGAAGTGTTCATTTTCAACTTACAACATCAGCAACGTTAACATCCACCTTGTACTTAATCAGTAGCTTCACAGTTTGCAGGGCACCAACTTGAACTGCGTAATGCAAAGGTGTGGCTCCATCCTGCAAATATGGCAGACTAAATTCAAGGACCAATGCACATGAATAATTTTGACCTGAAGTGACAACTGAACTGTTGCTAGTGAGGAGCCAAACTTATCTGCAAGTGTTAGTGTCACTTTCCAAAGTTCGGTTAGTACATTAAACTTTCTTGTGGAACTTACAGAAAAAATAATCAGAGAAAGATAGTGCCAGTTACCCTATCCCTGACATGAGGATTTGCTCCTTTTCTTAGGAGATGGCTAATGACAGCCTCCTTTTTGCCTATTATCGCCTTGTGAAGAGGGGTGAAGCCATCCTGCATCAGCAACAGCCCAATATTAGCAACACAACCCTAGTCCTAGATGGAGTTTTGGACCAATGGATAGACCAGCAACGTACTTTATCGACTAAATTGATATCAACACCATTGTCCAGCAGCTTGTCTATGAGAGGTATCTGCAGCGCCAACGCGTAGGTATGAAGCGGTGCCACTTCGGCTGCACCAAGCAATGCAATTTCAGAAGTTAGAATCGACCTCCGACATGACATGCCACACATTTATATCTACTCGCTACTCAGAATGCCGTGAAAAATTATGAAATATCATAATGTCATATACACTATTCTGTTTTTCAGATATGGGGTACTCAAAAGGGCAAGACAGTGAAACACACTCAACTGATGATATTTTGGTGACATCAGCGGTCTCGTTCTGATCCAAGATACCATCTTCTTCCGGGGTTAAGAGAAGCTCGATTTCTGCAACAACAAAATAAGGTTACATTTCAAGAACAGTGCCGCTAGGTACTGTTGAGAATTGAGAAGCATATAAACAGCACAATCATTCGTGAGTGCAAAGTGTAAGAACTGAAGCGCATCGAGAAATGCTGAAAGATTAAATCTGCACCGGAGAGTAGGAGTCGCAATCGATACGGGTACCTCTCCGGAGCTCCTGCTCTTCACGGTCTTGCTGCCGCGTGGGAGCGCGCCTAAAGGACGGGAAGGGGGACGGGAAGGCGTCGCCGCCGCGGGAGAGTGCGCACACCGGGGGCCGGGAGCTAACTGAGAACGGCGTCGGCGGAAGAGGAGGAAAAGGGCGATGGGGAAGTATTGCAGCGCGGGGTGATGCGGGGCATGGAAAGGCGTGGAGAAGCTGAGAGGCGGTGGCGGCGGAGGAGGCCGTCATCGCCCATGGCAGCATTTCTCGTTCTTATCGCGTCGTGGAGGGGCTGAACTGACGAAGCTCTCGCTCTTGGGTTAGTCAAAAACAAAACAAAAAAATTGTTAGCTCAGTCCAACTAAGACCCGTCCACGGACGTTGGATGGAAAAGGAAGGGACAGGATGACACATGGCGGATGCACGGTGAGCTCATTCGGTACATTTGCAAAAAAAACAAAAACACCTCTATACTTCCTTAAAATTAAAACTCAAGTAACTCTTTAACTCTATTCTTAAGAAAATTTGGTGTCTAATTTTGCAAACTCCAATTCCACCCCATCATATGTTGTCGTAAAACTAGGAGTGTGACTAGGAGCTTCTTTTATATTCAAACATGTATAAATATGTTTTATCTAATGCAGTTGGTACTGCCTATTCTTCTTTAACTCTTGTGACAAGCACTTATATGACATTTTGACTAAGGCAATTGTATTGAAGAAAATGTTTCATGTCCGGATATTATGCAACAAGACGGACGAAGTTACGGCTCACTCAAAAAAGTTCATCGAGAAGCAGTTGGAGACACAAGTATATGTTTCTGTTCTCACATTAAAATCCTTGTACAGTCGAAACTTAGGTGCCAACTTGGGTTGGCATGTTTGGTAAATTCTGTGAATTTCTAGATTTTGACTAGACGATACAGCTGATGTGTATGATTGCTTTTACTTGCGTGTATATTCTATAAATATTAAAGTTGTCTTGAAATAAAGTAGCTCCTGCATAATAACCCATCCAACATAAATGACCTAGAGGGGAGCATGCATAACCAGTTGCACTGCCTGCCGAGATCCAAACTTGTGCTATTTTTTTCGTTTGCAGAAACAAGCTTCCGTACTCGAGGAACGCCGTATCATCTACCGACATCACCGATGAGGCTGGTCATAGTGGAACGTAATTTAGATTTGTAACATGCATATGTTAATGGTCTATATTACTACCTCCATAGTGGAAAATAATATAAAACTACATTATATATATGGTCTCTTTTAGACTTATTTTTTCTTGGCATGCTCTATGTGATATTAACATATTATGTTTCGCTGTTTGCCTCCTTAATTATGCCATATCATGTTTTTACTTAGCTGCATGCATGTTACCACTTGTATTACTCTCACTATGAATAGTCTGAAGTCCAGCTTGGCGTCCCTGGAGGCATTTAACTCGGGCCAACGTTAGAACAAGGTGGCTGCGCTGAAAGACTGGTAACATTTCGGCAGTCGATAAATCCATCCTTGAGAATATATGAAGAAAAATAAATTTTGGCATTCTACATTAATTGCCTGTGGAGAAGCAGAGACCACGTTGGCGCCGGACCTGTGTGTGTTAGGCCGCAAAAAAGGTTGACAGGGAGGCAAAACGCTGTGCATTCACGCTCTATAATGTAGCCTGCGTGTTTGCATGATCCACGTCTGATTCAGCCACCTCATTGATCAAGGCATGTGCTTGGATGATCCATAGCTGCCTCTATGGGTCCATTAAAGGGCACGTACGCGAGCAAAGAGATGACACAAAAAACTCAACACCACTTAGCTTGCTAGCCTGGAGATTGCTTAGCTCGACAGTTTTCTGCATCAGGGATCGATGAAGCCGGCCGGTGCAGCGTTGGTGGTGGTGGTGCTGTTGATACGGTGGCGGCATCATCCTGGCCCGTCGTCGTCGAGGGCCGGAGGGAGTTCGCCGCCGACGAGATGCTGAAGGCCTTCTGTGTGTTAGCGGCGGAATCCGGCGATGTCGCCACTTTTCTGGAAGCGTGCTGCGACGTGATCAGCTATGAACCCGATTGTCTGCAGTGCGCCATCGACGCTGTTCTGCCCAAGGGGGCCGTGGGGCAACGCATCAGGGGCGAGTGCTTCTCGCAAGATATCACTTGCCCAACCGATAATGCCCCGGCCTTGTAAGCCGACTCGGGCAAGCTTCGTTGTATTTCCTGCAGTGTGTGACCCGGAACTTTTGGTTTCGTCTGTCCCGTTATGTGTTTTGAATTTTTTGAATTTGAATGCACGAATCTAGATAAGTAAGCTGTATCTATTCATAATATTGAACAATGACTTGGCTCATTGATAGTGACTTGTTGGGCGCAACTCTCGTCGAGGCTGGAGGTACCTAGTTCGAATCCCACCCCACCAGTGTACATTTCATCTTTTTGTGGATTAGCTTTGTGCCATCAAAAATGAAAATATAATGTACTCCCTCCATCCGGAAAAAATGTCGCTAAAATTGATATATCTAGAAAAGAGTGCCGGATGTGACTCGAACCCACAACTTCACGGATCTATTGGGTTGCGATGAAGCCATAACACTGCACTACAGTCAAATTCATGTACAAATTGAGCTTACATCATAATTTACAGTTTCCACGATAATTTGAATTCAAAATTTGTTTGAAAATTTCGGTCGGTAAATCCGCGGTATTTTCAGGTTACCGCGGTAACCAAAATCCCAAGCCCCCTCGATAATTTTTTCCAATCCGATATCCAAAACCTTGCTTGTGACTGCAAATCAATCATCCGGTCATTAGATACCATCGTACCAGCTCTTGACATTTGATGTGCCGCTCAATGTATAATTTTACTGGAATGTGGTGCGACATTTTCAATCTCTTGGTTCATTTGGGCATGTCGTCATGTTCAATTTTTCCAACCCTTTGAATTGGGATGAACACAATTACAAACTCGTTTTTTTTTTGTAAATATCAGATATAATAAGTTTATTTGGGTTTTTTCTTAAAAGAAACGAAAAACAAAAGGCATATTTTGACTTGCTCTCCAAGCGAACTAGCCTCGGGTATCCGCGGTCAGCGTTGAAAAGGCGACAGCGAGAAAAGATAAACAAATGAGAAAGTGAAGAGAAGCAGGGGAAGAAGAAAACGCAAAATCAAGACCTCTGTAGAAGCGCCACCAAGCCGCGAGTTGAAAAAAAAAGGAAAAAAAAAATGCTCGCCCGAACCCTCGCCGGCCGCCTCCTCCGCCGTCCCCGCCTCGCTCCGCCGCTCGCCGGCCTCCGCGGCTACTCGCCCCGCGCTACGCCGGCGGTGGTCTCCGCCGCCGACATCGTCATCGACGAGGACGCGCCGCGGCCCGCGTCGCCCGTCGGTGTCGGCGCCGGCGCCGCCATCGCGGCCACCGCGCCCAGCGTCCTGCAGCCGCGCGTGCTCATCTACGACGGAGTCTGCAACCTCTGCCACCGCGGTGAGCACCATCCGACCTAGCCCTAGGACCCTCTCCACGGTCCCCGGGCACCATTTGGCTCGAACCGCCTGCCAATTTGGGCGAACAATTCGCATTTGGTTGTACTCTTGAATTTCTTGTGATGGCGAATCGTTCGCGATTTCTTGCAATGTAGGGGTGAAGTGGGTGTTTAAGGCAGACAAGCACGCCAAGATCAGGTTCTGCTGCCTGCAGTCCAAGGCCGCCGAGCCGTACCTGAGGCTGGTCGGCATGGACCGGGAGGACGTCCTGCGCCGCGTGCTCTTCATCGAGGGGCCTGAGGCCTACTACGAGGGCTCCACAGGTTAGTTTTTATGTTCCTGATCATATACAGAGCAGGCTGTTCTTAGTTAATTCTGTTGTGTCAGTAAAAAATTACCAATGTGTTATATCAATAGACTAGCAATGTGATGCTGGGTGTTCTCGTTTTACGGCGCTGGGAGTAGAGGCAGGCAAGTGACATCGCCTGAAAAATGCTAGCATGGAGGCCACTTGAAATCTTAGATTTTATTTTTATTTCAGTACTATCTACTATCAAATGTGATATTGGTCAATGATTTATGACTTGTGAGCCCATCACCTAGCTCTTGTTGATTCCTACAAGTTAGGGTCAATTTCAGGCTTTTATCTCTTAACTAGACTTGTGAAGGATACTACATACTAGGATAGGCAAGCACCTTACTTGGCATTGAACTCATCTATCATCCAGTTGTTTCTCTGAACTTATATATATTTTAGCTGTTTTGCTGCATGTTTTATTCTACTGTTTGGCCCAGCCCTTGTTCAACCAAGTTGTTGCATTGGTAACTGCTTTTGCACTCCTGCACTAATTTTGTAAAGTGTGATTAGTTTATAAAACACATAATTACCGCATAATTACTTATAAACTGTAGTTCTATCAGTCCTTGAGGCATCCGAATTCTGAAAATGTACAGAGAGTTTCAGATTTCCATATGTATGTCATGCACATTGCAAACTATAAACAGAGCTATACTGTGGTATAATGGCGCTAAACTAAAAAACATACTAAGCTGAGAATAGACAATTATAATACAATTTTTTCATTGTAGTCGATCATCTCAGTTGTCATGGCAATGAACATTTTCATATTTTTGGTTGCAGCTGCCCTGAAAGTTGCATCATACCTGCCTCTTCCCTACTCGGTGCTGAGCTCCTTGCTGATCATCCCCACCCCACTGCGCGATGCAGCCTACGATTACATTGCAAAGAACCGGTACGACTGGTTTGGCAAAGGCGATGAATGCCTAGTCACCAAGGACCAGGAGCTTCTCGAGCGGTTCATCGACAGGGAGGAAATGCTTGGTGGTGGCCCCAGCAGCAATAGCTCCTATTGATCACAGCTTTTGCTGCCGCTGTTATTAGCTTCTCAGTTCATATGGTAGGCGTAGGTAAACAAAGAGATGTAAGTAGTCTCGGCACCTATGTAGGTGATTATGGTTAGTTTTACTTGAACCCTTGAACTTCTGCTGTATTTTCAGTCACTGACAGTGGCTGGGATACAGCGTATACCCGCGACATCTGCCAGATGGTTCCCACTTCGCGTGCTAACTTTAGATGGTTAACGTCAATAGAGTGGAGGGTTTTGGATTTTGGATTATCTGGCAGTGGGACAGGCTTTGAAATGCCCTGACTTGTCAAGTTCCTCCTCAATGTGTTTGTGACATTTTGGCTGGAACTTTGGATCGTTCGTGTTGATTGTTATTCTGTATTGAATGCATTTAAATTGCATCTCTTTCTCAAATTCCAGAAAACACTGTTATGTGGTCATAATTGCAGAAGACCCTCTGTTTCATGCATTTTATGGCACGTAATCCTAGGTCATATGGTTATGGGAAATCCTACTTGTACTGCTGACATGCTCCAACAATGCATTTTGCACGGCACTGCATCTGGGACTGGTTGTTTAGCTTGGACAACAATTGCTTAAGAGCGTGAGCTTCGCACTTCTCTGCATTATAATCATAAATACCAGGTTTTTAGATTCTCGAAAAAAAAACCCAGGTTTTCTGAAATTTACTATCTTCTGTTTTCACCTCGTGATAGCTCCAGTCGGAACTGAAAAAAGGAGCTGCTGCAAGATGCTCATGCAAACCATCATGTCCACTGAGAACGCAAAGGCGCAAAGCAGTTGTATAGTACAAGAGTTGCAGTCATGAAAAACATTCTAGAGTTGCAGTCATGAAAAACATTCTCCCTACTGTTTTACATTACAACAAAGATAACAATAGAAACATATACGAGCCCTAACAACGTTTGGAAACAGCCACCAGCTGGTCTACAGTACAATGAACAGAAAAAACAAAAAACATACGGGAATAACAGACTACATTTTCTTCTTCAGAAAGGTTTAGGATACGCTAGAGAATTCGTTCATGGGGTTCCAACCAGGGGAATCCAAGCGTTTCGAACACATCCTTCTCCTCATGACAGTTAACTATGGCTTCTGATCTCCCCACCTGCAAGATTCATGATGAAATGATAGAATAAGGCATACATACATGGTCTTTCAAAGATTTCCCAATGGTCGGGAGGGTTTTAACTTGCTGGATTATGGGAATGTCCATGTAATAGCTAAACGATCTTTGGTCATCTCCCAGGGATTCAAAAGGAAAATAAAATTTGACAACAATCTACAAAGAATGAGAACATTACCATGTACAATGTGCCAGCGTACTTACCTCTATATATGTTGATAAGTTCTCCAAAAATCTCAGTGACGTTCTGGTGGAGCATATGTTGTGGGTTCTTCAGAAGAAGCTTCCTGGTTATACAACTAATGAATTAACATGGAAAACAGAAAATTCCCTTTTTATGCAAAAAAGGAGATAAAGCCCAGCAATGGAAAGTAAAGACTTAGTTTGCAATCCATAGTCCAGACTTGAATAGTGGTAAAGTTGCTTGACAAAATATCAATAATTGCAGACATGCAAGTAGAATCTATAGCTCAGAGTTCATTAGTAGTAATAATATTTATCTTTTGCTGCCTCACTGTGCATAAACTTTAGCAAACTAAAGAAGGATGGGTTTGTCAAAATTACCTAATTTAAACATTAGCGTAAAGATAGTTTAGGCACATTGTTTTATCAGATCATGCTTATACCTTGATATCAAATGTACATCAGACCCTACAGTATCCTTAGTATCAGCAGAGCTACCTTTTTGACACCTGAACCTTCATGAACATGTGTGCTACTGTCTCCACGCTCTCCCGTTGGCATCTCCTTCTTCACATCGTGTCCACTAGTTCCTTTGTGATTCTCAGATACACCTGAATCTTCATGCACATGAGTACTGGTGTCTTGCTCTCCCGTTGGCATCTCCTTCACATTCTGTTTCTGTCCACTAGTTCCTTTGTGATCCTCAGCTTCCATTTTAATCCTCTTCGCAGGATTTGACAATATTTTATCTCCTGCACCAGCCGATTTCTTGGGCTTAAATTCCTCCTCGTAATTGATGGTGAATTTGTGCTCGGGCAGCCGCTCGCCCGACTTGAGACTCTCCTCCAGCCACTCGAAGGTCACCATGCTCTGCGATAATAACAAAAAAAAAACCAAACCTTATCTGAATACGCTCACCTGTTGCAACCATTCATAAGGCTTTCCATACTACTCGATAAAATGCACTTCAGAACTCAATGCAGGTAGGAGAGTGGTGACTAGGGTTTGTACTACGGAACCAAAGGGGATCAGGGAGCTTAGCGGTTAATTACCCCGCGGAAGCTGTGGAGCCAGGCGGCACCGAGCTTCTGGAGCAGCGCCTTGGCGTCGGCGGCGAGCACGTGGTTGAAGTTGAGCCTGCGGCCCTTGGGGCCTTTCGTCTTCTGGACGCGGCCCCCCATCTGGACCAGATTCTGCTTCCACACCTGCGAGAACCCGAAAACCTAAGCACAAAACGGAAGCAGCCGCCGCCGGCTCGAGCAAATTCAGGGGAGCGGGAGTGGGGAACGAAGAATGCGGAGACGCCGCGGAAGATCCCGTCGGGGTCCGACGCCGGCTTCCGCTTCCGCGCCATCGAGACCTTCGCTTCG
Source organism: Poa pratensis (assembly GCA_947311845.1). Classification (NCBI taxonomy): domain Eukaryota; kingdom Viridiplantae; phylum Streptophyta; class Magnoliopsida; order Poales; family Poaceae; genus Poa; species Poa pratensis. Next base: position 16,635,118 of record CAMZMU010000122.1, read on the forward strand.
TCGCCCTTCTCACTTTCTCAGGTTGGGGGTTTAGCTTCTGTTTTTTTCTTTTTGAGAAAATGGCAAAAAAACCACCACATTTGGGTTTAGGCCTTAAAAAAACAATTTCATTTTTTTTCTTGCAAAAAATCACCAGCCCATGCTCTAATTCTCGCAAGAAGCACTGATGGTCAGCTTGGGTTGTTTGATGTTGTTTCTGACAAGACGGGTCCACTATCAGGTTGATGTGGCACCTCGTAACGGTCAGTAGCAGACGGTCGGTAGCGGAGCGTTGGCGGCCCTAATGTAGGATGTCGGGGTGGAGAGTGAGGCCAAGTTCTTTCTCACGCCCGCACTCCTGTCTCCAACCCTAGCCATGGCGACGACGAATCCCGTGGTGGCGCTGGAGGTGGCGGCGGTGGCGGGTGTCTTCGGTCGTATCTGGGCGATGACGCACGGTGACCCCAAGCTTCTCTTTGTACCCCGGCGGTGGCTTGATATAAGGGAGGAAAATTTGCCGGCCTGACATAACATTTATTAACTTGTTAGCTCTGATGAAGACTAAGAGATATGGAATCAGTGATTCCATGTATCATGTGAAGGAAAACTGAAAAGAGTTGAATTGGAAAGGTGTTGCAAATGCTAGAGAGATGTGAGGACGAGCAGTGCATCTCACTAATTGTTACGAGGGGGGACAAAACCTTATGCTACAACTAACACTGATTACGAGCAACAAATTCCTATTTCACGGATAGGAGAACCAGGTGGTTTATTCTGTTGATGAAGAGGGTGTTCTATTTCAAAGTCAACCTAGTGCAGAACTAGCACTCAGCTGAGCCAACATTTGCCAAATGATAAGCAGATAATTCCTATAGAAGATGGTGATTACTTGTTGACCCAGGAAGGCAACAATATGCATAAGGGCAAAAATGTTTGTGTTCAAGAAAATCATGAAGATAGCTTATCTTATTTTTCAGACAGTTTGGCAGAGGACTTTGACATGAGTTTCGGTTTGACAGAGGGGAATATAGACTTGGAAAAGCATGATGCACAACTGAGGCAAGAGAAGATTGATAAGAATCAGAGGTTAATTGACATGAAAAAATAAAAGGAATAATCTAGATGTGTTTTACTATGGTTATCAGTTTAGAAGAGCATTTCCGACTTTGCACATTGCCCAACTGACAAACTATTTCTATCACAAGAATAACCCAGAAAGAATAATTGCTCAGTGCTAAGAAAGGGAGAAGGAAGACTGTCAATTCTACATGGTTGGTTCAAAAATTACAAGTGAAAAGACATTATGTCTCAGGAAGATGAACTTGCAGCATACCTGTGCATTTTAAGGTGAACCTTGCAAGGCGAGCAATCCAGACAACGCATCCATAGAGGCCACCGTTGCCTAACCCAGCAAAATGGATCTAGAGTTTCCTCTAATGCTTGATGTAAAACATCATCCGTAGGGGCACAACGAAAAGGGCCTCAAGGATGTGACGGCACGTGGTCACTGAATTGTCATCCACAAGGGAGGATGACCATGGCCACTTGTAGATTGATGTGAATACAATCGATTTGTGATACTTGACCATATCAAATACAACCTTAAGTATACAACATTTTACTTTTTCCGATAGCTGCAGGTGCAAAGAATAACACAGTACCGGCATGATGCTCATGCAAACCATCATGTCCACTGAAACGGCAAAGACGGTTGTATATGATACAAGAGTTGTAGTCTTGGCAAAGACGGTTGTATATGATACAAGAGTTGTAGTCATGGGCTCTTGGCAAAGACATACAAGAGTTGTAGTCTTGTCCATAGACTCATGCGTCACCAAGAACATTCTCCCTACTGTTCTACAATACAAACAAAGACAACAACAAATATATACGAGCCTAACAGACTACATTTTCTACAGAAGGTTTGGAAACAGCGACCAGCTGGTCTACAGCACAACGAACAGAAATTAAAAATGAACATACATGTTTACAACAAACTACGTTTTTTTCACATAGGTTTAGGAACTAGGATAAATTAGAGATTTCGTTCATGGGGTTCCAACCAGGGGAATCCAAGTGTGTCAAACACATCCTTCTCCTCATGACAGTTAACTATAGCTTCTGATCTCCCCGCCTGCCAAATTCACGATAAATGACGGAATGCAGACAATAATAATAAGACTGATATCGAATGACGAAAAAACGAGTTTGTATGTGCCTACGCGCTTTCCACCGCTGCTCTGTGTGGCAAGATACAAACCAGTGTCATCAAGCACGTAACCTTTGGTATCTGCTAATATTCTCAATCTGCATGTTGCAATTGTAACGCTTATTTCCGAAAAAATCAAATATGGTCTTTCAGAACCTATGTAGAGCTAGAATTTGTACCGTCGGTTCAGAACATCATTTCCAGTCCAAGCAAGTAGCCCAAATGCATATCTGTTCCTTGGGTATACCTGCCAGCACCGAACGGCAGACACTTCTATGTCAGCAGATAAATTACCAAATATTGATGTTATTATACAGTATATTGTCCATGGCATAGTCACATAACCGCTGCTAACAGCAAAGAGAAACAGGACTACAGATGATATGTAAGTAACTAATTACAAAGAACTGTAAGCTCGTAACTTTTTGTGAAAATAGTATCTTGTTAAATAAGGGTCACAACTCACAATAAAATACTGGAGTTCTTTATTTCTATGAACATAAGACGATAAAAATAATTTTGTTTTTCATCTCCAAAAGAAACAAATCATGCAAAAAGAAGAACAAAAATGTCAACATGACCGAATGTCCACCCACTGGAATCACTCCATACCTTCAGGTCAATGCGATGCCGTAGCTCACGCCCAGGATATGTGCACAGACCAAAATATGTGTCAACGCCGCTGTCAGTTCCCTGCATTTCATTGAGGAATGTTAGTTAAGGCAAATGTTCTTAACTCTATTTTCGCAGGAATTATTTAGGAATGTTTGTTAAGCCAAATGTTCTGAACTTTATCTTGCTGAATTCCGTTAAATCAGTGGCTACTTACGTCAATACTGTGGATGCTAAATATAAGATCCTCCCTCAAAAAATTGATGTCCTTCAACCTCTGAACAAACTTCGGCAGAAAACCTACATGACTGCAAAAAACTGTAAGGCCCATACACAACTTCTTGTACTACCAAACAGTTCTTGTGTAAATATGAATTGGCATGTTTATAATGGAGAATAAGTCAATAAACCAAACTTGCAAGTTATAAGAACGAGCTGCTAACAATGGTATGTAAATACATTGCTGTTCGGAATGATTGTGAGGTTCACTTGTTTCCTCATTTTTTTGCTTTTCCTAATCAGTGCTGAATTAAAATAGAATATTATAGCATACAACAAAAAACAATCTCCCAGTGCTTGCAATAAAGTTATATCACGTGATCTTTTCAGGTCTAAACCTGTACATTTTAAATGTCAAGTAGTCAACAGATTTTGCACATGCTTTGAAGTATACCTTTCGCCATCAGGATGAGTAATAACAATATCCATGTCCCCGCAAGAAGCTTTTCCACGTCTGTATGATCCTCCACATACAATTATCACCTCCAGATGAGAATCAGGCATGACAAATTTTAGTAATGATTTGTTTGTTTTAACAGCTTATGTGATTTACAAAATAGTTCCTTGAAATTGTATATGTAACTCACTCCAGGCAAGATATCCTTCCCAACTTCTTGCAAAAGCTTTTCCATCTCACTGACCTAGATAAGCAAAAAAATTAATAGGTGCAATGTTGCATGGCACAAAGCTATTAACTAACAGCAACAAGTCTGCGAACTACATACCTCATGCCGAGGGATTCTTTCTTTGATATCATCGAAGAACTTCAAGCCAGTCCTCTGAGCGTATGTAAGTGAGTCATCTTTTTGAAGATCCTCAAGTGTACGATGTCCTTTATCATATAACTTGAGAGCAGTTGCAGGACCAACACCCCAAACTTCACCAAATAGGTTGACAGTCGTACCTTCAAAATTATGTACATCTATTGTCAGGACATACAGCTGAATAATGCTTAAGAATGTAGTCCTTGCTCAAATTACGTTACCTTTTCATCATTCTCAAAGTGTTCCAGCTTGGAAAGCTTCCCTGTTGTTACTATTTCATTAATCTGCACACATGAATTGCTTAAGACATTCAAGACCAAAGACACAGCAAATCAAATGATGATTGCACAATCAATCTTTTTCTTAGTACTTCTATGGTTATAATCCTATTGGGCACATAATTAATGCAACAATTCGTTCATCTGAGATAGTATATCGAGTCTGAGATAGTGAGATATACTTGTTGGCTTCATAAAATATCGAAAGAGATACGCACTACACTAGCAGTAACCAACAAACAGTAAGAAATGATAGAGTGAGACATACATACATGGTCTTTCAAAGATTTCCCAATAGTGGGGAGATTTTTAACTTGGTCAGCACTCTCTATTTTGAATGGCAGTTTCTCGATTACAGGGATGGCCTTGTAATAGCTAAATGATCTCCGGTCATCTCCGAGGGCTTCAAAGGAAAATGAACTGTCACAACAATCAACAAAAATGAGAACAATACAGTGTACAATGTGTCAATGTCCTTACCTCTATATGTGTTGATAAGTTTTCCAAAAATCTCAGTTATGTTCCTGTTAAGGTCTGGTGGAGCATATGTTGTGGGTTCTCCAGAAGAAGCTTCCTAGTTGCACAATTAGTGAATTAACATGCAAAACAGGAAATTTGTGAAAAAATGAGATAAAGCCCAGCAAAGGAAAGTGAAGAGTTTGTTTGCACTCCATATGTCTAGATTTGAATCGCTGTAAAGTTGCTTGACAAGAGGATAACATGAAAAAATTCCAATAATCAGCAAACATGCAAGTAAAAACTGTAGCTAAGAGCCCCAGAGTTCATTAGCAATAACAATATTTTATCTTTTGGTGCCTTACTGTGTTTAAACTTTATAGGAAACTAAGAGGTATGGGTGTGTCAAAATAACCTAATTTAAACATCAGCGCAAAGATGGAGCTTATACCTCGATATCAAATGCACCATGAGACCCTACAGTATCCTTGGTATCTCCAGAGCTACTCTGGCTAGGCCCCTTTTCGACACCTGAACCTTCATGCGCATGTGTACTGGTGTCTTGATGCTCTCCGGTCGCTAGCTCCATCTTCACATCTTCTTTGTGATTCTCAGGATCCTGCGATGCCATTTTGCTCTTCTTCGCGGGATTTGACGCGCCTTTATCTCTGGCATCAGCTGCCTTTTTGGGCTTAAATTCCTCTTCGTAATTGATGGTGAATTTGTGCTCGGGCAGCCGCTCGCCGGACTTGAGGCACTCTTCCAGCCACTCGAAGGACACCACGCTCTGCGATAGAAAAAATCCAATCCTTATGTGAAAAAATGCCCCATGTTAATTCGTCAAGCGCCGCAAAAGGACTCAATGCAGGTGCGCGATTGCGCGCAGGCGAGAGTGGAGACTAGGGTTTAGTAGGAGATCGGGGAGAGTAGCGATTACCCCGCGGAAGCGGTGGAGCCAGGCGGCGTCGAGCTCCCGGAGCAGCGCCTTGGCGTCGGCGGCGAGCACGTGGTTGACCGTGGCGCCCTTGGCGGCCTTCTCCTCCTGGACGCGGCCGCCCATCTGCACCAGCTTCTGCTTCCACACCTGCAAGCACCGCCGCACCCAAAAACCTAAGCACAAAACGGAAGCCGCCGGCGCGAGCAAATCCCGGGGAGCGGGTGGGAGTGGGGAGCGCGACCTCGAGGCGGCGGGCCTGGACGCCGTGGGGGACGAAGAATGCGGATACGCCGCGGAATATCCCGTCGGGGTCCGACGCCGGCCCCGCCGGCTTCCGCTTCGGCGCCATCGAAACCTTCGCCTTGCCCCACTCCCTCCCTCCTCGCTTCGCCGCCCTTCACAGGCTTCTGAGGTTTGGGTTTAGGTTGTTCTATTCTATTCTTTAATAAGGAAGGTTGTTGGCAGCTTCACAAGAGAACACTACTGAAATCTGACCACAGGACAAAGAACAAACTCTGAATATATCTGGAGTCACAGCACACAGCCAATTCTGAACAAATTCAGCAAGCACAAACAGTTCTGGAGCAAATCATTTACATCATCTGATATACAACAAAAATATGACTAAAAAAACAAACCAAACCAAATTCCCTGCTGTAATAATTTGTAAAACCCAATGCTGCCCTCCTCCTAATGTGGGGGAGGGGCTTACTGTCTGTGAGTAAATACCTTTCTTTCCTTTCTTTTCTTTCCCCTCAAATTTTACAACTCAAACATTGTACAACCAAACACACAAAAATGGCACGCAAAACTATCACCAGTAGTAGTATCTGTTCGTCTCGGTTAAAAACTGTTTTTACTCATGCCTGCTAACTGTCTTCGGCTAGCTGCCGTCCCGGTGACCTCAGGCTTATGATAATTTTGTCTATGTGGCAGGTGAGGCCGAGTCGTGCGACGACAGCTTCTCGATGGCCGCGCCTTCTTCCTCTTCCTCTAATGGTTTTTCGGTGGCTGGCTTCTCTTGAGCCGTGCTATCCTCTGATGGCTTGATAGTGTCGTCTTGTTCCTCTGATGGTCTTTCGAGCTCCACTCTGTCGTTTGCTGGCTCGGCACTCGCCTCGCCTTCCTCTGATGGTTTCTCAGTGACTGGTTTCTCAACAGCCATGCTGTCTTTTGGTGGCTTCAGAGTGTCAGCTTGTTCCTCCAATGGCTTCTCAAGATCCACGCTGTCCGTTGATGGCTCAGCACTCCCCTCGTCTTCCTCCGAGGGTTTGTCAGTGGCTGGCTTCTCAAGAGCTATGCTCTCCTCTGATAGCTTCACACTGTTATCTGATGGCGTCTCAAGACCAGCGCTGTTGTTTGATGGCTCAGTGCTCACCTCATTTTGCTCTGATGGTTTCTCAAGAGCCACGTTGTGTTCTGCTATCTCAGCACTCGCATTACCTTGCTCCGATGTCTTCTCAAGAGTCGTGGCGTCCTCTGATGGCTTGGCGCTGCCATCGTCGTCCTCTGATGGCTTCTCCACAGATGAGCTGTCATCTGGTGTCTCAACGCTGGCCTCACCAACATCTACAGACTCAGCAGATACAGTGCTTTCTGGTGCTGTTTCTAGTGAAATGCTTGGAGGAGGCGGTGTCTCGTCAGAAATGTCGCGCTGCGCAAGTTCCTCGGTGGTAGTACTGACCTTTGGAGTGCTTTCAGGCAGTGTTTCAGTAGCTAAGCTGATTTCTGATGGTTTATCAGCAACAACACCAGTCTCGGTTTCCGTTGGCTTCTCAACAGGTTCATCCTCTTGATGTTCCAATGGCTGCTTACTTAACTTGAGTGGAGCTGCATCGATATCTGATGGCTCCTCGGTAGTAGCACCATTAGGTTCTGACGGCTTACCGACAGATGCAACGTTCTGAATCTCTGATGGCTGTCCTGATGACTCATCAGCAGCTGCATCACTTTTAGACTTAGATGGCTTCTCAGTGGACGTGTCACTTTGACGGACTTCTGGTTCCTCCACGGATTCATCACTTTGAGGTTCTGATGGCTGCTCAGCTGACTGATCAACGGCTGCATCTCTTTGCGGTTCTGATGACTTCACGTCAGCTGTGTCAAATTCACGCTGCAATGAGTCCTTAACAATTGTATCACTGCTAGGCTCTGCTTGATCCTTGTCATCTGCCTCATGCTGAGATTCCAATGGTTGTGCTTTAGCAGCATCCTCTTGACATTGTAATGGTTGCTCCGTTGGAACCTCAACCGGTGCAACACTTTCAGATTCTGATGACTGCTCGATGCCTGCATCATTTTTAGCTTCCAGTATCTTCTCAGTTGCAACAACTTCTTGAGATTCTAATGCAACACTTTTAGATTCTGATGACTGCTCAATGCCAGCGCCATTTTTAGCTTCCAATATCTGCTCAGTTGCCTTCTCAGGAGCGAGAATGTCTTCAGATTCGGATGCCTGCTCCACAGTTAGCTTATTCTGAGACTCTGGCAAGTTCTCACCGGATGCATCCTCTTCATGCTCGGATGGATCTTTAATAGGTTTGTCAGAAGTGGTGCCACTTTCAGGCTCTGGTATCTTCTTGATGGTATGTTCGTTTTGAGGTGACCTATCAAGAAAGCCATCATCCTGTGTTCCCCTTTGTCGTGTAGTGTCAGCAGTATCTTCACTTTGAAGTTGTTTCTCAACGGTCTCTTCACTCTGAAGTTGCCCCTTAGAAGGTTCATTCTTTTGTAGTGGCTTCTCTTGAGAACTTTCTTGTGATGGCTTCTTGGTGACCGCGGTGATTTCAGGTGCCTTTTCTTGAGATGGATTCGCTTGAGAACTTACAGCGATTTGAGGTATCTTTTCTTGTATTGGCTTCTCTGGAGAACTTTCTTTTGATGGCTTCTCGATCACTGCCTTCTCTGTCATATTTTTGGGGGTTGTACTTCTTTGCCATGACTTCTTCACAGTCGCGTTGCTTGGGGCAGGCTTGGTGACGGTCACATTGCTTTGAGATGTTGCCATAACTGCTGCACTGCTTTGTGGTGGCTTCTCAAATGACGTGTTGCGTTGCCACGCCCGTTTGACCACTCCACTACTTTCAGTTTTCTTTGCACCAACTACACTGCTCTGGGGTTGCTTCTCGGTTCCTAAATTGAATTGCCATGGTTTTTTCTCTACTGCTGCAGTGTCCTCTGAAGGCTTCACGTCATCTGCATTTTTACTTTGTGGAGGTTCCTCGGTCGTTTCACTCTGTTGCTGTAGCACAGTGACCACTGTACTGGTTTCCACTGGTTTCACATCAACCTCACTGCTCTGCAGAGATTTCTCACTGGCCACTCTGCTTCCCCATGGCCTTTTGATTGCCGTGCTGCTATCTAATGGCTTTGTATCGCTTGTCGGTGATGGCTTCTCAGTTGCAGCAGCCACGGTGCGTTGCCATGGTTTTTTGACCACCTTGCTGCTTTCTGATGGTTTCACATCACCTGCGCTGGTTGATGCTGGCTTATCTAATGGTGACGTGCTCTGCTGTGAATTCTCAGTAGCTTCACCACGCTGCCATGACTTTTTTACCATTGTGCTGCTTTCCAGTGGTTTCACATTAATCCCATTACTGGATGATGGCTTCTCAACGGCCGCATCGCTCGATGATGGCTTTTCAGTAGATGCACTACTCACTAAGGGCTTATCTCTGGAAAGACTACGTTGCCATGATTTTCTTATGGCTGTACTGCTCCCTGATGGCTTAATATCAACCACACTGCTCTGTGGTGACTTCTCGGCACTGCTTTCTAATGGCTTCTTGTTGACAGTACCCTTTGACTCACTCTCAGTAACGCTTTCACCTTCTGCTGTCTTCTGGACTATGCTCTCTGATGGCTTGGCAACATCAGTGCTACTGTCCAATTGATTTTCAGATGCAACATCATTTTGGGATGGTTTGTCAGCTGTGAGCTCATTTTGCGAGGCTTTCTCACCAAGTTCATCACCTTGACCTGCATTTTTGGTGTCTTCTTCAGTTTCTGGTTGTTTCTCGACAACCACTTTTGCATTTACAGTGTTCTCGAACTGACTAAAATTTCCTTTGACCATAAACAACTGAGAATGGTGGGTCTTGCAATAAAGTTTGCCTTCATGCGTGATATTGTTGGATGGGCTGAGTGTACAGCCACCATGGGTGCAACGGAAGCATGATTTATGATATGAGCCTCCGTTAAGATCCACCTGTAAAAATGAGTTCAAACAATAATTTACTGTCAACGAGAGAAATGCAGAAAGTGATGGAATGAGAAAGAGAAGACATAATGGAAAAAAGCTAAAAATGTACAATGCACTATCAACATCAATCAGATCCAGCATAGATGGTAAAGTTAATTATATGACACTTTCACAGCTATGCACTATGTTATAAAAAGGCATTGAAGAATCAACCATGTACTATTAGATTTCATAACATCTCCTCACTAAAAAAACACTTTGGCATGTGGACAAAATATTGATTAATTTTTTTTCTGCATGCTACAGCCTACATGCATAGGATTGGAGAACTTCATTTAGATGTGGGAAATTTGCCAATTGTAATTATTAGGGAGTATTCTAATAATAAACATGACGATTTGATTACATTTACAAGTGTCATGGAACCGTCATGTGATGAATTATGGCAGTTTCAGCAAGATAATTGAACAAACCACAGTTACTCTCTAGACTTATTGACACCAATATAAATCTGGGTACTATACAGACCAAATATACATAATGCTTTTTTTTCTCATTGGTTGTTGGTTTAATGTGCATTAGAGTAGCACATCCAGAGAATAAATAATACCTACCTTTTCAAGAGGGTACACTGTCTTGTTACACACTACGCACTTGTCTTGCGTGCCGACAAACATGCTAGAGAATCTGCTGTTTGGCTGGGCCTGCATTTTGTAAAAAATAAATAAGGAGGACATAGGCATAAATTTTGTGTATATTGCACCATAAGTGTAACAGTTTTGATTCTAGGCATATGCTTCAACCACACAAAAGGCATGCCCTACAGGGGCTCAATACCTTCTGTCCATTTGATTTTTCTGATTTAGCTGATCTTGTCACACCTGACATAATACAGAATTGTTTCCAAATTCAGAATTGTTTCCAAATTCAGAGAGCAATACCAAAAGTTACAATAAAAACATCTGAGACCAATTGATTAAGTATTGTCTTCAGTACCTTCAAAACTTTTGTCCAAACTGCCAGTTGATTTTAATATCTGGTCGTAGTGGGGTTTGCAGTACAGCACACCTTCGATGGAAGAATAATTACTAAACTGCAACAGAAAAAAGAAATAGGCAAACAAATTTAGTTCCATTGTTGGTTCAATTAGGTTTCAAAGATGTAGTTTTAGCCGTAAACAGAAAAAAAAGATAGTACCAGTAACAACTGGCACGATGTAGCATAAAGATTAAGTATGAACATTTCTACTATCGATTTTCGAAGCTTTCTTCTTTCAACAGAAAAAGGTTTCTAAATAAAGCTACAGAGTACAGATGGATTGTGGCAAACCATGTGGTCTGAAGGAGTAATCAATAATGCAAGGAAAGCATGTCTAATTTAGCACTAGGAGGACATACCAACCTAATTCTGCCTTTGACCTTATTGCTAGTTCATCCAATCAACCGCCTACATGATTGTCACAGCTAGAAGTTGCTTTTATGCTCTCTAAAAGAGAATTGCAGGGATGCTAACACAAATCAGGGCTTAAGGGGCCCACCCACAGCAAATCATCACTAAACCGCATGTGCAACGCTGTCTTGCCCATTCCTTTAAGGAAAGGCAAGTACAGAGAACTCATCATCATGCTAACATGACACACCAATGTGCAATGAAGTTGCATTCCTCGAAAGAAATTAAATGCATACTAACTAATTATAACATCATCATTTCAGGCAGGCTCAAGTACCACTATTCATGTGCTGATCCTGCAAAGTCGCCGGCCGCGGTGACATGAACGTGGAACCTAACTTGGTACTAACTGGGTTGTGGTTGAGGAAGAGAAAGGCGCACCAAGTACAGGCACCAACTAACGCCTCAATCCAACAAGGACAGTAATTAAGAAAGCTATGATGCAGCATAGGTACGCATTAGTAGTACTTGTTGTAAAGCCCACAATAACACGAGCAGTACAGTATCAGAATGACAGAATCGTTCGTAGCACATGCCCTACCCTAGTAGTAATATGCCCTGGTCAAGGCGGGGAGCTGGGCAGAGGAGGCGATTGATGGCGGGGAGGAATAGGATTTGACCTGGAGGGTGCTCTTGCAGTGGTGGCAGCGGAAGCAGGGGCGGTGGTAGGCGCGGCCGTCGGCGGTGAGCTCCTCGACCGGGTACACCGTCCGGCCGCAGGAGGCGCACTTCTGCGTCGTGCCGCCCCACGCCGTCGCCATCCCGTCGTCGCCGTCGCCGGCCAGCGCCTCCGTTCGGCTCTTTTCTCGCCGCCGCGATAGCTAGGTGGTGTTGGGGAGGAGAAGGATCGGGAGGGAGGATGGACGGAGAAGGAAGGAAAAGGGAAGGCGACGATGGGTGGTGCGAGGGATGATGATGATTCGTCGTGTGAAGGTGAAAGCGGCGGCAGGGCAGCACAGCTCAGAGTTTGTGGAGCGGCAGCGAAAAGAGAGAGTTGGTGCGGTGTGCGCTCTAGCCTACTTTCGTCAAAAAGGGTAAGCAATGGCTACGGCCACCACTGCACCCTACCCTACATTATGTATCTATAAGAGCATCTCAAGTTGCGTCGCCCAATAGAACGTACGGCAACTACGCCGAGCGATATTGGGGGCGCCAGCGATGGTGCCTGCTATTGAGGACGTCTCTTCCCAGTCGTGCCTTCAGTACACTTTTTCAAATAAGAATTCATTCAAACTCCCGACCGTAATTCGTTCAAACCTTATTAAAACTGAACATAATTTATAAATATTAACATAATTTGGCTCCACAATCCTCCTCATCTTACTCCTTTTCTTCCTCCTCCTTCTCCTCCTCGTCAGTCCAGTCGCGGGTGGTCTCGTTCGGCTACCACTGGTACATCTCACTGGAGTTCTACGTCGTGTTGAAGTCGTCGGGGCGCACGAGTGAGAGGAAGTCGTCCTCGGACCACCACTCCTCAGTTCAATTCCCGTGCACCATCCAAAGGTAGCTCTACTCTCTCTCATCAATCTTTCAAAATTCCCGTGTTCAATTCCCATGCACCATCCAAAGGCAGCTGCTACAAAATTCCTGCGTTCCATAATCCTGTGGGAATCCACTTCACATGACATCTCAATCCTACGTTTTTCCTATTCCTACGTTTTTGAAATCATGCAATCCAAAGAAGCCCTAGGAAAGCATTCCATAGGAATTTTGGAGGATTCATTCCTTTGAACCAAGGGTGTGTTTGGTTTGGAGGGTATCCCTCAAGTGGCAGGGGTATCCACTTTTTCAGTGGTTACAACTCGTTTGGTTGGGTGGATAGGAGCGGTAGAGGCAACCAGATTCGATGGATATTCGCTCGAAACGCTGGCTACGCTCATCCGGCCAAATGTCGCGGATGGCGCTAACCACTTCTGGTTCCCGCCGCTAGCGTCACCCCGGAAAGACTTTCGCGCCGATTCCCTCGCTCACCGCCCGCGAAACTGGAAGAAAACTCCCGCAACCCTATCTATTTCCCCTCCTCTCTCCTCATTCATCTCTCGTTCCTCAACCAAGGAGGCGACGGCGGCAAGAAATTGACGCGCGCAGGGAGACCCGAGGCGGCGGCGACGACAGCAGGTACCTACCGGAATCTCCCATCGATTTTCCTTTGATTCACGGACAGGGATGCTCTCTCCAGATTCTCTCCCTCTCCCTCCCGTGAACAGGGGCGGCGGGGCATAAATCTAGCCGGCGCCCGGAGAGAAGAGGCAGCGGAGGCAGAGGTTCTCCGGCCGGCGGCGGTAGGTACATCTTCGCTCTCCTGATTCTCTCCCTCTCCCTCTCGTGAACAGGGGCGGCTGCGGTAGCAGTTGGTGTCCGGGCAGTGGCCTGGGACGGGCAGCGAGGCACTGGCTCGGCTCGCCTTGTCTCTGGCTCGGCAGTGGCCCTCTCCCTCTATCGCTCATCTCTCTGGTTCTCTGGGTGCCCTATTTCTGATAGCAATCCATCTCTCTATTTTGCACAGGAGCACAATCTGGACGAGGAGATCTGCGCTGAACTAGCAGATTTCTGGGTTTCTCACTTCAATCAGTGGTATAGACTCATCTTACCTCCTGATGTGTGTATTATACTGATTGTTATGTTGAAGTTTGGACAGAGGTGTTTTTGCTGAATTGTTCCAGTTTTGTTCTCCGGTACTTTTCATTGTAGATGGACAACAAGACGAGGATGTTAATTAATTCGGCAGTGGCATATATGTTTATCTCCATGTTGACTTTGGTTGTGCAATCTAGAAAAAGAAAACGGAGAGAAAGAATTACCTATGCGCCAATAGATGAAACTGATAGGATGAGAAGAGAGTATCTAGATAACAAAGTATGGAAGAATGACACAACTTGTTTGAACATGCTTAGGCTTCGGAGAGCACCATTTTTTCGATTATGCCAACTCTTTGGGGACCGCAAGTTGTTGAAGGACACAATACATACATCTATTGAGCTACAAGTAGCTATGTTCTTACATACCGTTGGACACAACGTTAGGAATAGGGTAATTGGCTTGAACTTTGGACTCCATAGGAAAAAATTCTATGGATTGGAATCCTATGAAAATCCTTTGAACCAAAGAGGCCCTTAACTGACTATCTGTCGTGCCCATGACAGCTCGTGTCCACTCATCGAAATCTAACGTGACGCCACCCACAGCTTCGTCCGGCGCTACCAAGCGACTCCCAATGGGTCAGGGTCTGGTATCTCCAGACGAATTATGGAACTTGGCATGTTTATTGCACCATTTTAGACGATCGGTGTCGCACGAGTCGGGACACCCAACCATTCAGGGTGGATTATTAGTTGTGTTGACGATGAGGAAAGACTGGTCTTCTAAAATAAAATGTGAATGGAGTGGTTGACTCATACTCCCTCGGATCCAAATTGTAGGATGTTTTAGACATTTTTAATACAAACTAGATACAGACTGGAATGAGTGAATCGACACACAAAAACGTGCCTAGCTATATTTGAATTCAAAAAATGCTAAAATATTTTATATTTTGGAACAGAGGTAGTACCAAATAGACTTACCTACATCTGAGATTAAAAATTCCCATTTTGCCTGAAATTTCAATATCAAAATTGGTAGTATTACTTCATTTTCAGTATAACATTTTAATAATCTCAAAAAAAAAAAGTATAACATTTTAATAGCTTTACTGAAATTGGCGAGAGTGCATAATTTTCATTTTTGTCATCCAACATCAAAATTGCTTTGGGAATTTTGGAGGATTCATTCCTTTGAACCAAATGAACTTTCATAGGAAAAAACCTATGGATTGGAATACTATGATTTATGAGTCTATGACAACTATGACTTGTACCCAACTCTATAGAAAAATCCTGCATTTTTCCTGTGTTGCAACCAAACAACTAGTGTGACTGGTTCATGCGTTTTCATTTCCTGTAGGTCCAAGTGTCATGACATTCTGTTCCTGCGTTTTTCCTATTCATATGGTTTTCAATTCCTGTGCCAGCAAAAGAACTGGGCCTAAGTGGGTGTAGAGCTTGTGGTACGTTCCTTGGTACTCCTAGCATCGTCACAATCTCCTGGATGATTAGCTCTCCCTCGCTCCAGTTGACGCCATGCCTCTTGAGCATGACATGTCGACCCCACAAACAAGTGAACGCTAGATAAGGTCCCGGCGGGGGCCCAGCGGCGATTTGATTTTCATATCCAACCCGGCGCGTGTCTTCCGTTCCGTCACGCGGTGGACGACAAGCCCCCGCCGCTGACAGGCTCGTTCCCAGCCATACGGTCCCACACGTCAGCCAGTTCGTCGGAACAGAAGTACAGGAGAAGGCTAGTAGTATATGATTGTTCTTTAGCGAGTGCGCATGTCCGTCCGATCCGCCGTCCGTTCGTCGGATAAGAGAGCATGTAGACGGATATAGCTAGCTTTTTGCGGAATCTTTGCTTCTTTTAGGGCACCGTCGAGCTGGCTCAGCGCATAATAAATCAAATCCTGACATCATCTGTGATTCTGTACGATATATATATAGTCTAATGAAATCGGACAGATAGAAGCCGTTTTCGTTGTGTAAAGGGTACGGTATCCTTTCTCGCCGGAACCGTTGATGCGGCCTGGCGCAAATCGCGATGGCTCTGCTGTCGATTCCATCGCAGCTGCCATGAATCATGCCAACGAAAGGAAGAAGAGAGAATTCCTTATTTGACACTCCACTAAAATCTGGTTCCTTATTTGACACCGGTAAACTTTTTGTTTCCTATTTGACACATGGTGTAAATTTTATGCCTTATACTCCCTCCGTTTTTTAATATAAGATGTTTTAGCTTTTGTCCACATGCAAATGCACACAAATGTATGTAGACACATTTTGTGTGCATGCACACTCATTTTAGTATGCACCTAGACAACATGTGTACCACCTAAAACATCTTATATTAAAAAACGGAGGAAGTATGACACTACCGTCGGTTCCGTTAATTTGTTCCGTCAACTTTTTCCGTGGTGGACCAAAACACCCTTTCCTAAGTGGTTGACCGATCGAACAAGAAAAAAATCCCCTCCCCGATTCTCCACATCCCGGTGGCGGTGGCCTGCTGGCTCGCTGCAGCGGCGTGAGCTAACGGGCGACGGACCATGGAGCAAGCTGTGGCCGTAGGTGGCGGACCAAGCATGGCTCCGGCCGGCGGCCAAGGCTTGTTTCAGGACAGCTACCCATGAACAACGGAGGGCAGACATGGCGGGGCTGCGCAGGGCACAGCAGGCATCCTGCCGTAGCTCGGCTCCCGCGACGCTGCAGTTTCCCTCTTCGGCCTCTCCCCATCTTGCCTTGTCTTTATTTCTAGATCATGTTTGGGTCGTGTTGTATTGCAGATCCGGAGTTCAATCTCCTGATCTATATTCACCCACGGTTTATATTTGTGATCTTGGATGGAAATGAGATTGTAGACTACACTTGATGATTAATATTTGGATCCTTCTGTTCTAGTCTGCTCTTGATATTATTCCGATCATTCTTTGTGTTGGTTTTACCATTTGGATTCTCGATTTTCTAGCGGACGGCCAAGGCGGCGGACGTGGACGGTGACCCAGGCGGGGCTGCGGACGGCCAAGGCGGCGGACGTGGTAGTGCGCGGCCGCGTCTGGTGCATCGAGGGCACCAGCATGTTGGAGTACCACGGGGAGCGGCGCGAGGTCGGGCCGTCCCCGCCGGGGCTGAAGGCCGGCACGGCGCGCGCGGTCGCCGTCGGCGGCGGTGAGCGCGTGGTGGTTACCGAGGCCATCGGTTCCGGCGGGCACGCGCTGTGGGTGTTCGACGTCAAGACCAAGAACTGGACCGTGTTGCACCCTCCGCCGGAGTTCGGCGGATTCGTCTTCTCCGTCGGATCTGTTGCTGAACTGGATTCCTACCCGTATTAATCGACTGCTGGAGCAGGATTGTAATCTTTGTTCCTCGAATCTATAGAAGTTAGCTCTGTTTCGCCTCCACAGAAGTTTTTCTCGCAGAGTATCTGATGAATCTGATGCCTTGGAGAATCTAACAACATTTTTCTTTAGTTTATAAAAGTTTCTGTCCAATTTTTTAATTTTCTGAATCCAGATCAGAGAACAAAATTGTGTGAGATATGGCGTCCAAATCCGGTCTTTTTTGCTGTTTTTTTACATATATATTATTACTGATTATACGTCAGGGGTAAAAATGTCTTTGCACGTCTCTCTTTAACACCGTTAGTGAAGAATTTGTACTAGAGTGTCACCAAAGGAAAGAAAAATTGGACATAGGTCATATAGGGAAGAAAAATTTCGTGAGTGTCAAATAAGGAAGACAATTTTAACAGAGGGTCACACAAGGTATTCTCTCAAGGAAGAACCAGGGAGGATTCAGGGCCCAGCCCGTCTCAGGGATAAGGCCGTACGAACACTGGGCTTGGGCCTTTCTCAGAAGAAAAAACAAAGTAGCTGCATGTCCTGCGTTTTTTTTTTGCGAAACACAGTACAACGCAGACGCTCATATACACGCGCACACACTCACCCTTATGAACGCACGCACGCACACCCTACCCCTATGAGCTGCGTTGGGGACTTCCTTTATGATGCTTTTAGCGTCAGGTAGTAAGTCCACAAAGAAGGGTCTAATAAGACGAGTTGGTAACGCCCGTACCACTAGAATTCGGCATCCCTAAAAAACAACTAAAATTTGGCACCATAACGGATCGTTTACTATGAAACCAATGATGGGGAGAGTCTCCGATGATCCGGTTACATTTGTTTCAGATTTGCTCACGGAGGACTCAAAGTATTGGGATGTGGATACAGTGTAGCTGGTGTTCCTTCCTTTGGATGCATGCGGCAGCAGCGACCCTGATCAGCATGCCGAGACCACGTACCGAACAAGAAGGTTTTTGGGCCTGGGCATGGGACAAAACTGGGATGTTGACGGTACGATCTGCTTACCAGAGTTGGTTCAGAGCAAAGGCTTGCCAGAACCGTCTGGGTCTTCTTCATGAATGATGCACCATCTTGGAAGTCCCTCTGGAACTTACGGGTGATGCCGAAGATACGTGTGTTCTCTCGTGGAGGGTGATTAAGAACTTGCTTCCGTGTGCATCATCGCTATGTCGAAGACAAATTCAGAAGGCGGGTTTCTAGTGGATACTCGTTTGATGAGTGGGAAACCACATGTTAGTGGCTCAGACGATGTAAATAATCTTAATCACACTTCTCCAAAATCCAAGGGCCCATAAATCACCTAGTTATGTTATGTGAAAATATGACAATTAAATTTTGTGTTGACTGGGGATATTATTTGCCATGTTTTCATTATCGTTTGTACATTTAGTAACTGCTACCGTTGTTGGTTTCATGTATTTTCGTAGCTCCATGGATAAACATAGATAACATTATATCCATTGAGTCTGAATAATTTTCGAGGGCATTTTTGGCTAGCGGGTAGCTATTTTTCTATCTTTTACACATATTATAAAAAATATATTTTATCTTAAAACTTTGCGTGCAAATATAGAATTTCCGGATGTATGCCTTTTTTGTGGAATTTTTGTAAAATTTTGAAATACGTTTTCGGGCAGTAGGAGCCTATGCTTATACGATTCAAAGTAGATTTCTGAGAAAGAGGAGGTTATTTTCATTTCATTGCTAATATAAATAGCGCAAATAATGAAAACAACTTTTCAGAACTAATTAATGTTTTACTCCGAATCAAATCATGGAGAATAAATTAATCACACACTAAAACGAATAATATCTTCAGACGCACAGTCACAATCTCGTGCAGTTACCACTTACAGCTAACATTTCAATCGATCGTGATTTGAAACTAAAAAGAAAAATCAACGCGCGGCCGGATGCTAGTTGGGGACGTGGCACTTCTTCCTGATCTCTCCCTGGGCCCCGGTGAGCACGCCGACGTTGCCCATCTTGATCATGGACTCGCTGAAGTCCTTGAAGAACTCGGCGTCGAACTTCCCGGTGGCGATGCGCTGGACGTAGTCCCTGGTGGTGTCGTCGGTGAGGAGCGCGGCGTCGGAGCGGAAGAGGCCTCTCCGCTTGGCGACATGGCCGTAGTAGCTGGAGTCGAAGGTCTTGTAGCTCCCGGGGTCCATCTCCGACAGCATGCTCTTGTCGTCGAGGCTCTTGCACTTGAGCCTCAGCTTGTCGGCGTACTCGCTGTCGAGGGACGGGTCGACGAGGCCGTAGGAGCCGTCCGGGCCGGTGACGTTGTAGAGGCGGTCGGCGTAGGACGGGCAGTGCGCGGTGCCGAGGGTGTGGGCGCCGGAGAGGACGACGAGGTCCTTCAGGTTTAGGCCCTTGGAGGCGAAGATCTTGGCGAGCAGAGGGACGTCGCCGTAGGCTGGGGGAAGCAAGTGGCTGGCTTCCGTGGCACTGGACGCCTTGCCGTCTCGCCTGCCGAGCGCCACCGGCCAGTTGGGACCTTTGGCCAGCACGACGGCGTCGCGGGACATGAGGGTGAGCACGTCGGCGCAGGAGACGATGCCCGGGCAGGCGGCCTCAATCTTGGCCTTCACGCGCTCCACGGAGCCGAACCCTCGCAGGCTCTTGTTCGGCTTGGCGTCCTTCTCTGCTACGTTGTGCTTCGTGGAGTCGAGCAGGACGGAGGCGTCACAACCCTGCAATTTAAATGTATCAGCGGGATGCTTACTTATGAGTTTAATAAAGCGTTTAGTTTGTCGAAAAATTGTAGCTCATCATTCTTCAGTTGGCATGAAGAAAAATGCAATCGACAGAAGACAGGAACAACATACCCGAACGAAGCAGTCGTGGAAATGGAGCCGGAGGAAGGGGCCGGCGAGGCTGGGGGCGGCGGCGATGATCTTGACCATCTCCTCGCGGACGATCTCCTCGACTTGCGGGCATGTCTTGCTGTAGAAGCCGATCTCCAGCTGAGCCACCGCTGCGGAGCTAGCTGCCAGAACAAGCAAGGACAGAGGGAGCAGCAAAGACCTCATCGTCGCCATGGAACTTAACCAGCAGCTACACGATCAAATTAAGCTTCAACGATCGCTGTGTGGCTACAGCAAGAATGTTTCTCTTGCTGTGAGTAGTTGTTTGAGTGATCTTTGTCCTTGCGAACTCCATGTACTTATAGAGGTTGGCCCCTGGTGAAGCCGTATATTCTGGCCATTGCGAATGACTTCTCTCTGGAGAGAGTTGACATTGCGCGGCTTAATTTTGGCGTGCTCACTCTCATTCCGAAGATTCCAGGGGCGGAGGACATTAAACAGTTTAGACCTATTGCTCTTATCAACGTTGCTTTTAAATTCGTTGCTAAAGCTTATGCTCTTCGTTTAGCCCTTATTGCACACCGCACGATCAGTAACACCCAGTCGGCCTTCATTAAGGGTCGGCTCCTCCATGAAGGAGTGATCTCCCTGCAGGAGATAATTCATGAGACTAAGTCCAAGAAACTCCGGGGAGTTTTTCTTAAGCTGGACTTTGAGAAGGCGTATGACCGAGTCAGCTGGCGCTTCCTGCGGGAAGTGCTGACTCGAGCTGGTTTCGACCCAGGTTGGGTCCATAGGGCGATGAGTCTGGTCTCGTGGGGCCAGACTGCTATCAGCATAAATGGTGATATGGGCAACTTCTTCCGCAACGGGCGTGGAGTTCGCCAGGGGGACCCGCTCTCCCCCCTTCTCTTCAAATACGTCGTTGAGGCGCTGGCTGCTATCCTGGATAAAGCCAGAGCCGTGGGTCACATTCAGGGTGTGATCCCGCACCTGATTCCTGGGGGAATCTCCCACCTACAGTATGCGGATGATACAATCATCATGATTCAACCTGACGACCTGGCCGTTGCCAACCTCAAATTCATTCTCCTATGTTTTGAGAGCATGTCAGGGCTCAGGATTAATTTCCATAAGAGCGAGGTGCTGACGGTGGGGGTCAGCGCCGATGAGCAACAACGCATTGCTAATATGCTCAACTGTAGACTGGGGTCTTTTCCTGTCACGTACGTGGGCCTCCCGGTCAGTGACAGAGCTTTATGTGCTGGGGACTGGGGCCCCCTCACAAGGAAAGTCGCAAAGCGCACGGACCCCTGGTTGGGGAAATTTATGTCCTCTGCTGCTCGCCTAAACCCTTACGGACGCTTGTCTATCTAGCCTCCCCCTTCATGCGATGGGGGTATGCCTCTTAGGGGACGGCGTCCACAAGTCGATGGACAAACATCGGTCCTGTTTTTTCTAGGAGAATAACGGGGCCAAGAGGAAGTACCACTGGGTTCGGTGGTCTGCCGTGTGTCAACCCAAGGCGATGGGGGGCCTGGGCATCATGAACACCAAACTTATGAACCTGTGTCTCAAGGTCAAATGGGTGTGGAAACTTATGAGCGGCCAGCAGGGGCTTTGGGCGGACATCATTCGCAACAAATACCTGAGGCACAAGGACTTCCTCGTGGACTCCCATAGTCCGGGGTCCCAATTCTGGAATTCTATCCAGAAAGTTAAACCGCTGTTAAGCTTGGGGGCTAAACACGAGATCCGTGATGGTACATCTACGAGGTTTTGGGACGACTGGTGGGTGGGGCCAGGTCCCTTGAGGGTCAGATTCCCTTCTTTATTTGCTATTGCCACGGACCCCGGGGCTTCTGTCGCATAGTCTTTCGGAGATGGGGATTGGTACATCCCATGCCGCAGGGGTTTTAGCCTTGGTGACCGGGTAGAGTGGGATGACCTTCTTAGGGAGATCACTCCCCGTCGCCCTTCCGCGGGGGCAGACATCCTATCCTGGACCTTAGAACCTTCTGGCCGGTTCTTGGTTAGATCTCTATACCTCAAGTTGTGCCAGGGTAGCCCCCGTAAGCACTTTAGCGAGATCAGGGGAATTGCGGTTCCCCTGAAGATTCGTGTCTTCTTATGGCAATTGGTGAGGAAACGCCTTCCCTCCAGCGATAACATATGCCGAAGACACGGACCTGCGAGTGGTAGTTGCGCCCTATGTGGTGAACCTGAGGATTCGAATCACATCTTCTTTGGGTGCACCCTCGCTAGATTCCTATGGAGTGCAGTTAGGGAACTGCTGTCCTGTTCTTGGAATCCCTCTTGTTTCGCGGAACTCTATCGCCTCGTGATGGGGTTCAGGGGCCAGCCACGTCGGGTTTTGTGGATCTGTTGTGCCTCCCTTTGCTGGACGCTTTGGAACATGCGGAACAAGTTTACTATTGAGGGAAGCTTCCCTTCGTAGCCGGCTGACAGCCTATATAAAATGTCTATGTATTTGCAGGTGTGGAAGCCAGTGGCTAGACGACAGGACAGAGGAGAATTGGAGGCGGTGATTGGCAGGATCCGCGCGCTCCATGACACCATCAGAGACAGGGACTAGCTCCTCTTTCTCGCCTGCCACTTGTATCCCTTGTGCCTACGGGCTGTGTGTTGCCCTCACTCCTTTTTTCAGAGTTGAGGTGTGGATGTAGCCTGCGTGCTACCTGGAACTTTATTGTGTCCTTGGGACCTTGTTGTTTATGTGTTGTATGACCTAGCCGGATGACTTTATTAATTTAAAGCTAGGCTCAGCTCGAGCCTTCCGTCTAAAAAAAATGTACTTATAGAGGCAGCCGGTTACCTAGACTTCGACTTGGGTGGATGCTGTCAGCATGACAACCAGCTGGTTGCTGCGTATGCAGATGCATGTGCTAACCTCCACCTCTATGCAACCGCGCCTCAATTATCAAATACAAGCGCGTCTAAGCGAACCGGTCAATACAGGGAAAATGGGAAAAAATAATAGGCGGCAACGATCGAGGCCAGTTCATGGTCAGTGTGTCCTCCATGGTAACATGGCATGAATCTGTCACCTGTCTCTTTAGCGGAAGGGAGGCAGTTATCCGATTTGGGCACTAATTGCATCAGAGGAATAACCTCATGTGCTTGGCCAATCATCTTTGTGTTGCACTATGAAATGATATGGTACTTAATGGCAAAAAATTATCTCTTTTGGCGATTATCGAGCAGTGTACGCGCTGGCTCATTTCGTGGTCTATTCTTCAGAGACAGAAACACCATGAGTTTGTTTACAGCGGTGTGTTCACGTTTCGAGCAGGTGGCAAAGATAATTTTACCCCACATAAATGACGGTATAGTCTTCTGTCGGCCCTCCACCCTCATAGGTTTGATATGTGTCAAGCTTGACTATGTATTAGCACACTGTGACGTGATCTGAAAATACATAGTTGCTCAGTCACAAAAGGAACCATATGCATATGCAACAAATATGGAGAATAATGTTTAGTCTGAATCTAAGACAAGTCCTCAGTGCAAACAGCAGACATGTAGCACAAGTACTACATGATTTCAGCAAGCATGTTGTACAAATATTACATGCTCTCAGCCCAAAAGTGCAGCGCAACGACATCAAAACAAAAAAACAATCTTTTACGTGAAAAACACCTCAAATTGAGGGAAAACCCATGGGCCGAACCCACTGAAATCTTCATACACCGTTATCAAATGTGAGATACAACAATCTATTATATAGAGAGCACTAAACGTCATGGACCTACGAAATTGGAATAATGCCACCAAATATGGTGGAACACAACCCGAATGAGTCAAAATAGTGGATCTGGACTTCAAAATCTTTTGTTTAGAGCACCGGGTGCTTGATATCAAACTCTTCCTTCAACCTTTTCTATTTCATTCCCTCTTGGTTTTCTTTCTTTCTTCTCCAATGGAAGCTAACATGACATTTTCAGCACTCCACCTAGTGATGGCTGGATAGGAGGCTTAACATCCCATAATCTAATGTGAATCGATCGCCAAAAGGCTCTTGGTCATAACCCTAAGGGGTTGTGGGCCTTTTCACCGTTTAGGTTGCCTAAAAGGCTTCAAATAATAGTCATATCCTCATATACGAAATTAGGAGGATAACCAAATACCGCCTCGACTCATGAGGGGGCATTGCCATATACCCGCTACATTGACGCATGCTTGTAGCTTCTCGGTTGGTAATATCTTAGTCATCATATCTGAACCATTCCTGTCGGTATGGATCTTCTCAAATTGTACCAACTTGGAATTGACAACATCTCAAATCCAATAAAACCTCACATCACTATGCTTGGTTTGATATTGAAAAGTTGAATTGTTGGCAAGATGAATATCACTCTAAATATCATTAGAAAAATTGTATTTGTCTTTCTTCATGTCAAACTCTTGCAAGAAGTTCTCCGATATTTCCTTGCAAGCATCAAGCACGACAATGTACTGGTGAGATTTTTTGGTTGACAATGAAACACATTTATGCAATCTTGATTGTCATGACATTGTTCCCCTACATAAGTCACGTGTAGGTATTAGAAGTTGACGTCCTCGAATCTTCACCTCCATAGCCCTACAATACACAATCACCACTTCCAAAGCATAAGAACAATCTAGAAGTTGTTTTGAGATACTCGAGAATCCATTTCACTTGATTACGGTGAGCTTCGCTTGGATTTGTCATGAACCGGCTAAAAAAACCACCGCATAAACAAATATCATGCCTATAGTGCACATCATGACATATAGAAAACCCAGGTCGAGCGTTCGGGTTTATCTAAAAATTCAGAATGGCTAATTTAGGTAACTTTTTTGGGTTTCAAAATTGACACCCTATTGTCATGAAAAATTGGTTCCAAAAATCCGGGCACTCAGAATTTATGGTTCTAGTTAATCATGAAGTTTCCTAAAATAAACAATAGTCACGGTCAATCCACGCCTCCATGGCTCTTTGTGGCCTCTTTCATGCAACCTTAAAGAAGAAGGAGGTTGTTGGCTGAGTTGCAGGGAGCGTGTGTCGCATTGGGGAAGTTGAACGCATCGTTGTCGTCACATAAGGGCAAGATGAGGCGTGCAACGATTGTTTGCAGGTGGCAGAAAAGAGAGGTAAATGTAGCACCGTAGATTGGTTTCTGGCTTATTTGTTCAACATGCTATTTTTACCGTCTCTAAAGTCACTTTCCACCCCGATCTTTGACTTGCTAACAAACAAAACAAGCATGTTCCAACTACCATACATGGAATTCAATGTTTGCACCTCATCCTTAAAGTTTAACTTCATACCTGATAGTTAATTTATATGGCACTAGAAGACATTCAAGTGCTTAATCACACATGTGTCATATAAGATTGACAAGTCTTTTGATTACATAGGCCATTCTCATAATTGTCTTCC
Source organism: Poa pratensis (assembly GCA_947311845.1). Taxonomy (NCBI): domain Eukaryota; kingdom Viridiplantae; phylum Streptophyta; class Magnoliopsida; order Poales; family Poaceae; genus Poa; species Poa pratensis. The sequence goes on from CAMZMU010000122.1 coordinate 16,660,467, forward strand.
TCTCATACATTGAATCCAAATTCTGCCACATCTCTTAGGCATTTGAGTGTTTTGTAACATTAATTGGGCTTTTTTATCATTCTGTTGGGAAATTATCATAACTGTAGCGTGATTTAAAAAAATCACAGTGTAATCAATGTTAACTTAAGACCACTCATGTACTAACTCCAAGGATCGTTCCTCAATTGTGGAAATAAACATATGCAACAAACATATATGGAGAAACTATGTTCTGTCTTAACCTTGGACAAGTCGTGGGTGCAAACATCAAACATGTAGTCATGTAGTACAAGTACTAGCCGATTTCAGCAAGCAGGCAGTACGAATACAGTGTGCTCTCAGCTCAGAAGTATAGTAGCGCCAATCTTTTATGTGCAAAACCTCTCAAATTTGAAGGAAAAACCATGGTCCAAAGCTACCCAAATATTTGCCTACTATTATCAATGTGGGATACAACAAGTTCTTCTGTAGTTAGAAAGCACTAGAGGATTTGATACATCAAGATATTGAAGATTTTGATTCAACAAAACTTATTTGGGGCACAAGTTATAGGGATTGAAATGATCTCATCAAAGATGGCAGAAGCAAACCTTGAGGGATATATGGTAACAATTCTTAACTTCACAACCTAATGGGAAACAACAGGTGATTGATGTCAATTTGTTCATTCAACTTATTCTCTTTCCCTTCTATCTTAGCTTTCTTTCTTTTTCTCCGATGGAGCTTAACCTAAGATTTTTTCACTTCACCTAATGGTGACCGGATATTGGGAGGCTTAACATACACAATCCTTCGTGTGCAAAGTACAAAATGACTGTTGGTCATAACTCATAACCCTAATGGGTAGTGAGCTCTTTCACCTTTTCGGTGTGCCTAAAAATATTTCAAATATCCATAAGCTCGTAACCCACGCATGAGAAGGACACCAAACAATATTTTGACCTTTTGTTTATACTTATGGTTCTGGCAGCTATGTGCATCCTACTTATGCAGACGATATGTGTAAATTATTATTGATTGAATCTTCTCGACGCAAGCTTTCGAGAATAATAATAGCGCTATTTGTGGAAAAAGTTGTGTAATGCATAATGCATCGATTGTCCAAAAGAGTTCATTTGCAACATAAGGATAAAAATGTGCAATTCATGAATTGAAAATTCTGGCATCTAGAAAAGGAACCTAAAATATTTTTTCTACAGGTGTCAATATGTCCTGGTGGTTCATGCATGGTTTTATCCACTTATAATGGGGAGTAACATACACTAGTATATATCTTACCTACAATACTAGTCTAAGTTACTATGAAAATCATCTGTAGCTCCCGAACTCCACCGATCCCGCTTTTTCAAAAAAATAAAATCTTTAGGTCTCCAAATTTCTGAATATAATCATACAACTTTATATACATGTCTAGTGTGTAAATTGTTATCGAAATGTTTTTTTTATTTGTGGCCTACACAAAAAGACAAATGTTTAAACAAAAAATGTGTTGTTTTTTTTGCCTTTTTAGAGCCATTGATTGTCATTTTTGTGTAGCCTACAATAAAACATATTACCTAGCAAAACTCTACTGACATATAGATAACATGTGTATTTATACATGTAATTTTATTTTGAATTTTTAAACGGTAATATACCATTTTAGAATTTTTTCCAAATACCAAGAGGTGCTCGGGAGCCAAAACACCTCACTCGTGTTACTATTTTTTATAGTGCATTGTATCATAGACGTAATATTAGATAACTTATTTTATTAATTTCTAGGAGTCATAGTAGCACCTTTTTTTGTTGTTGTGTGTTAGGCTATGTTACAATATGATGATATTTCACCACTCTCTCTTTTCTCATCTAAGCAATATGTCTAGTTGACATTGGCATGATAATAGAAATGTTACCCCACCATGAGAGCTGTGTAAAGGAGACGGTGGGCTTCAATATACATGTATATTAATTTCTGTCCTGAAAACCGTGCATCTTCATCTTGCTAGACAGTTCAAATCTCGAGCTTCTACGTACTTGAACCAAGAAGACAAGTTTAGAATTCCACAGGGATAGTAGTATCATTGGCATATACAGCGTGCCCAAATCATTGGCCAAGCACATGGCAGATTATGGCACTATGGGAGAGACTATTCTCTTTGGTGCATAGCATAGTATATCCTCTCGCAACCATAACCCAAAATTATCGGATAACTGCCGTCCATGTCCGCTGAAGTTAGCTCAGAGACAGATGAAAGATTCATGCCATGTTAAATGATGAACGGTCGAGACGCTCATGAACTGTCCTCGTCAGACATCTTATTTTCTTCCCTTGTTCCACCGCGTTTGCTCAGTTTGATTGATGGCTGAGGCGGTTGTGTCGAGACGGTTGTTAGCACATGCCTCTGTACACACAAAACAGGTTGTTGCTCGTTGACATGTACCCAGGTCTACGTAGCTGGGATGTGTATAAAACCGGGGAGTTGCGAGGACATACACACATCATCCACCACAAGCAGCAAAACATTCTTTGCTGTAGATACATAAGCTTATAATCTGCAGATCGTGTACTTGGTTAAGTGCCATGGCGATCAGGTCTTTGCTGCTCCCTCTTGCCCTCGTGGCCGTTCTCGCAGCTAGCTCGGCAGCTGTGGCTCAGCTGGAGATCGGCTTCTACGGCAAGACATGCCCGGACGTCGAGAAGATCGTCCGTGAGGAGATGGTCAAGATCATCGCCGCCGCTCCCAGCCTCACTGGCCCGCTCCTCCGGCTCCATTTCCACGACTGCTTCGTCAGAGTAAGCCATGCTTGCTTGCCCTCTGCTGCGTGCTGCGGTTCTGCTCATGGACAAACATTTCGGAAAGATGAATATTTCGGTTTTTTCGGAAATATATTTCTGAATTTTCGCATTCAAATTTGGTAAAGTTTAAACTTAATTTCAATAAATATGAATTTTTTTTGACACTTCAATAAATATGAAATTAGTTTGAATTAGGACCGAACAAGTCTCCGAAAGTTTTGGTAAAGTTAAATTTCGGTAGCCACCAAAAATTACCAAAATTTCATTGAAATTTTGAACCCTGTTCTGCTTCTAGTGAAGATCGATAAAATATATCCTTAAATGTGTGTCCGTGTAACAAAAAAAAACAGGGCTGTGACGCGTCTGTCCTCCTCGAGTCCACCAAGGGCAACGTGGCGGAGAAGGACGCCAATCCGAACAAGAGCCTGCGAGGGTTCGGCTCCGTGGAGCGTGTGAAGGCCAAGCTCGAGGCTGCATGCCCGGGCATCGTCTCCTGCGCCGACGTGCTCACCCTCATGTCCCGCGACGCCGTCGTGCTGGCCAAAGGTCCCAGCTGGCCGGTGGCGCTGGGCAGGAGAGATGGCAGGGCGTCCAGCGCCACGGAGGCCAGCGCCGAGCTTCCCCCGGCCAACGGCGACGTCCCCCTGCTCGCCTAGATCTTCGCCTCCAAGGGGCTCAACCTCAAGGACCTCGTCGTCCTCTCCGGTGCTCACACCCTCGGCACCGCGCACTGCCCGTCCTACGCCGACCGCCTCTACAACGCCACCGCCGACCCGTCCCTGGACAGCGAGTACGCGGACAAGCTGAAGCTCAAGTGCAAGAGCGTCGACGACAGGAGCATGCTGTCAGAGATGGACCCCGGGAGCTACAAGACCTTCGACACCAGCTACTACGGCCAAGTCGCCAAGCGGAGGGGCCTCTTCCGCTCCGACGCCGCGCTCCTCACCGACGACACCACCAGGGACTACGTCCAGCGCATCGCTACCGGGAAGTTCGATGCTGAGTTCTTCAGGGACTTCAGCGAGTCCATGATCAAGATGGGAGACGTCGGCGTGCTCACCGGGGCCCAGGGAGAGATCAGGAAGAAGTGTTACGTCCTCAACTAGCGTCCGTTGATTATTTGTTTGTTTGAAAAATCATGTTGATTGTTAATTGTAAGTTGCAACCGCACGAGATGGTGCGTGTCTGCAGTCTGATGATTTTATTCGTTGTAATTAATTACTAAGTATAATTAATTATCGTCAGTGATGTGGAGTAAATATACAATTTCGTCAGCAATGCCTAAGGGTTCACATTATACAATGCTACTACTCCACTCAAAAAATAAAAATTACCATTCATAAAACAATGCTACTACGATGATGCCTGTAACGGTAGTCTTGACCATTTCAGCTCCGCTCTAGGAAAACCTGATCGTGAAACAAGATGGCGCTTAACAAATAACAGCGGTGTCTGTGTCATGCTTGCGCTAATTAATCATGCCAAGTAGACTAGTGGTTATAATGGAATCCATGAAGATGCATCACCGAACGACTTCAATTGTTCGTCGATTGACTTGAACAGACGACCTCGACTGTCTCCCCCTTGTTATTTGTAGCAACATGCAAGCATATTTGACCTCCATAATCTGTCACGGTAGCTAGGCCAGCTGGAACGATCATTTACTTCTCCCAAAATGGAGAGTTGTGCATTTCTATCCATCTTCCGAATATTACGAATTGTCCATAGTTTTTTTTCAAACTTGTGGATATATTTTCGTGCTAAGTTCCGAAAATCGGTTTGAGATAGCATGGTCAAATTTTGAGTTCCCGATGTTTCACATATTCATTCTTTCAATCAACCTATATATACATCGGGTCAACAGACCTATCCGCGGTTATTTAGAATCTCTGGCACGGTCTACTAGTGCCCGTCACTCGAAGTAGTTTGTCTTGCCGCCTAAAGTTTACCAATGACGTTCTTGGATGTCACTGGTTTCCAAAATCAGTGATGGGCCCTTATTGAGTTAATTTTACTTCAATGAACATGGTTCGCCAAAGGGCATGGAGGAGATATGCGGGATGATTGAGCTAGGCAAGGCAACTCTGAACTCCCACATCTACGACGGCTCGCACCAAAGACCATTTCAGATAGTCCCACATCTGTGACACAAAGTGAGAAGGAAAATGTGCGTAAGGCACTCATATTCTCAACCTCCTAAAGGAGTGGTAGAAGAAGTTCTGACCCACACATGACACACCACAAGTAATGTGACACTATAGTTAAATGCATGAATGGGCCTTCTCACATTTTACTAGAACGTATTTGGTGTATGGGCCGAAAGCCCACCAAATGACATCACGAAGTATATAGAAACCGGAGTATTCAAATATGTTCACAATCTAGAGAGGAACGGGCTCGACGAAAAGCTGATGGATCCTGTCTTTGTTGCCACTGCTGAATGTGTAGAGGTCACTTTTGTCACGGAACAACAAGGTCATGCTCTTGGTGAGGTTGGTGACACGTTTTACAAATGGGAGCAGCGCACGCCGGCCAAATCTTGCCTGATTGGTCGTTTTCCATGCATCTTCAACCAGGTTCTCTAGAACTGCGATAGCTACCTCACTTGTAACATGATGCTCATTGATATAGCTTTCCAGGGAGCTAGCCACGTCCAGCTTGTTCTTGCCGTGCTATATATATGACCAATCACACATTTGGTTAGTTACTTTATCAGTTTTACTTTGCAAAAACTATTTGGATGCAATCGAAGCACATGTATGTATACCTTAAATGCTGCCAAATCATCCATAAAACGTGTAACCTCACCGCAAGCCATTACCACATCAGGGTAACCAGTTGCCCACTCGAATGCTTCATCTGTTACTTCGTCTCCCATACCAATGAGTGAACCAATGATTAGCGCTGGTGTACCCGCAGAGATGACCGAGCACTTCACGTGATCTTGAAACGTTGGTATGTAACTGCTGTGGAACCATTCAGATTCTTGTTGGAAATGCTTGCACAGGTTTTGGAACTGAGTTCGCACGAGGAGGAGAATTTTTAGACCAACATAATTCATTAATGATCATAGATATTTAAAATTTGACTGTAGACTTTATCCTTTATGTATACGTACCGCTTTCCTACAATAAAGAACACGACACTTGTGATCTTGTTTTAATTCAATCTCAAACTGTCTGAAAGTATTCATACAGCTCACATAGTACTTCTTCAGGTACTCTGGTAAAAGAGGAATAGCACTCTCATTCCATCTGCACATGTATACCGCAAGGTAATTTAGCTTCGGGCAGTTTGTACAATATATATGTACTACTTCCTATTTCCTAAAATGTATGACATATTTTGATGCGTCATGACAAGGATTTATCAAAAAAAATGTCTATTAACATATGATTTATGTGAAACAGAATCACACACTCATAAGTATTATTTTTTAGTATAAATCTGATGACATTTATTTCATCACATAGTAACTAACAAAGTAATTGTTAGGAAATACCCTGTATGAACGAATCAAAATACGACATGCATATATTATTGAGAAGATGAACCCAAGGATATCATTGCTAACCTTTGTATCGCTTCATTACGATTTCGACCCTCTTCCAAGGTAGCATGCATATCAAACGTGTCATCCAGTAGGGATGATAGGACAAATAACTTGGCAAGTGTCGAGGTGTGCCCTCGGCAATTCCCATGGTTGCTATACCTAGGGTTGATTGTGTGGTAGAGAACGCGTAGTATCGGTGGAATCGACGGCTGACAAGCTGGATTTCCCAGGTTCAGGCCCCTCGAGTGAGGTAAAACCCCTACTTCCTGCTTGTCTGTGTTTATGGTATGAATATGAGGGTTACAAGGGTTCGGCGAGCTGCTGATCTCGTCGAAGTTCTGGTGGCTATGGATTGCTTGCCTCGATCGATCACCCTCCCAGCCTTTATATAGGAGGCTGGGTCTCGGGAAACATAACCGACCAAGGTTACATATATGGAAAGCCTTAACCGACTATAACTTGATCTAACTTGGAAAACACTCTTCGTTTTAGGCCTTCCTTCATGGGTTTCGATTAATCTTTGGGCTTCTTTGATCATCACGTGCACCAGGTACCCTTAAGCTGGGGTACCCACAGAGTATAACCTCGTCATTAGCCACCGAGTACTTGCTTGACTTGAAGAATCGAGCATGTGCTCCCTTCATCGTGCACGTCATAGTCTTTGCTTTTATACTTATGATCCGACGTAATCCTCCTACTCTTAACTTGCTTCGATTGTATGCGTATGTGAACCAAGGGAAATTAACATAGTAGGCTTGACTCACTCAAATACCGAGCTCAGCTAACTGCTTACTTGAGCAAAAAACCTTACTAATCTCCAGTCATACTCGAGTCCCTGGATTCGAGCCTGGAACGCAGTCGAAAGATATTGCCTAGGGATATTGACATAGTAGGCCTGACTCACTTGAAAATCGAGCTCAGTTAACCGCACATTTGGGCGAAACCATACTAGCCTTCAATCAGGTTCGAGTCCCCGGACTCGAACCTGGAACACTTTTGCAATTTTTGCCTAGGGATATTGACATAGTAGGCCTGACTCACTCGAAAATCGAGCTCAGTTAACCGCACATTTGGGCGAAACCATACTAGCCTTCAATCAGGTTCAAGTCCCTGCACTCGAAGCTGGAACATACTGGACAGACTCGACTCAGGCCGTTGTAGGTCTTACTGATTCGTTCTGCAGTTTAACTTTTGATACCTAACGCGTCCGTCAGGATTTTCATCATGTCTGTTGACACGGAAAATTTCAAGGGAAAACACTGTTGGAGCGTCCCTCGGCCCATCTCGATTGCTCGGCGGGTCTTACCTTTGCATTTGCGTATGCAGCATCCGAAACATCTGCGATTGGCATAGTTCGGGAATTTATGAAGTTTGATTATTTGTTTTGTGAAGTACTTAATGCTTTCAATCGAGCCTGTATTCGAGTGAGTTTTCTTACCTTGTTTGGAAATCTATGGGAGCGCGACAGCGCTCCCATGGGAGTAGCCCCCGAGATTGTGGTTTATTGTCTTGCAATAAAGGACAATCTCAAATCATCCTTTTACACCGCTTTTTGTCAATCGAAATATTTTGTTTTTGAAATCTATGGGAGCGCGTCAGCGCTCCCATGGGAGTAGCCCCTGAGATTATGCTTTATTTCGTTTGAAGTAGAGGATAATCTCAATAATTTTGCTCCTTTTTGATCAATCGCAACAAATTTTTGATACGCTCCCATGGGAGTACCTTTGCTAGTCGAATCCTTGTGTCGATTGTAGTCTCGAATCCTTCAAACGAATGTGAATGCTAACTTTACACCTGACGTCAATCGCGACATCTTAGGCGCGCACTCGCCGCTTTGACAAGACATGTCGGTGTGGGCCCAATGTTCAGATTTTTGACCGCAGAAGACGCCGTTTTTATTTTGGACCTGACTTATCATGGTATAACCAAGGTAGTCTTCGGGTAACACATCTGTGTTTTTGATTTGTGCCAGGTCCCGAGTTTTTCGAGTGGGTTTATGTTTCCTGTTTGACTCAGCCCCCGAGCATGTCGAGTGGGATTTGGGTTGTCTGTTTGACCCAGCCCCCGAGTATGTCGAGTGGGGTTTGGGTTGTCTGTTTGACCCAGCCCCCGAGTATGTCGAATGGGGTTTGGGTTGTCTGTTTGACCCAGCCCCCGAGTATGTCGAGTGGGGTTTGGGTTGTCTGTTTGACCCAGCCCCCGAGTATGTCGAATGGGGTTTGGGTTGTCTGTTTGACCCAGCCCCCGAGTATGTCGAGTGGGCTGTAAGTCTTTGTGTTCACTGATTTTTGAGCTAGAATTTTGATGCTTATGTTTTTATGATCGAGTCCCCGATTGCTGAGTAGTGTAAAAGCATATATGAGAAATATGGAGGAACATGTATCTTTATTCGAAATATGTGTTCGATCAGCAAGCCGCCTCATTAAAAACCTTCCAGTCCCCTTAGGTACCCTGGTAAGGGAAAAGAGTGCGTCTGAAACTTGCTGATATTTTGGCCTTATGTGCTATTACATATGAATTTAAAAGATCTATGCATAGAACCGACGCAGGTGCGCCACGTTCCATGGGTTTGATGCTACTTCGCCCGTCTTTGCGTTCTTCAATCGATAGGCTCCTCCTTCGATGACTTCTGTGACAATGTAAGGTCCTTCCCAAGGTGATGCAAGTTTATGGACTTTCTTCTGTTTCTCCCGAGCACCAAGTCTCCCACCATGAAGGACCGCGTGCGTAATCGACGACTATGGTAGTTGCGGAGGTCTTGTTGATAAACGGCTGTTCGTGCCAAAGCCGTATTGCGTGCTTCTTCCAGCAAATCGGCTGCATCTTCGAGTGCCTTGTTCGCGTCGTTTTCTTCATATGCTTCCACTCGTGGTGCATTAAACTTGACGTCAGATGGTAATACTGCCTCCGCACCATAGACCATGAAGAATGGTGTATACTGTGTGGAGGCGTTTGGGGTGGTCCGTAAGCTCCATAATACTGATGGAAGTTCATCTACCCATGCACCCGCGGCCCTTTTGAGTGGTACTAAGAGTCTCTTTTTGATGCCACTGCATACGAGTCCATTGGCCTTTTCAACCTGCCCATTGGATTGTGGATGTGCCACAGAGGCGTAGTTTAGTTTGATGTTTTGTTCCTTGCAAAAGGATTTGAACTCTTCCGCCGTGAAGTTTGTACCATTATCAGTGATGATGCTATCCATTACTCCAAATCGATACATGATCGATTGTATGAAACGAACTGCCGTAGAAGCTGTTGAGCTTGCGATGGGGATAGCTTCGATCCATTTGGTGAATTTGTCGACTGCCACTAGCAAGTGAGTATGACCTCCTTTTGATGATTTCTTCAGTGGTCCCACCATGTCAAGTCCCCATTGGGCAAAAGGCCATGCTAATGGTATGGTTTTTAGCGCTGATGCGGGTGCATGTGGCTTGGAAGCGAACTTCTGGCAACCAATACATCTTTTGACTATGTCCTCTGCATCCCTTAGCGCTGTAGGCCAGTAAAACCCTGCTCGGAAGGCTTTGGCTACGAGTGATCGACTTCCCGCGTGGTGCCCGCAAGTACCGGCATGAATGTCCCGAAGGAGATCCTTGCCATCTTCGAGTGCAATGCATCTTTGGAACATACCTGAGGTGCTGCGTTTGTACAACTCACCGTTTATGATGGTGTATGCTTTTGCTCGTCGAGTGACATGTCTGGCCTCGTTTGTATCTTCTGGTAGTTCATTGCGAAGTATGTATGCGAGAAAAGGTTGAGTCCATATTGGCTCAATGAGAAGTACCTCAATCGGAGGATCCTCTGTGCTTGGCGCTTTGCTTTTGTCTGTAGCTGCTGTCGTAGTCGATGGTCGTTTGTCGATTGACCTACGTTCTATTCGTTCAAAGAAAACACCCGGGGGACTGGTGCTTTTGTGGAAGCAATGTTGGCTAATTTGTCAGCCTCTTCATTGCTTTCTCTCCCTATGTGTCGTAGTTCACAGCCATCGAAGCTGCCCTCCATTATGTTGTACAAATCCCGATAAGCGATCATGTTGTCTGCGATTGCATCACAGGCCTTCATTGTTTGCTGCACAACTAAGTTAGAGTCGCCATAAATCATTAGTCGAGTGCATCCCATGGCTTTTGCCATGCGCATGCCATGGATTAGACCTTCGTATTCGGCCTCGTTATTTGATGGGAACTCGAAACCCATTTGCAAGATATAGCGCAGTTTGTCGCCTTTTGGTGATATGAGTATGACACCCGCTCCTGCTCCTTCATTCTTTTTGGACCCATCGAAATACATTGTCCAGGAATTTGATACGTCAGGTACCCCTGGCAATTGAGCTTCTACCCACTCGGTGTGAAAATCGGGTAGGACTTGTGATTTGATGGCTTTCGGGTGTTCGTACTTGATTCCTAGTGGTCCCAGCTCGATGAGCCATTTTGCTACGCGCCCCGTTGCGTTGGGGTTTGTGAGGACGTCTCCAATCGCTGATTTATTGACCACCGTTATCGGGTGTTCTGTGAAGTAGTGCGCCAGCTTTCTTGAGGTCATAAATACGGCGTACGCCAATTTCTGATATTGTGGGTACCGCTGTTTGGACGGGGAAAGAACTTCACTTACGTAATATACTGGCCTCTGTATGCTTTGACTATGTCCTTCTTCCATGCGGTCGACCACCAGCACGGTGCTGACCACTCGGTTGGTGGCTGATATGTATAGGTAGAGTGGCTCATTTTCCTTAGGTGCTACGAGGATTGGCGGGCTTGTGAGCATCTTTTTGAGTTCGAGAAAAGCGGCTTCAGCTTCATCCGTCCATTCGAACTTGTCTGCTTTTTCATCAATTTGTAAAATGGAAGTGCTTTTTCGCCTAGCTTGCTGATGAATCGACTGAGTGCTGCTACTCGACCAGCTAGCTGCTGTACCTCATGGAGTTTGGTAGGTCTATTCATTGTGAGTATAGCTTGTATCTTTTCTGGATCTGCTTCGATTCCACGTGCAGATATCAAATAACCCAAGAGTTGTCCAGCTGGGACACCGAAGGTGCATTTCTTGGGGTTAAGCTTGATGTTGTATCGATTGAGATTCTTGAATGTCTCCTGTAGATCACTGATTAATGTGTCCTCCTTTTCAGTCTTGATGACGATGTCGTCGACGTAGACCTAACATTGCGTCCTATCTGTTCTTGTAGACAGTTTTGCATCATGCGTTGGTAAGTTGCGCCTGCGTTTTTGAGCCCGAAAGGCATGGTTGTGTAGCAGCAGACCCCGAGTGGGGTTATGAATGCTGTTTTGTCTTTGTCTTCTTCTTTCATCCGAATTTGATGGTATCCTGAATATGCATCCAAAAATGATAACCGAGCGCATCCCGCTGTTGAGTCGATGATCTGATCGATTCGTGGTAATGGGAAGTGATCTTTTTTTTTTGTTTGAATGTTTGAAAGGGGGAAGTGATCTTTTGGACAGCATTTGTTTAGGGCTGTAAAATCTACACACATCCGCAGGGTGTCTGAGTGCTTCTTTTCGACCAGTACAGGGTTAGCAAACCAGTCTGCCTTTTAAATTTCTCGAATGAACTTTGCAGCAAGTAACCTATCAACTTCTGCCTCGATTGCACCTCTCTTGGGATCGGAAACACGGCGCATAGTCTGCTTGACTGGTCTAGACCCTGGCTTGAGTTGTAGAGAATGCTCGGCGAACACCCTGGGGATACCTGGCATATCAGCTGGGCACCATGCGAATATTTCCCAGTTTTTACGAAGAAATTTGACGAGCGAATTTTCCTGTTCGCTAGTAAGACTCGACGATATGTTGACTGTTTTTGAGGGATCAGTTGGGTGCACTTGATGCTTTTTTGTGTCGTTGGTTGCATTGAATTGTCTGTCGGATGCTAACCTCTTGTGTTCCGGCAGAAGTGTGCGGTTGTTAGAAACCTCGAGTTTGGCGAATGATTGCTCCATCCCATACATCTCTGAGATTTTGCTGAAGTCACGGTCACATGAATCTGACCTTTGAAAGTTCCCGTTGATCGTGATGACTCCTTTTGGTCCTGGCATTTTGAGCTTGAGGTACGCGTAGTGTGGGACGGCCATGAATCGAGCGAAAGTGGGACGCCCAAGTATTGCATGGTATTGTGACTTCCAATCAACCACTTCGAACTCAATCGACTCGGTTCTGAAGTGAGTAGGATCTCCAAACGTAACATCGAGTTGTATGGTGCCTCCTGGGAGCACTGCTTTGCCTGGAACGATACCGTGGAAGGTATTTGCGTACTTTGGCAGATTTTCGACTGGTTTGTTCATTCTGCGTAGCGTATCTGCAAAGATTATGTTGAGGCCACTACCTCCGTCCATGAAGACCTTGGTCATGGCGTAGCCACCGATTTGGGCGTCGAGTACCAAGGCTGCATGCCCTGGTCGATATAATGCGGGTGGGTGGTCCTCTCGATTGAAGACAATCGGAGTCTCTGATCCTATTAAAAAATTTGTGACGGCTGGGGGTGCCATGACCGCCATATTGACGTGTCGAGTGTGTAATTTTTGCTCTCTTTTGGAGGGACGTCCTCGCTGAATCATGTTCATCTGCCCGCGAGTTACGGGATATTTTTGTTCTTCTTCTTGCTGCATCTGGTGCACGGCTGCTGCCATTTGTGTTCCCGTAACGGGTTGTGCTGGCACCATGTATAATGGCGTTGATTGCGCTGGTGTTGGTGCGGTATACATCTGAGTAGGCTGTGTTTGCGGTGGTATGGAATATAACTGTGCTTGTTGTACTTGTTGCGGTGCTGGATATGCCTGACCAGGCTGTGCTTGTGATGTAGTCGATGGAGTGTGCGTCAGTTGAGGAGGTGCACGTCCATCTCTTTGCATTCGTGATATATGTTCAATCGCGAGTTGATCGAATTCCCTGCAATTTCTCAGCGAGTGGCTAGAGCGAAGCTTACCATCATCCCCTATGTAAAGATGGAATCTGCAATAATCGTTCATCCTCTCTTCGACTGAGCGCTCAGGCTCTTTGTCTGCTCGCCTGCGCCATTCGGGCCTCTTGTAGCTATCGCGGTCATCGCGTTTGTTATCTCCGCAGCGGTCTCGACTGTCGCGTCGATCGTCTGCGCGATGATCTCGATTATGACGATGATCGTCGGGTCGTCTGTCAGTTTGGTCGCGACTGCCCCTTGACTGGACAAAGCCTGCCGCGATGAAGTTTGGATGGTCATCGTCGTGATAACGATTCTTGCGTTTGCGCCTTCGATCATCTCTGTAGCTATCTCTGCGGTCTCGACTGCCGCCCTCATGATTTTCATGTGATGCTACGGGTCGAGTGCCTCGTACGGAGTCTTCTCCGTATGCCCACTTTGTTGCGAGTACCATAAGTGCGGCCATTGTCTTTGGGTCTTCTCGACCAAGTGTTTCTTTGAAGTCTTCCCTCCAGAGTCCGTTTTTGAAGGCGTCGATTGCCCTATCTTCTGATACGTTGCCTACTGAGTTACGGATGGTGGTCCACCGCCGTATGTACGATCTCAGAGATTCATCTGACTTTTGCTTGCAGGTCCGGAGCTCCTCGAAGGTTTTGGGGCGCTCACAGAGAGGCTCGAAGTATTTGATGAAATCACCCTTGAAGTGTTCCCACGAATCGCAGTATGATTCGGGTAGCGATTTGAGCTAATCGCGAGCCGTTCCTTCCATCATAAGTTGTATGTACTGCATAGCTGTAGTTGTGGAGCCACGCTGACATCCGACTGCCAGCCTGTAATCTTCTAGCCAGCCTGATGGCTCTTGTTTGCAGTTGAACTTAGGCGTGGTAGCTAGCGAAAATTTCTTGGGCATACGAGCCTCCCGGATCCGTCGAGTGAAGCATAGCGCCCCACATGGCCCGATTTCTGCTTCCGAGTCTGAGCTATTGCTGTATGACCTCCTCGAGTGGCTCCTACTGGAACGATGACGGCGTGAGCTTTTTCGACTGCTCCTTCCCCGAGGGCTTCGACTGCGACGGTCCCGATCTGTATCTCTCCTTGGAGTTGCTTGTGGATGCTGTATGGCTTGTGCTGCTATTGCCAGTTGTTTGTACAGTTGGAGGTGCTGATCCCTCTTTGGGTCTCCTGCAGGAGGTTCGATTGTTCTGAGGTAGGTGCCTAGCGTCATCAGCGCCCCGGCTGGTTCAGTAGGTATGGGAACTCCTTCCGCGTCGACTGCCATAAAGGCTGGGTTTAGGTTACGAGTGACCGCTGCTCGATCTACGTCTCCGAGGTTGATGAATCGTGACCTATTCGCGGGGTCGTTTCTGCCCGTTGAACTCGTAGATAATGCCTGTTCGATAGAATAACCGCAAGTAATTTGATCATGACAACACAACCATTGCATGGAGTCGATGGTCTAGTGATGCATTACAATTCTCTTGGTCTTACTTTGCAATGACATCATGACGGTTTTGTAGCTTTAAACGTGATTCACGAGTTATGCATGTCAGTAAGAATTTGTGATTGATTTAAACGTGATTAAAATATGTGTACCAATCTGCTCATTCACGAGTTATGCTGAATGCAACTATCGTTTTTTTTTTTGCAGTTGATGGAGAAATTTTCTAGATTCTACCTATATGTTTTTCTAGATTATAGCTTATGTTTTTCTGGCGTGGACTATTTCTTTGTATGCTGTTCTGTCAGCGGTCATTTAACAAGTTGATCTACTTATGTAGGTGTTGGGAAAAGTGGTTTGCTCTTGAGGTTCTCATATTCATCACCACTATTGGGTATGTACTGTACGAAGCACAGAATTATTGTTTCTGGAATTGATGAGCCTGTTGAGCAGCTCAATGGCTATGTGAGTACACTTTTATGCCTGTAAAGCATTATTTCTGAACTTTTTATCGTATGTCCCTGTTGATAGGTGAACCTGCTAGAAATATTGCACAGTCATGTTTTATCCTCTATTGGTCATATGTTGTAAAGCTTTCACTGTGTACTCTTTATTTAAATCATGGCATACTTCTAAATTGGTGCTAAATTGCTAACCAATGTGCACTATTACGTTTTCTCCAGATTGCACCTGACTGGAGGCAACCTCTCAATTTAGATTGAGTTCGACACAAATTCATGGGAGCCTGATGCATGCTAACAACCTAGATCTGTAAACCAATGTATACTGAGATCTGTGAATAGTTTTCATTACATATCCTTCAATTTCGTTGTTACTTCAACCATCCTAGTGATCTTACGTTAGCGTATACTCTTTGAGTTTGAGTTGTGATTTGTGAATGTAATGTAGTGTTTGTGGTTGCCTCTGAACTACCTTAATAAACAGTACTATTCAAATTTTGCATCTGTTCGACCCGAATTGGATGCCTTTGATGGTATAGTAATTGAGGCACTGAAACAATAGTGCCTCAAATGGTATAGCATTTGAGGCATTATTATGTTCCTCAAATGGTATAGCAATTGAGGCACAAATCAAAAGTGCCTCAAATGGTATAGCATTTGAGGCATTATTATGTGCCTCAAATGGTATAGCATTAGAGGCACAAATCAAAAGTGCCTCAAATGGTATAGCATTAGAGGAATTATTTGAGGCACTCAATAATGCCATTTGAGGCACTCAATAATGCCTCTAATGCTCACCTATTAAGGCATTATTGAAAAATGCCACAAAAGACTTTTAGCTACACTAGTAAATGCAGCGCTTTTTTTTTTTTGCCTCAAAAAACAAATTGAGGCATTTTTGGGACTTTTGGAGGCATTACTGAGTGCCTCTGATTCTAGAACGTGGTGTAGTGTCTGTCCCCTGGTTGACCAGGTGGTAGCCATCTGCACCCCACGTTGGCGCGTAGTTCTCGTCGAACACCGGCGTCCTCGCCGGCAACAGGCTAACCACGGCCGGGACCGGGAGGAGGACGATGAGGAAGAGGAGGAGAAGCCATGGCAGCTGCTGCACGCTGGAAACCATTGCTCTACAGCTTAGCCACGAGAGGTACGTGTGCGCGTTTACAGCTTGACCAAGTGGAGAGAGCTCACCTAGCGCGTCCTTATATAGGACTCGATCTCAACCTGATTAACGGTGCATGCACGATGCATGCAACAGGGGGTGTGTGAACTGCGTGCGTTGTGTGCACGTTAGATCGATACACCCTAACATCCCATACATCATTCTAGGGTCTAGTTGCCGTGCCGCTTCTCAGCCACGCAAAAAATCAGTTGGGCGAAGTGCTGATGAACTGATGAAATCTCTGTATCGTCGTCGTTTTCGTCATCGTCGTAGTGATGAAGTGATGACATCTTCGGCTTGGCTATTGCAGTATTGCTTCTATCGTGGTCACAAAAGTTCGGTGGTTCTCGGGGTATTATTTGGGTAGGGAAGGCATATCCGTTGATCCTGAATTTTAGGTTGCCTTGTAAGAGCATCTCCAGTCGGAGACCCAAATCCGGACAATGACCGGACAGCCCTCAAAACTGGTGTCCTGTTGTTTCATGGTGATTCCAAATTCGTATACTGATAAAGGCCAACTTGTAACGAGGAGCACATAAGATCATAACTACTGTATGATTCCAAAATAAATATGCTATTATATGCATGCCAAAAGGGCAACCTGACTGTAAGAAAATGGTAGAAGGCAGTACGAATTGCCCAAATTCTAGACCTGAAAAGCTAGGATGCCCGGATACGGCGATACGGATACGGATACGGCGATACCGCGATACGTCGATTTTTTGAAAACACGGATACGGGGATACGTCTAGATATGTATAATTAAAATTAATAATATATAAAAATTACTAATTTCTAATTTTAAAACACGGATCAGGATATATAGGAGTACCTTTATATGGCTGTTCGTCAAAAAAGCTTCATAACGGCAGCGACGCAGCTCTATCTTGGTCACGTTTCCATCTAGCTTAGGTGTTGGTGGCTTTATACGGGAAGGATTAGGGTATTTTTGTACCGGTAACCCATATTCGAGTTGTTTTATTAATTTTTTAGAACAAAAAATCGCTTGATACGGCTGGATACGTATCCGGTGAAGTATCCGTGTATCCGGGTATCCGCGCGTATCCGACACAGGATACGTGGGTTTTGAGCCGCTGAAAAGAAGCATATGGTCTATCACAACTAACATGAATGACCAATTCGAGATATGGCGCTTTCAGACAAAATTGCATATAAACAGCTGAATGACTAAACTATAGTCCAGTTGTCTCCAAAATTTCGTAAGACAAGCATAAAGCATGCTCGTCCCCCAATTCCCTAGATCTACTTGAGTAATGCTCAGAAGCCTCAATTATGTGGCCAAACTGTGCAGAAAGCACGCCTCCATGCAGAAGCTAAGCAATTTGTTGGCAGCCATAATGCAAAGAAAAACCAATGGTACCTAAAAGTAAATGTCTATTCCTTTTCGGTCATCTCGTATTCGTATATATGATCGAGTGCTTCAGCCAGGGCAACCTGCATTGACTCAAACAAACCGTCAACATAAATTCAAATGTGCGACCATAGATAGGTACAAGTTCACAAGTCAACTAAATTGTCCAAATTTACCAAATAAGGTGTTCGAAAGATTTAATGATGTGACCATAAGAGCATCTTCAGTCGGAGTCCCCAAACCCACCCCAAACATCTGGGCGGACAATCCGAACAGGGTTTGGGATAAAAACCACCACCCAAAGAAGGCCCCAAAGCCATCCTAAACGTCCGATCGGTCCGGCACACCCAAACCCAGCCCATATGTGGGGAGAGTTTGAGGCGGTTCGGACGCGCCCGGACAGGCCGCCACGTCGGACGCGGCCCAAGACGTCCCCACATATATGCACAAATTTCCACCCCGGTCGGAACCCTACCTCTCACTCTCCTACGATCCCCACTCCACTCCATTTTAACTCTGCTCCGTCCGCAGCTTCCGCAGCTTCGACAATGGCCGACTCCAGTAGCGAATCCACCACCGAGCTGTACTGGCAGCGTTCGCGGAGGAGGAGGAGATTGGAAAATGTCCCGGGCCGGAAGCCGCGGCGCGGCGGCGGCAGTTCCGCCGCCGCGGCGTCCAATGGAACAGTGGCGGCGCTTCCGCAGGTTTACGCCTCCTTACACCAATGTACATTTTAGGAATTACATTTTAGAAACAAGTAGGATGCGTAATTTAGGAATTTGATGAATGATACGTCCATTTTGCATCACTATTTTATATCATAATTTACTGTTATTCATTGATATATTTCATATTAAGATGTGTTACTTATGTTATTTTATCTTATTTTGCATGTTTGATGATCATTGGAGAATTAACTGCCGGAGTCAGATTTCAGCTGGAAAAAGCACCGTCAAGACACTATATTTCTGGAGTTCTACAAATCATGGAAAATATACAGAAGCTCCTATTTTATCAGAAGACGGAGGCAGCCAAAAGGGGAGGTCGAGATGGGCCACAAGGGGTCCACACGCACCCTCGGCGCGGGGCCCATGCCTGCCGCGCCGAGGCATTGTGTGGTGCCCCTGGCCCACCTCTGGCGCTCCCCCTTCGCGTACTTTTACCCCCAGAAACCCTAAGACACGGGGGATCGAGTAATTATTCCGCCGCCTCCACGGGACGGAAACTACAGAGAGAGAAAAAGCTCTCCGGTAGGGAGAAATCTGCCGGGGAATTCCCTCCCGGAGGGGGGGAAATCATCGCCATCGCCATCGTCATCACGCTGGACTTCATCGGGATCATCATCATCATCTCCACCGCCGACACCATCATCTCCACCGCACCACTTCGTTCCGCTGTAACATCTAGGGTTATACTTTGTCTAGTTCATAGGGGAAACTTCCCGGTGTTAATTACTCCTTGTGGTTGATGCTATTGAGTTTTATCGGTGAATTAAAGTATATGTCCAGATTGTTATTCATTATATCACCTCTGATCATGATCCATATGATGTCTTGTGAGTAGTTCGTTTAGTTCTTGAGGACATGGGAAAGTCTTGTCGCTAGTAGTGGAATTATGTTGAGTAATATTTAATGGTTTGATATTTAAGTTGTGGTGTTATTCTTCTAGTGGTGTCATGTGAACGTCGACTACATGACACTTCACCTTTATGGGCCTAGGAAATGCATTGTGTATTTGGTTGCTAATTGTGGGGTTGCCGGAGTGACAGAAACCTAAACCCCCGTTAGTATACCGATGCATGAGGGAGCGTAGGATCTCAGAGTTTAAGGCTGTGGTTAGATTTATCTTAATTACCTTCTTGTAGTTGCGGATGCTTGCAAGGGGTATAATCACATGTATTAGTCCAAGTAGGGGCGGTGCATTAGCATAGGTTCACCCACACAACACTTATCAAAACAATAAAGATTAATCAACTGTATGAAGCGAAAGCACTTGACTAAATTCCCGTGTGTCCTCAAGAACATTTTGCCATCATAAGTAAACCAACCGGCTTATCTTTGCTCTAAAAAGGATTGGGCCACTTGCTGCAATTATTATTACTGTCTTTTATTTACTCGTATTTTATTTATCTGCTATATCAAAAACCCCTAAAAACTTGTCTGCTAGTTTTACAGTGAAACCTTGACCGAAACTACTTGTCAACACCTTCTGCTCCTCGTTGGGTTCGACACTCTTATTTATCGAAAGTACTACGATACACCCCCTATACTTGTGGGTCATCAAGACTATTTTCTGGCGCCGTTGCCGGGGAGTGAAGTGCTATTGGTAAGTGGAATTGGTAAGGGAAACTTTTACTGTAAGTGCTGTTTTTATTTCTGCTTGCTACTTTATTTTATCATGGAGAGATCTCCATTTGAATCCTATTTGGAAACTACTACCACTGCTAAGGTAGTAGAGAGGCCACCTGATCAAGTAATTCCATTTAAAATACCTATGAAAATTGTTGAACGTGTTACGAATAACCGCTATGAAGGAGATGGAACTGTCCATCCTGGTGATCATTTGCTTTATACATGAATTATGCGAGTTGTTCAAGTGTGCAGGTATTTCAATGGAAAAGTTAAGAGGAAGTTGTTCTCTATATCGCTAATGGGCAGAGCTGCAAATGGTATAAGCTGCTGAAAATGGCCATTCTATTGGCTGGGAGGAAATTGTACCTCTCTTTTATTCTAAATTTTATCCTCCTAGTAAAATTCATCAAGATCGGAATCATATATATAATTTTTGGCCTCATGATGGAGAGAGCATTACCCAAGCGTGGGGGAGATTGAAGTCACTAATGCTCAAATGCCCCATTCATGAGCTTCCGGGTAATGTTGTTATTGATAACTTCTATGCAAGGCTTTCTCTTCAGGATAAAACTCTGTTGGATACTGCTTGTTCTGGATCATTTACACGTAATAAAGAAGAAGTTAAATGGGACCTTCTTGATCGGATTCAGGAAAATACTGAAGGATGGGAGAACGACAAAGGTAGAGAATCAGGTATAAAGTATGATTATGAATGCATTAAAATTTTCATGGATACTGATAATTTCCGTAATCTTTATAATATGTATGGTCTTGATTCTCAAGTTATTGCAAATTGTTATAAAGCTTTTGCCTCTTATCTTGATATTCCTAAGAAAGAGTTGAATAAATATCATGAACCTTATAAAGATAATTCTAATTCGGCCATGTTAAAAATATTGAAGTTCATACTGTTGACCACATTTTGCCAGAACCTTATATTGAAAATACCTTTTCCTGTTAAAGTCAAGGAACATTCCATATAGCTAGTGTGGTTAATAAAAGTGCCAAGAAAGCTATAGAACCTGATGAACAAATAACTGTTGAACCTGCAGTAGCAATAGTAAAGGATTTGGTAACAGAAAACATAGAAGGAGGACATATTATCTTTTGTGAAGATGCTTCTAATATTGTTTCGCATCCTGGTAGATCTAGGAAAACAAGTGTTCCTGTGCTTTCAGTTAAATAGGAGAACATTGCTATTATGGTTTATGTGATATTGGTGCAAGCTCTAGCGCTATTCCTTATGCTCTTTATAAAGAAATTATGCATGAAATTAGTCCCTGTGAACTTGAAGATATTGATGTGGTTATTCAGCTTGCTAATAGAGAAACTATCTCTCCCATTGGTATTGTAAGAGATGTTGAGGTTTTATGTGGTAAACTAAATACCTGCTGATTTTCTAGTACTTGGTTCTGCAGCTAGTAAAACTTGTCCAATTATTTTTGGTAGACCTTTCTTAAATACATGTGGTGCTATTATAGACTGTAAGAAAGAGAAAATTTATACTAAATTTGATGGAGAATCTTATGAGTTTAATTTTTCTAAGTTTGGTAAAAACTCTATGAAACCGAATTACCTAATGAGGACTCAAATTGAACAACTTGCTGCTATTGCTATTGCTCCTAACAATGCCTTGCAGCAATACATGGAGGAACACGAAAGTGAGGTTTTTATGGAAGAAAGGAATGAAATTGACGATATCTTTCTTCGTCAACCACCAATACTTAAACATAATTTGCCGGTGGAGGATTTGGGTACCCTGCACCTCCTAAAGAAGATCCTGTTTTTGATTTAAAACCTTTGCCTGATAATCTTAAATATGCTCACATTGATGAAAGAAAACATATCCTGTTATTATTAGTTCTAAACTTTCAGGTGATGAAGAAGGAAGGTTATTAGAAGTATTGAAGAAACATCGAGGAGCCATAGGATATACTCTAGATGATTTAAAGGAGATTTCTCCTACTATATGTCAACACGCCATCAACATGGAAGATGATGCAAAACCTGTTGTGGAGCATCAGCGTCGTTTAATCCCTAAAATGAAGGAAGTGGTAAGAAATGAGGTATTAAAACTCCTTGATGCTGGTATAATTTATCCTATTGCTGATAGTAGATGGGTAAGTCCTGTGCATTGGGTTCCCAAGAAAGGAGGAGTTACTGTTGTGCCAAATGAAAATGATGAACTTATTCCTCAAAGAGTAGTAGTTGGATATAGGATGTGCATTGATTTTCGAAAGGTTAATAAAGTTACTAAGAAAGATCACTATCCTTTACCTTTTATTGATCAAATGTTAGAAAGGTTGTCTAAGAAAACTCATTTTTGTTTCTTGATGGTTATTCTGGATTTTCACAAATTGCTGTTAGAGCAAAGATCAAGAGAAAACTACTTTTACTTGTCCTTATGGAACTTATGCTTATAGGCGTATGCCTTTTGGTTTGTGTAATGCTCCTGCTACGTTTTAAAGATGCATGTCTGCTATTTTTCATGGTTTTTGTGAAGAAATTGTGGAAGTATTCATGGACGATTTTTCCGTCTATGGAACTTCTTTTGATAACTGCTTGCACAATCTTGATAAAGTTTTGCAGAGATGTGAGGAAACTAATCTTGTTCTTAATTGGGAGAAATGTCATTTATGGTTAATGAAGGAATTGTTCTTGGACATAAAATTTCTGAAAGAGGTATTGAAGTGGACAGAGCTAAAGTTGAAGCAATTGAGAAAATGCCCTGTCCAGGGATGTTAAAGGTATTCGTAGTATTCTTGGTCATGCCGGTTTCTATAGGAGGTTTATTAAAGATTTCTCTAAAATTTCAAAACCTCTACTAACCTTCTTCAAAAAGATGTACCTTTTGTTTTTGATGATGATTGTAAGAAGCTTTTGAAACTCTAAAAAAGGCTTTAATCACTGCTCCTGTTGTTCAACCTCCTGATTGGACTTTACCTTTTGAAATAATGTGTGATGCTAGTGATTTTGCTGTAGGAGCTGTTCTTGGACAGCGAGTAGATAAGAAGTTAAATGTTATTCATTATGCTAGTAAGACTCTTGATGCTGCTCAAAAGAATTATGCTACTACTGAAAAGAATTTTTAGCAGTTGTTTTTGCTTGTGATAAATTTAGACCTTATATTGTTGATTCAAAGGTTACTATCCATACCGATCATGCTGCTATTAGATACCTTATGGAAAAGAAAGATGCTAAGCCTAGGCTCATAAGATGGGTACTTTTACTACAAGAGTTTGATTTACATATTGTAGATAGGAAAGGTGCTGAAAATCCTGTTGCTGATAATTTGTCTAGATTGGAAAATATTTCATATGATCCTATACCTGTTAATGATAGTTTTCCAAATGAACAATTGGCTTCGATAAAGGTAAGCTCACGCGAAATCCTTGGTATGCTGACTATGCTAACTTTATTGTTGCCAAGTATTTGCCACCAACTTTTACAGCTCAGCAAAGAAGAAAGTTCTTTTATGACTTGAGGCATTATTTTTGGGATGACCCACATTTATATAAAGAAGGAGTAGATGGTACAATGCGAAGATGTGTTCCTGAGTATGAACAAAAAGAAATATTGAGTAAATGCCATGGAAGTGCTTATGGAGGACATCATGCTGGAGATAGAACCGCGCAAAAGGTTCTACAATCAGGTTTTTATTGGCCTACTCTCTTTAAAGATGCAAGAAAATTTATTTTATCATGTGATGAATGTCAAAGGGTTGGTAATATAAGTAGACGTAATGAAATGCCTATGAATTATTCTCTTTATTGAACCTTTCGACTGTTGGGGATTTGACTTTATGGGTCCTTTTCCTCCTTAAGATGGTTATACTCATATACTTGTTGCTGTTGATTATGTTACTAAATGGGTAGAAGCTATACCAACATCTAGTGCTGATGGTGAGACATCATTAAAAATGCTTAAAGATATTATTTTTCCAAGGTTTGGTGTGCCTAGATATCTCATGACTGATGGTGGTTCTCATTTTATCCATGGTGCTTTTAGAAAAACTCTTGCTAAGTATGATGTTAATCATAGAATTTCTTCACCTTATCATCCTCAAACAAGTGGTCAAGTAGAATTATCAAATAGAGAGATTAAATCTATTTTGCAAAAGACTGTTAATAAATCTAGAAAAAATTGGCTAGGAAGCTTAATGATGCTTTGTGGGCTTATAGAACTGCTTATAAAAATCCTATGGGTATGTCTCCTTACAAAATGGTTTATGGAAAAGCTTGTCATCTACCTCTAGAATTAGAACATAAAGCTTATTGGACAGTTAAAGAACTTAATAGAGATTTTAAACTTGCTGGTAAAAAGAGATTACTTGACTTGAGCTCTTTAGATGAATGGAGAAGTGAAGCTTATGAAAATGCTAGGTTGTTTAAAGAAAAAGTTAAGCAATGGCATGATAGGAGAATTTTAAAGAGGAATTTAATGTAGGTGAAAAAGTTTTATTGTATAGGTCTCGTCTCAGATTTTTTGCAGGAAAATTACTTTCAAAATGGGAAGGACCTTATGTTATTGAAGAAGTCTATCGTTCGGGTGCAATAAAAATTAATTCACTTGATGGTGATAAACCACAAGTTGTTAATTGGCAAAGACTCAATCATTATATTTCTGGAGATTCTTATAACGAAGATGTTGATATTATTCAAGTGGTAACTCCGGAAGATTTTATAAAAAGCCAAATTCAGGTAACTGCAGAGGCTGATTTGGAATAAGTGCCAGTTTCGGTAAGAAAAAGTTCGCGTTTGACTTTCCAACTTTAATTTTTGCTGCTTTTACAAAACATGGAAAATTACGAACCGAAAAGGGGTAGGAAACGGTGCCCGAGGGCACCACACCACCCCTCGGTGCGGGCCCCACCCTAGCCACGCCGAGGCATTGTGTGGGCGCCTCGGAGCCCATCTCCGAGCCTGTTTCGACCTGTTGCCTTCCTTTTGTTGTTAAACTTTTTGCTATATAATCACCCGGATCTCTCGAGGTCCGTATATCGTGTTTTCGTCGTGTTTTGTTTTCGAGCTATTTCTGCCAGGAATCACCTTTGGATTTAGAAGCATCATGGTCTCCTCCAACAACAACAAGGGCAAGGAAGTCCTGAAAGATGATCTTGTGGATCCAGAGCTTGAGGAGGATGTCAAGAGTGAAGATGAAGATGAAGTGGAGGAGGATCTGCACGCCCGTATACTCGCGCAACTATTGCAAGTATCGGAGTGGTGGCCAACCCGTTCAACCTAAAGAGGAACGCCAGGATGAGCACAGGTGGTAAGGTTCCACGCCACAACTTAGCTCCAAGAACGCAATCCCCGGGCACCAACAATCCCTTCCACACTTTAATCCATAAGTATCAATTTGAAAGAGTTCCAGAGGCGGAACTGCCCACTAGTTGGAACATAGATCGTTCTAACAATGCAGGAAAAGGGAGTTTTCATTCTGGCAATGAGTGGGGGAACAATTCTAAGAGTTGGGATTCATCCTCTGACAAATTCATGTACCGCATTGAACACAACACCGAGATGATTCGTAACCTCACGTACAAGGTGGACGAACTGAAGGAGTTGGTTGAAAAGCTTATCAAGGAGTCTCGCGCACCGTCAAAGGATCAAGTTTAAATCGTCAAGGGGTAATGGCACTCCCTTGGCTTGTTCCAATCTTGGGGGAGTGCCCGGTATCATCTTTATCTTTTTATTTTTATAAGTTGGTGGTCATATCATGAGTAGAGAAGTTAACGTATAAGATGGTTTGCAATGTGGAGTGTCACTCCTTAGTTGGTTATCTATGTATCCGTTGGTGTGACACTAGTAGGAAAACCCTTATAGGTGGAAACACTTTCTGTGGCGCACCAATATGCCGTGCGCCACAGAATATTAATGAGAAGCTTCACCTTTACTTTCGGTACGCTTTATTTTAGCCTGCAAATTCTCTTCATATGCTGATCTTGTCATTAGTATTGGCATCACTTTGGGGTACATCAAGTAAATTAGATTGGTTATGGCAAACTTAGGATTGGTTAATAGCAACAATACTTTGAAAACTTAAGTAGAAGGAGGGAATTACATGCAAAAATATTATCCCATGATCTTTCTTTTTTGTTGGCCAATGAGATTATTATTCTTGAGTTAAATTATTTGTGCTTACAAGGAAAATTGCATGATTGCTTTTATTATATGTATAGTTGTTTGTCTCCTTCAACTCTTATGCTTGCCACCCAACCTTGCTAGGCTAAACCCTGTACTGAGAGGAAATACTTCTCGTGCATCGAAAACCTTGAGCCAATACCCTCCAAAGTGTCCATATATCTTCCTATGCGTGGTATTTAACCGCCACTCCAAGTAAATTAGTCATGTGCTACCTTTAAACTATTCAAAACTATTACTACTCCTTTTTGTGTCAATGTTTACCAAGCTCATGAGGACGGGGTGGATGTCTTTATGTCACCTGTCAAATAGACTTTACCACCAGACTAGCGGCATATACATCCGCTTATCTATTAATTTTGCAAAAAGAGCTGGCAACGGGGTGCCCAGCCCCAATTAATTACAACTTTAACCGCTTAATTCTCTTCACATTTTTGCCCTGATATATCAGATAAGCAATGATACCAGTGAAATATCTGCATGTGTAAACAAAAGAGAAGAGGTATGATCTGCCTTGCTGGTAGAAATAACGTCCTTCATGGGAGCCGCTCTAAAAGTCTGGTTGGCGGGGGTCATATTGTACTTTCCATTTTCTGATTCGTTGACAATTAACAAACACCTCTTGATGGCCCTTCACGTAGCTACCCCACAATGGCGCCAGAAAATACTTGCTAGCCCTTCGCGTGGTTACCTGCGTGAAAAGTAAATGGGTTAGGTTGAGACTCCAAGTGCAGAGTGTGTAGTAGTGGAAGACTTGTTTTCCCCACGAGGGGTGACTCGAGGGTTTAATATCGAACTCTCGGGGAATCAGTAGTGAAGATATATCTTCTTATCCTTCTTTTGGTTACCTACAAAACAAAGTTAAATGTTTTGGTCCTCAACCTCACCTGTGGTTGTCAAGCACAAGGTGTAAGAATGATATCAAGATAGTTATGCAATGCAAACAGGAAATAAATATGCAATGGTGGGATGCAATGGTAAATGATATTTTTGGGTTTTTTAATGATGTATGCAAGATGAAAAGTATTTTTGTATTTTCGGATTTAATGATGGCTGAAAATAGAAAAGTGGTATATGGTGTTGGAAAGGTGTTTCTTATGATTAAAAATGGACCGGGGTTCATGGTTTCACAAATGCACTCTCTCTTTATAAAGTGGCAGACAATGGAACACACACAGAATTAACATATGAGATTGCAACACAAAGTTTGATAACAAGTTACTTAGATATATGGGCATCACGTCCTAACATAGAGACCTTTTGGTTATTAGTCTCTCTTATACTCCACCAAGATGCGAACCAAATCATAACACCTCAGTAATTAAGATGACTCAGAGTATAGCAATAAGTTTCATGACATGAAGTGAAAATAAGAACATGCTGGATCTAGTCACAGGAAGAAGCTTGGTCACCCTCAACCCTTGCAGCATGGTATTTTTGTTTATCCCTAGTGAGGTAACAAAGTAAGGTAAACACCCAAGTGGATCGCGATATTAAGTTGTCAGCTTACCGCACTCACCACTCCCCGTTACTCCAACTAATGCACACGTTCCCCCACACACGCTCTCATAAACATGCTTGATCATAACAAGTAGACAAGAACGGGGTACATAATATGCATCTATACTCATAACTGAAACAAACATTGCAATCTCAAACATATATTAACTCATAGAAAGATCCACCACATAGGTATTACAAATATGACCGTAATCATGTTCAGCAGCTCATACGGTACTAATTAGTGAAGCTCAAGAGAGGAGAGATACATAAGTTACTTCCACAAACCCATAGTCCAGAGGTGGACTACTCCCTCTTCATCATGGAGACGGTGGAGAAGTCGATGGAGAGGATGGAGACCACACCGGCAGCGCCCCGCCGGAGTTTTCCCCCTCCAATCTGCAGCTCCTGATCTCCGTTTCGGTGTTTCTGTGTTTGTGCGGCGCTCCTTCGCGAAACGCCAGGGGACCTTTTTTTAGGCGTTTTTAGGTCAAACGAGGCGGTGGACGAAAGATCGACGGCAGCGGAGCCACGAGGGCCAAACGAGTGGGCCCCACGCGGCCACAGTACCTGGCCGCGTGGGCCACCCCCTTTTGGCCTTCTGGCCTCCGTTTGCTTGCTTCCTTCGCTCCGAGGTCTTCCTCCTTCCAAAATACTGACGCCTGTATTTTTCCATAATTTTTGGACGACGTTTGGGTCCCTGAAACATAAAAGGAAAGAAATAGGGTTTTCTGCCTGCGCAGGGTTAATTCCATAAAAATAGGAAACAATTGATTTATTTCCTAAAATCATTAAATAACAGTAATATAACCCTTATATGATGCAAATATGATTGGAATATGTGTGATATAGTGCAAAGTTCATGTATGCATTTTACATGCATCAACATCCCCAAGCTTAACCAATACTCGTCCTCGAGTATGAAGGTGATAAAACTAACATGGGCTTTGCAATATAGCACTAACAATGGATATCAAAGATGATTGCTACTGCTACATAGAGTCAAATGATTCATTCTTCAAAGGAGTAGCAATATGCAAAATAGTTTATGAAGTGATATCAAGTATTCAATGCAAGGATGTTCAATGATAGTTCACAAAGTGTAACATAGTAGCAAGTAATATGGACATTCTTACTTTTGCATACATGTGGTCCATAGAGTGATATGAAAATCTGAATATGTTTGGTGGACACTTTGGAAAGATGAATAAGTGAGTAGAGGTAAAGCATGCATAAGTTTCATCTAACCTCCAAACTCTCCTACTTAAGTTAATGATTGCAATGTGGTAATACTTGGTGTCAAGCTCTCATTCCCCTATCATAGCATCTTGAATGATTATAGTTTAATGTGAGAGCAAATATGAGTAGTGTGCTTGACAAAGTAAAGGTTGGTGTCTCATGCCCCTTGAATACAAGTACCTACACCATGATTACTCAACTTGGAAACAAAGCAAGTTCAAGTTATATCATTGTAAGTAATAATAGTATCATCAAGAGCGTCAACTGGGGTACCTCTTGTCCCAGGATATGGAACAAGCCCATATCAAAATGACAAGACAAACAAACAAGATGAAAAACCTCAACACCCTTTTTATTTACCATTGGAATAGCTTTTTATTGTAAGGTGTGTCATAGATAATTCACCATAGCATGTAAGTAAATTTCCACCATGAATAATGCATGGCTTAGATTAGCGGCCCAGGCGTCTCTCTAACCATTTATACAAACTCATTTAAACTCTTCATTTCCCCTCATTTCACCATGATAGGCATCCATAAACAAAAGCACATGATATCAACTAAATGAGATGAAGGAGCATGTTGAAAGCTTTGCATGTGACAGCACATATGGGCTAACTCCCAACCTCGAACATTTATCAAGCCACTAGCATCATAATCTTAATCACAATGGGTCATGTTTTATTTATGCAATGATAGTAAAATGTGCATCAAGTTCGTGAGAGCTATATAACCAACTTTTCCCATGGCAATCAATAACATAATCATTTTCATTCAGAGGTATAGATAACACAAATATCATGATGAACATACTCGGAATAGCATATAGCTAGGTAGATATGGTGGACTCACTGGAATAACTTTGGTTGAAGGTGTTGGAAACAAGTTTTGACTTGTTGGAATGTTTGGGCTAGCAAAAGGGAGAAAGTTGACCATCTAGATGCATGCATGAGTGTCCATAGAACTAACTAATCCATGTTAAACCAAGTAAAATAACAATCAGCACCAAAACATGAATAAGTATAGCTCTTCAAAAAGGATTTGCAAACTATTACTCATAAACAAGCTCATGAATCATGCAACTATATGTATCATTAAAAATCAACTCAAACATCCCTTTTCCCAATCTTATAAAAGCATCCAACATATTTCAACCCATATTTCCAGTAGCTCTCATATATAAATGATAGTGTGGTGGTCTCTCAAAACAAATCAAACCAAAACAAAACAAAAGACGCTCCAAGTTTATGCGATAAAGTGTTTCGATCGAAAAACAGAAGTTGGACGTGCGCAAACCGAGAGTGTGTAGGTCCAGCGGGGTTGTCTTCACATCCCCAAGCTTATGGTCTTCACCATCCTTGGATAACTCTTGGTGCATCTCCTCCAATCCCTGTGAAAAAACTTCAAAACACCGTTTCTCCCATTTCTTTTCTGTGGGGTGCATTAATAGTGATAAACAAATAGTTTCTTGCTGCATATAATCCTTGAACAAAAATTCATATGAGATGTCCAGAAAGTGTATAATGTTGTATGCCTACTCATAAACTCAATTGGATCAAAAAGATTCAACTTAAAAGCTCAAAGCATGCATCAAACAAAATGGGACAGAATCTGTCCAGAAAAACAGCAGCAGTAAAACGTATTTTTCTACCCTACCAAACTTTCTCGAAAAATTCCGAAAAATTCATGCATACAGAGGATGAAAAGTTGCAACTACAGTTCAAATATGAGCTCATTCGGAGTTACAGAATAAGAATTAAAAATCATACCGTGCACTGATTCGTGCAGGAATAAAATCTCCGAACGCTATAAGCAACTTTTTCAAACCAAAAAGGGTAAAACTTGGCACTTTATTGAAAATTCCAGAACCTAAACTAGACACAAAGTCTCTTGTTACAGCAAGAGGACACAAAGAAAATCACACAAAAATAACCGGGTTGCCTCCCGCAAAGCGCTTTCTTTATAGCCATATAGCTAGGCTTCTTACTTGTTGTTTATTGTGGACGAAGCTCATGAGGGAGCTTGAACTTTGGTGGTTCCCTCTTCCTTGGGAAGTGTTCCATGCACTTCTTGTGTGGAACTGAAACTTCACATTCCCTTCCTTTGAATCAATGATGGCACCTGTGGTACGAAGAAAAGGTCTTCCAAGAATAATAGGACTAGAGGTTTTATTCCCCATATCCATGATTAGAAAATCCACAGGCACAAAAGTCATATGTAACTCCACCATAACATCACTTACTTTTCCTAAAGCATGTTTAATAGAGTCATCAGCAAGTGCAAGTTCAATGGCATTTTTCAAGATTTTTCAATTCAAGCACTTCATATAGTTCTTTAGATAAAACAGAGACACTAGATCCTAGATCAAGTATAGCATGGTGTGTCTCTTTTCCAATAGTTACTAGTACCTTAGGAATCCACATATCCCCAAGCTTAGGTGGTATCATAGCCTCTTGGTTGTACCTAGCAATCTTTTCTTTCAAGACATGATTAGCAATATAAGAACCAAAGCCAGCTTGATTAGTGTTGATGGAAGGATCACTTGCAAATTTTTGTAAGATAGATATTAATTCATGCAAGCTACAATTTTCTAAGTCAAGCAAAGGATCCTTGACTTCACTAAGCATTTTAACTTCCTCAACTTCTACCTCTTTCATTACCCCAATAGATTCTTTAGCAATCTCTCTTGCTCATGAATGTGTTCCCAAGACTTATTGATAACCTCTTGGCAATATTTATTGTTTCCTCATGTTTTTGGGCTGTAATGATGCTCTTTAATGATGAGACTTCCTTAGTAAGCTGATCTACCCTTTCAAACAAGATCTTGTTTTTCAAACTTAGAGATAAATTCCTTATTAAGCTCCTTTTGGTAGATATAAAAGATCTAATGGTGTTTTCCAAGTCACTAGAAACATTACCACTAGAAGCATATTTATTTGGCACATATGGGGGTTTATTGTAGAGTTATAATTGTTGTTACCATACCCATTATTACCATAGTTCCTAATGAAGTTGACATCAATATTTTCAGAATTGTTACCAACTAGTTCTTGCAAAGGAACATTTTCAACACTAGGTTTATTAAGCAAAGCAAGAATAGTATCCATTTTAGATGACAAATCATTAGTTTCTCAATAGAGTTCACTTTCTTAGAAGGTTGGTGCCCTATCAGTATGCCATTGACTATAGTTTTGCAAAATGCTTTCCAATATGTTTTTAGCTTCTACTATAGTCTTACTCATAAAAGCACCTCCAGCAGCAGAATCAAGTATATTTCTAGACATGTAGTTTAAACCATTGTAGAAAGAGTGTAATATGGTCCATTCATTAACTCCATGTGAGGGACAAGTTCTAAGCATAAGTTTTATCCTATCCCAAGCCATAGCAACATGTTCATTTTCATTTTGCCTAAAAGAAAGATGTTGTTTCTATTTTGCAAAATTTTAACAGGGGGATAATATTTCTTAATGAAAGCTTCTTTTAGATCATCCCAAGTTTTAATGCTATCATAGGAAGAATGCAACCACTCTTTAGCTTTTCCTCTAAGTGAAAAGGAAATAACTTCAGTTTTAGGATATCACTTTCCACATTTTTAAACTTTTGCATGTCACATATTTCAACAAAGTCATGAAGATGCATAGAGGCATCCTCCATAGCACTACCACCAAATTGTTCCCTAGTTATCAAGTTCAACAAACTAGGACTTACTTCATAACTCTCAGCATTTATCTTAGGTGTGGCAATAGCTCTAGCAATAAATTGATCATTAGTGTTTGTGTAGTCACACAATTAGTTCTTTCTCCCATTTTAGCAAGTTTTTTTGTATTTTTTTATTTTTTATGCAAAACTGAAATAAATATGCAAGCGAATATGATATGCAATGACACTAACAAAACAAATAAATTGCTTTGTAAGTAAAGATGGATAAGATGGTGCTCACGTAGGTGCAACCTCCCCAAGCTTAGGTGTTAGCACAAGTTGGTGATTGACTTCGTTGTGAGATGAATGCGATGATGCACACCCTTGGATAAATCTCTCAGCTATGATTCCCCGGCAACGGCGCCAGAAAAGTCTTGATGGCCCTTCATAGTACTACGCGCCAGAAAAACTTTGCTACTTCGCGTGGTTACCTGCGTCAAAAGTAAATGGGTTAGGTTGAGACTCCAAGTGCAGAGTGTGTAGTAGTGGAAGACTTTTTCCCCACGAGGGTGACTCGAGGGTTTAATATCGAACTCTCGGGGAATCAGTAGTGAAGATATATCTTCTTATCCTTCTTTTGGTTACCTACAAAACAAAGTTAAATGTTTTGGTCCTCAACCTCACCTGTGGTTGTCAAGCACAAGGTGTAAGAATGATATCAAGATAGTTATGCAATGCAAACAGGAAATAAATATGCAATGGTGGTGGATGCAATGGTAAATGATATTTTTGGGTTTTTTAATGATGTATGCAAGATGAAAAGTATTTTTGTATTTTCGGATTTAATGATGGCTGAAAATAAAAAGTGGTATATGGTGTTGGAAAGGTGTTTCTTATGATTAAAAATGGACCGGGGTTCATGGTTTCACAAATGCACTCTCTCTTTATAAAGTGGCAGACAATGGAACACACACAGAGTTAACATATGAGATTGCAACACAAAGTTTGATAACAAGTTACTTAGATATATGGGCATCACGTCCTAACATAGAGACCTTTTGATTATTAGTCTCTCTTATACTCCACCAAGATGCGAACCAAATCATAACACCTCAGTAATTAAGATGACTCAGAGTATAGCAATAAGTTTCATGACATGAAGTGAAAATAAGAACATGCTGGATCTAGTCACAGAAGAAGCTTGGTCACCCTCAACCCTTGCAGCATGGTATTTTTTTTCCCTAGTGAGGTAACAAAGTAAGGTAAACACCCAAGTGGATCGCGATATTAAGTTGTCAGCTTACCGCACTCACCACTCCCCGTTACTCCAACTAATGCACACGTTCCCCCACACACGCTCTCATAAACATGCTTGATCATAACAAGTAGACAAGAACGGGGTACATAATATGCATCTATACTCATAACTGAAACAAACATTGCAATCTCAAACATATATTAACTCATAGAAAGATCCACCACATAGGTATTACAAATATGACCGTAATCATGTTCAGCAGCTCATACGGTACTAATTAGTGAAGCTCAAGAGAGGAGAGATACATAAGTTACTTCCACAAACCCATAGTCCAGAGGTGACTACTCCCTCTTCATCATGGAGACGGTGGAGAAGTCGATGGAGGATGGAGACCACACCGGCAGCGCCCCGCCGGAGTTTTCCCCCTCCAATCTGCAGCTCCTGATCTCCGTTTCGGTGTTTCTGTGTTTTGTGCGGCGCTCCTTCGCGAAACGCCAGGGGACCTTTTTTATAGGCGTTTTTAGGTCAAGACGGAGTCGGTGGACGAAAGATCGACGGCAGCGGAGCCACGAGGCCAAACGAGTGGGCCCCACGCGGCCACAGTACCTGGCCGCGTGGGCCACCCCCTTTTGGCCTTCTGGCCTCCGTTTGCTTGCTTCCTTCGCTCCGAGGTCTTCCTCCTTCCAAAATACTGACGCCTGTATTTTTCCATAATTTTTGGACGACGTTTGGGTCCCTGAAACATAAAAGGAAAGAAATAGGGTTTTCTTCCTGCGCGCAGGGTTAATTCCATAAAAATAGGAAACAATTGATTTATTTCCTAAAATCATTAAATAACAGTAATATAACCCTTATATGATGCAAATATGATTGGAATATGTGTGATATAGTGCAAAGTTCATGTATGCATTTTA